>JAVRKA010000073.1:1787500-2299198 GCA_034508555.1 Venustoraphidia nigricollis
CAGAATCTTAAATAGCAAAAACCGTTAATTAATAAATTTGATTTTAAACAATAAGGACATTTTGAAATTTTAATTTCTTAAAATAAATAATATATTAAACCATAAACAACACCATAGATCATAATTAATTATTGTTTTGTACGAAATTGTGTACACAATGAATAATATTTTATAACTTAACGGTTTTTGCTATTTAAGATCTTGAAGAAGACACAAAATGTGCCCAAAACGTTGATCATTAAAGAGAGCAAATAATAAATTGTTATCTTATGCCTCGTTTTCCTGTCTAATCTACATTTAATTAAGAAAAGAGGTGATACTAAAATTAAATACATAAGCTACTATTATATGACATTTTATTTAATACGACAAAAACATTAAAAGTAAAGTTTCAAAACAAGGATTGCATAAAATCTTGTATGCTAAACGTGCGAAAGGTGAAATATTTTGGCATGATAAATTCGTCTCAGGTTGTGCCTTTCCGCAATTTTAGCATAAATATCTATTATCGGCACCAAGAAAAATTAGAAAATATTAATTTACGTGTGGCTATTATACTATTACTTGATGTATATTGTATACTTGCAAATTGATATTTTCTAATAATTTCTTTTTGTATTAATAAAATATATTATGTATTTGTAGAATCGAAACTAAAACTATAAATACAAACATTATTACTAATTACTTTTTAGACCTATAGATCATGATCTCTCTGTCTGAGTAAGAGAAAAAATATTCATTGCTTTTTATTTAAAACGTAAACTTATGTCCAAATTTTAGCAGTAGTTTTATACTGCAATCTTGCTCGATTAGTAGTATGAAAAGTAAGTAGGTACCAGAGCTGGGCAAACTACTTCACAAAAGTAGTTGAGTATAACTACTGATTACTTAAGTAAAAAAGTAGTTAAACTACTTAGTAGTTAAACTACTCGTTCTTAAAAGTAGTTAAACTACTAACTACTAGTAGTTAGTAGTTAAAATTTTAACTACTTTTTTAACTACTATAATAATAATAATAATAATAATATAAATCTCTTTATTTATGTCGTACAATCTGCACTTATAATATATGAAAATTATTTTAAAACTTATATATTTTTTTTTTTTTTATTTAAAAGAATAAATGGGTGTTTCGACTGATTGTCACTAACACCATAATATACAGTGTGTTACAATATACAGGTAAGTACTGGTAAGTATGTGGATATACAATATACATTACACAATACACATTATACATTATACAATTCATATTTTACAATACACATTACACAAATACATATACCTTATGTTTACATCTTATTATACAAATTTATATCTTTCAGGTACTTCAAGACTTTGAGGATGGTGGATTCGTCGCTGCCAATAGCTTCTTGTAAGGTACGTGGTATTTTATTTTCTGTTCTTTGCATTACATATTTTCTGCAGTCTACTAGGATGTGTTTTACTGTGATAGGTACGTTGCATGCTTCACATTGTTCCTGTTGGGTTCTTTCAAGGATGTATTTATGTGTTTCTTTGGTATGTCCAATTCTTAGGCGTGTGGTAATACAGTCGTCTCGTCTGTTAGTGTTATTTTTCCGAGGTTTAATGTCTTCCTTGATTTCTCTTAGCTTGTTGTTAGTAGTTGCTGCCCATTCCGTTTGAAATTTTATTTTCGTTTTTTCTTTTATTGTAACGCTTTTGTCTTGGAAGGTGTTTATAGATATTGCAGATATGTTCATGTCGGTTGAAGTTGCTATTTTAGCTGCATTGTCTGCTTTTTCGTTGCCGGCTATTCCAATATGGCTTGGTTTCCAGAGGAATTTAACTGTCTTTTTTTGGATGTCGATTCTGTGAAGAGATTCATGTATTTGGATGATATAAGGATGTTGAGAAAAAATCGCCATTATGCTAGTTAGCGTACTGAGGCTATCGGAGTTGATGACAAAGCTGGTTCCTGGGTGTTCTTCAATATATTTTAATGCCTGCAAAATGGGTACATTTCGCCTGTGTAGACACTACTTTCGGGTGGTAGTCTATACATACGGCACTCGCTGTCACAAATAAACGCTGCTCCCACTGTACTATTGTCCACTTTTGACGCGTCGGTGTATAGATGTATACAGTCAATATAATTGTCACATATGTTATTATACATAGATTTATATTCCATCGGATGTGTTGCTTCTTTATGGTAAGTAGTTAGGTTTAGGTTTACATTGGGTTTGGGTATTTTCCATGGTGGGATATTTCCGTAGATAATGGGACAGGTTATTTTTATGTTATGGATATTGAGACTATTTGATATTGTGCGGAGTGTGTCGTATACAGGAGACTTACTTCTATTTGGAGAAACAAGATATTTGTATAAGGGATGGTCTGGTTGTGCAGATATTTTGTTTAGATAGATCATTGTTAATTGGTCGCGCCTTATGCATAGGGGTGGTTCGCCACTTTCAGCCATCATGCTGATGACTGGGCTCGTACGGAATGTTCCGATTGATAGACGGATAGCTGTGTTATGCACACTGTCCAATATTTTCAATATACCTTTCTTAGCGTTTCCATAAACTATACATCCATAGTCTATTTTTGATCTGATAAGTGCTTTGTATATCATAAGCAATATTTTTTTATCCGCTCCCCACTCGGTATGCGATACAGCTTTAATTATATTTAATCTTTTTAAACAGTCGTTTTTTAATTGGATTATATGTTGTTTCCATTTTAAGTTTTGGTCGAACAGTAGTCCTAGATACTTTATTGTATTTACTTGTTCTATAATAGTATTATTTATTTTTAGTTTTATCCGTTTTTCTGTTCTTCTGGTCTTAGTAAATTGCATAATTTTTGTTTTAGTTGTTGAAAATTTAAAACCTGTCATATTTGTCCATTTAGTTAGGCTGTCAACGCACTTCTGTAGCAATTTTGTTGTTAAAGAGTCACTGTTGCTTGAATGGTACACTACTAAATCGTCAGCATATAGACATATTTTGACGGGTTTTGTGACGAAGTTACTTATGTTATTAATGGCTATGTTGAAGAGCGTGGTACTCAATGTCGAACCTTGAGGAATCCCATTGCATAAAAGTGCTGATCTAGAATATGTAGAGCCTATTTTTGTTTGAAATGTTCTGTCTAGTAGAAAATTTTGTATGAAGTGCATGATATTACCTTCTAGTCCAGATTTTGCTAGATTATTTAGAATATTACGTCTCCAAGTAGTATCATACGCTTTTTCCAAATCAAAAAAGATCGCGGTGAGCTTTTGTTTGTTCCGAAACGCTTGTTATATTTCCGTATTTAATAATGTAAGTGGATCATTCGTAGAGCGATTTTGCCGAAATCCGTATTGGCTGTTGTCTATAATATGATTTGATTCTAGGTACCAGTTTAGTCTTTTATTTATCATTTTCTCCATTGTTTTGCACACGCAACAGGTAAGAGAAATAGGTCTGTAGCTGTTTACGTCATTTTTTGGTTTGTTTGTTTTGTGTATGGGTATTATGATTGCTTTTTTCCATAGCTCCGGAAATGTATTTGTATTCCAAATATGGTTGAAAATCTTTAGCAAATATAATTTGGCGGATGTTGGGAGGTTCTGGATCATTTCGTTTGTTATATTATCTGGACCAGGGGTTTTGTTTTTGGGGAGGCTCTCTATTACGGCATTTATTTTCCATTCCGTAAAGGGTGTATTTATTTCTAAGTCATTTTTATTTTCTATTATCAGTTCGCTTTTTTCTATATTTTCTTTGTGATTTAAAAAACATTGAGTGTATTGATTATCGCTTGACTGCTTCTCAAAATGGTTAGTAAAACAGTTTGCGATGTCTTCAGGTAAGTTTATTGGTCTTCCATCATTATTAATTGCGTTTATTTTGCTGTACGTATTGATTCCTTTAATTTTGTTAATTTTTTTCCAGACATCGGTTGTCGGCGTATCACTTGTCATAGAATTGACGTAGTTTTCCCACGATCTTTGTTTACTTTCTTTAACGATCCTTTGTGCTATAGCTCTGTGTTTTTTAAGCTCAATGAGATTTGTGATATTTTTGTTTTTTCTGTATTTGTTTAATGCTTTTTTGTTTTCTTTAATTGCAGTTTCGCACATTTGGTTCCACCACGGTACGTTTTTGTGGCGTCTGGGTGTTTTTTTAATACCTATAGAAGTTTTTGCTGCCTCGATGATTTCATCTGTCAGTTCTTGTATCAATATGTTTACCTCATCGTTTTGTTGTATATCCTTTCTGGGCTTGTCGAGCATTTGTGCATATAAGTCCCAGTCGGCTGTTCTGAGGCGCCACTTAGGCGGGAGATGATGCTGAAAAGTTGATATGTTCTTACTTAAGTCTGTGATTTTGATTGGGAAATGGTCGCTTCCATAAGTGTGTGATAAAACTTCCCAGGAGAATGAGCTCGCTATTCTAGAATGGCAAAAACTTAGGTCTATTGCCGTCAGAGTCCCTGTTGCTATGTTCAGATGTGTTGGTTCACCGGTGTTTAGAAGATTTATATTGTCTGAGTCTAATAAATTTTCTATGACTTTTCCTTTAGCATCGGTGTTTGTGGAGACCCATAGTCTGTTATGGCTGTTAAAATCTCCAGCTATCAGAAAAGGTGTTGGTAGTTGCGTGAGTATGTCTTCCAGAGCGTCAATTGGTACAGTTTTATTAGGAGGAATATATATGTTACATATTGTGAGAGATGTAGGATACTGTATTTGAACTGCCATAACTTCACATTCTGTCCTTAAATTTATTTCTTTGCATTGAATATCGTTGCGTATTAGTAGGACTACGCCACCGCTTGCATGTGTATTGTTTATTCTGTCTTTTCTATACACAGAATATCCCTTTATGTTTACACTGTATTTTTCTTTAAAGTGAGTTTCCTGGAGAGCTAGACAAATGGGCTGTGTTTCATTGATTAATAATTTGATGAAGGGCAAACGGGTGAAAAACCCGTTGCTATTCCATTGTATCATTACTGTATCCATTATTATCTTGTGTTTTGTGAAAAGTTCGTTTTTGAACCTTCGGTATCATTTTCAGATGTGTCACACTTTGATTGGGATTCTCTTTTTAATTTAGCTATAATTTTTGTTATTCTTCTTTTGATAGTCGGGTTTCCTATTAGTGGGTAAACTATGTAGGTATAGCGTTTCGATAAGTTCACTTATTTTGTCGGTATAGTTTAGCGAAATATCCAGGACATCAGGTGATCCGCGGGTATTTATAAGAAAGTCTGTCAGTTCATCGTGGTTGAGAATAAGTGATTTGTTGCTGTCTATTTGATTTTTTATTTGCTCCATGGCGTCATATATGTCTCTATCAGATTTATCATTCGTGGCGGCGGAATTTATGGAACTGATACTGGAGGTGCTATCTCTTCGTTGTTTTTTTGATGTCTTTTTGCGAGTATTGCGTTTTGGTTGTGATCTTTGGTCTGGTTGTGGAGTTGGTGGCTGTCTAAAGGTGTGTTGAATGGGTGGTGTTGGATCAATAGAGCCATCGCTTGATTCTTCGTTTTCAACAATTTGGTTATTTGCACTTTCAGTGGTTCCCGTGGTAGTACTAGGTGGAGCTGTGCGTTTTACACCACGGATGTTCTGTAGTGTTTCAGTTCTATCTTCTTTTTCAGGACACTGATCAGCAATGTGGCCAGATTTCTTACAAATGAAACAGTTTCCGGAGTCGGTAGCTAGGAAAATTCTGTAGTTAGTTCCATCATGATGTACAATTAGTGTTTCGGGTACTGTTTGGTTGTCATCTGGTGTTATGTAAACCTGTCTTCTAAAGCTGAATACGTAGTTCAAAGAATCTTCTTTTACTCCTGCCCTTACAAATGTGATCGGTGAAACAATTTTTAGGTTAGTTCTTTTCAATACCTCTTCTATCACTGTATGTGGTATCGAAGGACATACACTTGATAAGATTATCCTTTGTGCGGGCGTGATTAGTTTGCGAATGTCAACCTTATAGTTGTTTATGGTAATAGACTTATGGTTTTCTACAAGTGAGTCCACAATTTCTTTGCTTTTAAAATAAACACAAACTCTATTGTTTGGAATTCGGGAAGCAAAGGTTATGTTTTTCGGTGTGACGATAGCGCTCAGAGCTAATAAATATTCAGATATTTTTAGGCCTTCTATTGATGTTAGTATGATTGCTTGATCCTTTGTTGGAAATATTGCGTTATTCGATTCTTTTACAACGGTTGAGAATAGGCTTGGTTGGTTTTTGTTTGTACTTTGGTCAATACTTCTGTAGTCAGAAGTGCTGGCCGATGCATTTGGAGAATTCATGTTGGGTATACTTTGTTCGAAACCCCTGTATTCAGAGGTTTCGCGATTTTGGATATTCATTTGTTTATTATTTTATGGGGTTGTGAAAAATGCTTTGCATGTTTCTGGTTGAGTATGATGATAATAATAATATTATTTTTGTTTCAGGTTATAGCGGACAGAAGGAGGAAAATGCAGCAGTAAAAAGGACTTACCAACGGTTTTGGAATTTCTACTATTATAATTAATTTATTACAATTCGTAGCACGGTATTTATTATAGGAAATAAAATAAAATAAACTATTGGAATTTATCACTTATGTAATTCACTCACTGACTGTCACAAGCACGTCCGCACTGTACAACGGTTCAAATCGAACTCCAACTTATATTTAATTATATGATTAATAACAATACGACGTTTCGGTCAAGATGTCAGTCTTTTTCAAATGAATATAAATCAAAAATTCTACAAAAAACAATTTACAACCTAGAATGTCCAAAAAAGATATTTTAAAAAAAATATATAGGTATATTACTGTCAATTGCCATCAAGTTTTATATATTTTAATCCTTCTTTTTGACAGTCTAGGCTGTTAATTGTTTCTAACTTAACGCTATTTTTGTTTTCTTCAATGATTATTATTTTTTATAGGATCTTTTATTTATATTCATTTGAAAAGGGCTGAAATCATGGCCGAAACGTGTTTTTATTAAATTTTGCAAATAGCAACGATGCGATTACCAGTTCCACGTTGTATTTCAAACTAAAACTCAAGGAACTGATATTTCATTATTAAAAAAAAAAAAAAAGTCTGATCGTGTTCCAGAATCCAGAAAAATGCATAACGAATAAGAACTTGTGCTAACACGTCGGTTAAATATAATATACTAAAATATTTTTAAAAGTAGTTAAAATTCAAAATAAGTAGTTAGATTACAAAAAAGGTAGTTAAACTACCTAAAGTAGTTAGAACTAAGTAGTTAACTACATTTTTAACTACTTTTTGTGATTACTTGATAGATATTCAAAATAATAGAGTACGATTACTATGTGAAGAAAAGTAGTTAGAGTACAACTACTTTTCCAAAAAAAGTAGTTAACTACGTAGTTAACTACTTTTGTAGTTAACTACTGCCCAGCTCTGGTAGGTACATGTTTTCACAAAAAATTTCTGGAGTGTCCTATATTTTAAATATCTCCATATATACCGTTTAACACCACATTAAATTCACAAACAACATTATCAAATTATTCCATATATGCATGGATTTTAGTTTCACTCAAAGTGGATTTGTTCAAATGGGTAGTAAATGACCAAACGGAAACTCGATGAAATTTTCAAGTATTTGTTACAAGATATATAAAAATTTTGTAGAACTATGGAAAAAAATATCGGATATGGTATATCACTGGCTAATAGCTGGTAATGTTATGTAAACAAAGTGTATTTTTTTAGATTTATATTTACCGCGCTCTGCGCCGATAATGTAGAGCACTTAGTAATGTTTAAATTAAATAATAAAATGAAATCTTTGTAATAGTTTACAGAGCAACACAACGTGGTTTATTTGACTTGTCAATTTCAATAAAAAAAAAAAAAATAAAAAACGATAAATAATCTTATAGGTATACAAAGTACTCTCTGAACAAGATCATAAATCATAATAACAAATGTAGGCTTTTAGAATAATAATTAAATATTACATAGTACTTAAATAGCTATATTGTGTACATAGGCTCGTTATAATAGTCTATAATTACTCTTTTGTCTGCTTACTTATGTTCCCTGAATCTAAATACACATAAATGAATAGTTTTTCATGAGACTACAGTGTGCCTGAAAAATATATTCGAAATTGAGCTTTCAGTGGTGCTTAAAAATTTAACAAAAACACTGATCGTTGTGCAGAATCCGGCCCTGTTGACAAAATAAACACACCATAGAACAATTAACTTTATATGCATCGTCCAGTTTGTACATAATAGTGTCAAGAGTATTCAAATAAAAACATAATTTCGATGGTTTGGTTCCAAATGTGGCTAATAGCAAAATGTTCAATTTTGACAATTTTGAGCTTTCTACACAGTGTCACTAAAAGTATCGTTTTCTTTTGGTTCCAAATGTAGTTTTAAGCATTACTTGACATATGGCGCCACAATTAAAGATTCAAAAAGTATCTATCTACATAATAAAATCAGTTTTTAATTCCATAAATGTCTAACATCACATAGCCACATTTTTGTAGATAGCTACTTATGGAATAAGACCATCGATTTTAACGTTAAGTGGTAATTTCTATGTTAGAAATACTAAAAAACACAATATTTTTCCTTATTTTTAAGGAACTTAATTAATATTTAAAAAATAAAACGTTATTAAATCACTCTCAAATCACGTGACAACGAACACCAATCAGAGTGCATGATGTCACTGGCTCATAAACATCATCAGACGCTCTCATAGAGAAGGACGCTGTATACACTGTCAAAAGGCTTCATTAGTTGTTAATATTTAGAGTGTGTAATTTATTCGAAAATTTCTAAGACAACAATTACGAAAAAACTATCACCTCATCAGTTTAGCAACGTTTATGAGCCTGCGACGTCACGACAGTCAGGTGACAAGTACCTATTGACGTTTTGGAGCGACATTTGAAACGGAATTTAAAATGCTTGATTTTTAAAGCGTGAGTCGTATGTAAAAAATTATAATAATTATTTGTAATTATATTAGGTACGTTTGCACAATTTAAAACACTTTTCCAAAAATAGTCAACATTTCTATTACCGCATCATTGCGCTTCCACCATATTTGTCTCTGTACCGTCACCATATTTGTATTTTTTTCTCGCACACTTTTCATTGTTGCAGCAGTATTCGTCCTTGTATTTATTTCTCGTTACCGTTTTATTATTTATAATTTTTCTTTTTTAGCACGCTTAAATTTGACATAAAAATGTGTTCGTTCTTTTTATAATACATAATATGTAAAGTAAATTTCTGCGACGTGTCGACTAATAAAATTAATTATTCACGCAAATTAAATGTGTTCATAAATTTATGCAATGCAGCAGTTTTCTATTCACTCTATTCACTGAGCGTGTTAAACGTGAACATAAAATAGTTGAAGCAAATGAAAATTGAGTTAGTATTTTACTTTTTATAAGTTAGAGTTAACAAGTACGATAAAAGATATACATTAACTCGTTATGAAGTGGAGAATTTCCCACTTTGACATAACTTTTATCATAACTGGCGTTTATTAATTTGCTACCTTATATCTCCCGAACGAAGTTCATGATCACCTATTTCAGAACTATTTCAAAAGTTGAACTTCATTTTGATAATGAATTTAAATATAAATTATCTTTAGTTATGTCAGAAGAGTAATGGCGATTTAATTATTCAATTTTTTAAATAATCCAGTGACAATGATGTCCATCACACTAGTACTATAAAAATATCGCAAAATTCATTTACAAATATGAATACAGAGGATTTCCTATGTGAGACAATCAGTTTTGATATTTGTAGAACATCCAATGTAACTGATTAATTCTTCCTTTAGTAAGCTATGATCTATAGTCACTAGGATTTAGCGAGTTGGCGTCTGCCACAAACTACTTTTTTGCACACCCCGTTATAAAATAGCGGTAGAAAAATAACCAATTAAATATTAGTGTTGTACATTAAAAAAAATAAATGCTATCGTACCAATCCATCACTAATATTGCCAAAAGCGATCTGTCAGTGACTATTTAATACTACAAGAGGAATAGAGGTCACAAAACAGGCGTAGTTTTTCGTAAGCAACCCAAATAAATTGCACACAACTGTCAAAATATTAAAAATAAAATATTAAAAATTAGCTATTTTATAAGAGGCAACGTAATACGATTGTGATTCGTGTGACTGCTATAACTCACTGAAGGGTCGTTATTCTATATTATCACAAATCGTACATAACAACTGTATTCACTTTCTAGATACATAAACTACTATTTTGCGCGATCCCTGATAAAATAACTACTGTTCATGTCTGTACAGCGGTAGTAAAATGGCCCCTTTTATTACTAGTGCTTAAAATAAAACAAAAATAATACTTTTTTATCAATCCAATAGTAATATATCTGTCAGTTGCCAATTAAGGCAGTACCCTCGCGACAGTCATAGTAAAAAGTTTATGCTGGAGTGTACAGTACATGTAGTTGAGAGTTGTTATTAACAAGCATCAATAGGTGGCAAATTAAATTAATCGACTTTATTAATTAAAATTATAACCTCAAAAAATAGTCGAAAATAAGATTTTAAAAAGTCGATATCTCGAAAACTAAGCGAGATATCGAAAAAATTTATTCTTTTTTTTTAATCAGGACGTCGAGGTCTATCAGAATACGTCGTCAATAGGTGGCGCCACGGTTATTGTAGTATCCCCTCAATATGTTTAAATAGTAGTTAAACTTTGATATAATATGCAATTTGGCATTACAAAAAACAATTATTAAAAATTGAAAATTGTAGAAAATAATATGTTCTTTTTTTTATTTATATTATTTTCACAGTCAACTAAAAATTATAGTATGACAGTTGCTCAGTTTAACTAATTCTCCGTTAGAGGTCAGTACAATTCCCAAAAGTTTTGAATTAAATTTTTTTTTTTT
Organism: Venustoraphidia nigricollis; assembly: GCA_034508555.1. Lineage (NCBI taxonomy): Eukaryota > Metazoa > Arthropoda > Insecta > Raphidioptera > Raphidiidae > Venustoraphidia > Venustoraphidia nigricollis. Next base: position 1,798,437 of record JAVRKA010000073.1, read on the forward strand.
TTAGTATTAATCAAGTGACCAAAAATTAGAAAATTTGAATTAATCTTTTCAAACTTTTAATTTCTTTATATATATAAATTAAGCACAGCTACAAGGCGGAGTAGAGTTTACAAAAATTAATTTGTCTGAAACATATCTTCAGTAATTGCTTGATGATGAAAGCAAAGAATTATGTACAATAAATACGCACAAAGGTCTTTTCAGATTCAACAGGCTTCCTTATGGAATTGTATCTGCACCGGCATTATTTCAAAAGACTATCGAGTCAATTTTATGTGATTTAGATGGGGTCGTCTGTTTCCTGGACGATATTTTAATTACTGCGCCAAATAGACAATTACACATACAAAGAATCGAACAAATTTTGCAGCAATTATCTAAATATGGCTTAACCATTAAATGTGAGAATTCTGTTCAGTACTTGGGCCACATAATTGATAGAAATGGCTTACATACTAACCCTGATAAAGTTTCGGCAATAGAAAATTTGCCCGTACCAGAAAATGTAAAAGAACTGCGTTCGTTCCTTGGCATGGTTAATTACTATTGCAAATTTTTACATTTTTTTTACATTTTAGCTAAAATATTGCACCCCTTGTATAATCTATTTCAAAAAATATAAATTTTGATTGATCTTTAAAATGCAATGAATCGTTTAATAAAGTTAAAGAACTACTTGGTTCATCTACAGTTCTAGCACATTTCAATCCGGAAATACCTGTGAAGTTGACAGTAGATACTTCATCGAAAGGTTTGGCAGCGATTTTATCACACGTATAGTATATCCTGATAAAAGTGAACGGCCAATATCTTTTGCTTCACATATTGTGTTAAATGCGTCTCAAAAACATTATTCTCAAATTGATCGTGAGGCATTGGCGATTTACTGGGGCCCGTGTTACTAAATTTCATTAGTATTTATATGACAATAAGTTCAGTTTGGTAACAGACCACAAGCCACTTGTGTCTATTTTCGGACCGAAAAAGGGTATTCCTGTTACGGCTGCAGCGCGTTTACAAAGATATGCGTACACGTTATCAGGATATACTTTTGATATTCAGTATATAAATTCAGAGGGTAGTCAATCTGGATAATTATCTATCACGTAAATTCAGTGCCAATGATAAAAATATTAAACACATTTCTCATGAAAAAAGTATTTAAATTTTGTTGAAAAAAATATGCCTACACCCTTAGATTTTAAAAAGATTGCACAGGAAATTCGTAAAGATAAAACATTGAGTAAAATCTATAATTTCGTGTGTAACGGGTGGCCGAACATCAAGCTAAATAAATTGGTTAAAGATCTTCAACCTTTTTTTATTCGCAAATTAGAGCTTTCAGTAGAACAGGGTTGTTTAATGTGGGGCACAAGGATTGTTATAACTGAAAAATTTCAAACTTTAATTTTAGAAGATGTCCATGCAACCTATCTTGGCATTATTAAAATGAAAAGCTTAACTCGATGTTATGTCTGGTGGATATCAATAAATTTGAATATTGAACAATTAGCTTCAAAATGTAACAGCTGCACAACAAATAAAACCGTGTGTACAAAATCTGATTTGCATCCTTGGGACTGGCCTAAAGAGCCTTGGGCTCGCCTGCATATTGACCATTTAGGTCCTTTTAAAGGGAAATATATATTATATGATTATTGTTGACGCCCATTCAAAATGGATCGAGTGTTATGCTGTAAAATCTACAAATAGTTCAGAAACCATTAGTAAACTTCGAGAATTATTTGCGTGTTTCGGTTTACCGAAAATTATAGTAAGTGACAATGCTACTAGTTTTTCGAGTTACGAATTTAAAAATTTTGTATGTAAAAATGGTATACAGCATATCACATCGTCACCATTTAATCCTGCTTCAAACGGAGCAGCTGAAGCAGCGGTAAAACAAATAAAAAAATGTCTTGTAAATGCTAATAACATATCAAATATCGACGTCATTTCAAAATTTTTATTTGATTATAGAAAGTGTGAAACTCCAGCTAAATTATTATTAGGCAGACGGTTACGAAGTCGATTTGATAAGTTAATACCACCTATAGAAGATAAAGTACACAAAAATCAAACTAAACTAATTAAAAATCATAAAGGTAAAGATATTTTAAAATTTGATGTTAATTGCAAAGTGCTCGTTAGGGATTATCGAATTGTAATTAAAACCTTCGTGGTGTAAAGTTACCATAATAAGATTTGTCGGTAATGCAATATGTTTAATTAAAATTTATGAAAATTTGATTTGGAAGAGGCATGTAAGCCAGATAAAAAAAAATTAAAATTTGAAAACAGTCTGACAAGTTCACATGATAATAAAAACATTAGTACGCCTACTAAATTAACTCTAAATTTACCGACACAGCTAAATGATAATATTGATGAAAAAAATGACAGCAATTTTCAGAATACTAATTTTCCATTGGAACCTATCATTCCAGAGGAAAATACTGACAGACTAAAAACCACCTGAAAGATTTCAAGCGGGTACATAAAACGATTTAAGTAAGAGGGTGTTGTATATTTGGTGAACAAAAATTATTAGAATAAGTAACATAAGTTTAGGATAACTATTATGCAATGTAATAAATTTGTATTTTTATTTTAATAACGTGATCATTAATAAAAATGAGTTCTAAGTATAAACTTAAAAATTATTTAAATACAGAACAGTGACAGATCAACGAACGGACGGATAAACTGGTGATCTCATAATGGTTCCTTTTCTTTACTTTTGAAGTTCGAAAGCGTAGAAAGAATTGTGAATTAATTATAAATGATAAGCGTATGCGTTTTGCGATTAAGGAAAAGAAAGCAATGATTTGTATAGAAAAATATTTACCCACTCCACATTGTCATAATTTCATTTGTTAGCCATTTTGTATTCATCTATTCTTTTCACACATTTTTGTTATCTAACGCATTTCTCTGTAAACAGTGTTTTACTGAACAGGTGAAATGCAATATCCTTTCTGCAGATTTGTTTTGGTTGTTCCGAACACTTGTCGTAATACTGAATATAATAAATATGGAATTGGAAATATACAATACTTCCAATAATAATGCTTGATGTGTATACACAAGAAAGAAGTGTATCTTTGGTGCCAATGTTTCCGTACAATTAACAAACTAACAATATTTGTTAGTTGAAACAACTAATAAGCAGTTGCTAGCCTGTGGATAGGCTTATAACCCCTATATAGGAATTTAATATTTACTGAACATCCTTCTTACTACTGAACTTCGCATCATTTGTCTGAGAAACTATTCTCTGAAAAAAAGCTTTTGTAGTGTAACAGCTTTGAATTTTCCCATTTTTTTTTAACACTTGGGGCCGTATTCATAAAGAACTAACAAATAATTTAATAGGTAGATCATACTAATAACTATTTAATGTGCTGATTTGGTATTCACAAAGAACAGATAGTGTTATTGGATCTATCATCAAATAATTTAGTAGGTAGACTGTAGAAGTACCCTCCTATTACAATATTTATATTAGACAGTTTTAGCAAGGAAAGAAATAGTTTAGTATATTTCACCTCGTTTTATTTTCACTTTTGACAATTAATTCAATATGGCTACTGTTGTCATTTTAACATTGTCCATAGTTAGATAGTAAATCAGGAACGAATCCAAAAGAGACAGTTGAAGAGATGTATAAAAAAGAATCAACTGTACTTGAGTGTATAACTAAAGTAAATTGACTATTATTATTATTATGTTGAAGGAAATATTCCTTAAAAAATTTTGCATCCACAAGCACTCAAACTTCGGATTCTTCACCGTTATACTAGGGATACTTGTGGAGCAAGTTGTAACTATAACCGCGTCTCAAACCATGAAATGAGCGATTACAGCGAGTTTGGGTCATGTGCACGAAGTACACGGAGCGACCCAATAAGCGCGGCCTTTTGCATACGGCAAATTAGTGACTCAGCAATACGCTGACATGCCGGAATAGTTTTCATATTTGCCAACAGTGACGGTTTTGCCCGACCCAGAACACCAATTATAAGAACAATTAATTTAACAGTATACTCTGGGTCCTGCTTTCTGAGTTCAAAAAGAATATCCTGATATTTTGTCCGCTTAGTACTAAATGAGTAGTTCCAGAAAATCATTTTCGACAACGGACTCAAAATCATTAGGAACATAAGGTAGAACAGGAGTTTTATTAACACCATAATGATGTCTTAAGTGGTAGTATAAAACTCTTAGAGCAGCGTTGTGGCGGTGAATGTAAGCGCAACTCGCATAGTGACTACATGTCGATAAGAGATGCATGAGCATCTCTGGATGCGATCGACATGCTCTGCAAAAAGTATCTGTTACTTCCGCACCTATAACTATGCCACGGAACACAAGAGTGTTGATAACTCCATCTTGACACGCCAAAACAAATCCCTCAGTTTCAGACTTCAGTCCAGCTGATCTCGGAAAGGCAAACGTCAGGTCCTTCGATAAACCGCAAGTGTTGATGTTCTTATAATAAGTCCCATGCATCGGTTTATCAGTATGTTGCTTGAGCAAGAACTTTTGCTCTGCCTTCTTTACTGTGTATCTTGCTTGATCTGACATTAGATATGCATACGTGGTATCTCTACGATTTCTAGCGGAACTGAAGTCAAAATCAAGACTGAGTTCATTTGCTGCTCTGTTTGCGGCTTGAAACAGAAACGCCCCAACACCCGCATATTCGTGATCGCGCACGAGCTGTAAGAGCGGGTATGCACTGTTACAAATCGCGATAGCAGTACTCAGTACAATCCTGTTGTGAAGATACACCAGGCTGAGTAATCCTTTCCCTCCGAAGTGACGTGGGAGGTACAGACGAGGGAAGGACGATTTGGGGTGAAGACTTCTGTAGATGGTCATCATTTTTCGAGTGCCTCTATCAAGCTGTTGCAACTCGTTAACCGTCGACTTGAATGATCCAAAGGTATACAGCACGACTGGAATAGCAAGCATATTTGTAGCAGCAACTTTGTTCTTTCCCTACAACTCTGAACTCCAGATTTGCCGCAGAATTCATCGATACTTGCTGCAGAGAGCCTCTTTGACGACTTTTACATCCTGAATGTGACTCTCACTCACACTCAGGTACGCGTAGGACTCTCCGATGTCGAGATGATAGATGACACTTCCATCAACGAGTTGAACGTCTTCTCCGTAGTCCCAATTTTGTCCTTTTTTGATATGCAGAACATGGCATTTATCCAATCCGAATCCCATATCGATATCCTCACTGTATACTTGCACGGTGTTCAGTACCAGCGTTAATTCTGCGGCGCTCGAGGCGTAAAGTTTTAAGTCATCCATATAAAATAAATGGGTGACTTTATGCCTACAATTAGATGGAACACCACACATATACTCACGACTACACCTCAAAGAGATGGAGATAGGAAGTAGTGAGATGCCGAAAAGGAGGGGACTCAAGCTGTCACCTTGGAATACCCCTGGATGATAGGATACCAACTCTGTTGTCACAACACGCTTACCGGATGTTATAATAAAACGTGTCCTCCAGAGTGGTAGCAGGTGTTCTATACATCTCACTACATCGGGGTGGACCTTCAAACACTTAAGTAATATGATCAACAGATCATGTGATGTGGTGTCAAACGCTTTTCTATAGTCCACCCAGGCCATTGACAGGTTGCGTTTATATTGGACAGCATCTTGACAGATGCTTCTGTCAACTAATAGATTGTTTCTGCAATCAGCAACGCTACATTTAGACCCTCTTTGCTCATAAACGTCTCTCCAAACCGGCTCAATATGTCGCAAGATTATTATTATTGTTATTATTATTCGAATAGATCATGTGTTTATGTTCCATTTAGAGTTTATATAAAGTTAGATGTCTGTGAAGGTAGGAAGAATAAAAATTCCAAATAACCGATTTCAATAGGTGATTCATTTGTAGATCCATAACTTGACGTGGAATTTTAATATTTCTTGAACAATCGTTATATTACAGCATTTCACAAAAAAAAAAAAATGCAAAAATGCTGAATGAAAAAATTTATCTGCATTTCACGTCTCCATGTCTCCAAAATTATTGAACGCAGCAAACTTGTATTGAACCATTTTTATGAAAAAAATTATGTACTTTAATTTTGTGCTGGATAATGTAAGCTCTACGTTGAATGGTTTCCAAGATTTTTTCGAAAAACTCAGAAAACATAGTTTTGACACATTCTCCTTTCTCCTTCTCCCAAACCCGACAGTCAGGCTGCGGAAACTTATTACTACATTTAAAGCAAAGGATAATAAACAATTTGTGATACTCTGAACTCTGATTTTTTTTTTTTTTATTTCCGAGTTTGAAGGTAATTTTACCCTACTATAAATCTTATTCACAATAGCAGTCGGTTAAGTTTGTCGGGAAATTGGTTATTATTTTTTCTCTCAAAAACTATTAATATTAGGGCTATTGCTCCTATTTCCAGTAATCTTTAATAAATTCTACATCAGTGTAACTATTTTCAAATATTTTAGTCAAGAAAGTTCCTATATAAAAGGAAGGAACTAGTTTTAAGCGATCATTCTCACCATTACAACAAAAATTATACAACCTGAAATTTAAAGAAAACCGTTACGAAATCTGTATCAAGTACGCTTTTATATGATTATTTGACCAAATAAAAAAATTACCTTCAATTTTTTGCCCTACCAAAAAATTTTATGATTTTGACGCTTAGACTAGTCGCGGGCCCAAAAGCTTTATAGCTGTGCCAAATTTCAAGCAAAATTGACCATGACAGGCAGACAACGAAGTCTCACCACAGGAATTCCGTTTTTTTACCATTTTGGATATAGAACCGTAAAAAAACAACTTAGTTTAACGACATTTATTAAACATGAATACATAATAATATACATTCTATTAATTATAGGTGTCATAAATTAATAAAGTGTACGACTTACAAAAAAAAAAATATTTTTTTAATTTTTGTCAGTTCTTTTATCAAATTACAGTTTATTCTGTTAAGTTACAATTTAACCATAACTCATCTAATCTATTTTTTGTCTGCTGGTTTAAGCCTGTTTTTAGTACATTTATCTATTCGTTGTATGTCATTCACTATTGATCATATAATTCCAACGACAACCCAGTTAAACGATAAACGTAGTGTGTTAGTTATTGCACAAAGCCTATTTGATGGATATTATTGAACTATTAATATATTGTTTGCATTTAGGGGTTGGAAAACATGTGAACAGAAACGTAATTTAAATAAAAATTTAACCCTAAGTAGATTCTAAAATGTGCCCTTAAAATTCTAACAAAATCATCTAGACAGTTTCAGAATAATGACTTACTTAGTGAAAGGTATATGTTTAATAGCATTTTTTTAAAATGAGAACAATTGCACATCCGCTAGCTAGATTATCGAATGTGCTCTATTATCACTTTGCGTGTCAGAGCTGAGAATTCGTTCATATATATATATATATATATATATATATAATTGGAGCTTTTTGTTCTATGGAACAGAATCATTTATAGATTGATTTGAGTTTATAATTACTTCGAAAACTGTACTTGAAAATCGCGAACAGCAGTTGTCTGTACGTACTACGTACGTTCGAGCTCCATAGATCGCAGTTTTTGACAGATCGCCTTGAATCGTATTTCACTCACTTACTATCAGAGCCGAAGCCTATTTAAATTCACTGAAATGCATTCAGTATGGTAAAAATCACCACCGACTTCTCTACGAATTACAAACAAAAAATCGCTGCGTATCCAGTATTCACGGTTAACACTTTTTCCGTTCATTTGACTGCACTAAAATGTTGCCGAAATTTTAAAGCAGTCCGGCCGTTTTCAGAACAGTCAAAATAGCAATCAAAAAATATGTTTTATTTCAATTTTTTTTTCTACTCAAGAATTTAAAAGTAACGTTTATCAACCCAATTTATGGTTCTAAAATAACCTAGATTTCATTTGTAAAAATAATATTTTCAATTTGAATTTTTACCTCATTCACGTACGACTTGACTTTGGCTAAACATAATTATATTTTAAACGTAAACAACGTGTACACCTGCAAATATGCCTCTTAGTATGCATAGTAAAAACGGTTAGTTCGAACTGCTGTCATTCAAATATGAAACTAATAGTCGTGATAAAAAAGTCAGATTTGGTAGATTCAGGGCAAAGAATTGTTAATAAATCATTGCTTGGCGAAAAATGTGGTGGCCTGAGTGTCAAATTCTACTGAGTTTTTAAAATGTGACAAATAATGTATTGAATGATTTAGTATCAGTGTAGGTATAGCATAAAATTTAATTTCAAATTTCACGCGCTTTCCGACAACGCACGAAATTGTAGTCAGATGTTTCCCGTCATCTGCTATCATTATCAGCTCAACAAATTTTCAACTTTTTTTCCCTCTTTAGATGCCTGATAAGGGCTATATTATATCTCCATAGGTATTGAAAGCTTTGATAATTTTTGGATCTAACTGATGTTGGTATTATCGTTGAAAATTCACCACGTTCCATTTCAATAAAATTCATCAAACATAACACGCCATATAGACCAGGGTAGATTGCTTTGAAAATGGTAAAAAGTGAAAGAAAATTATAGTAGGATGAAACCCATTGGAAAAGGTAGAGAATATAACAAAAATGAAAGGAAAAATAAATTACGGTCGATCTGAGGTCGGGAAGGGGTAGGGGGTGAGTTTTTAAGAGTAAAAAACGGTTTATCTTGATTTCCGGCAAAACTACAAGTCCTATGAAAAAAAGTTAAATCGCAAAGTTGTAGGTAATAAAAATATCTACAACTTTTGTTTTAACACTTTTTTCACATAACCTCAAAATTTATGTGAAAAATTCAAATAACCAAGTTTTTGGTTTTTTATTTTTATCTTTTGCAAAAAAATTAATTTTTTTACGAAATTTGGTGAAAACTTACCTTTTTTATGTCCCAAACACACAGTAATTTTTTTTATTTAAAATATTCATTTTTTCACCTTATTTTGACTTAATTTCGAAAAAGCACCCCAATTTTCAATCGAAAATTCTCACGTCAAAATATCCGCTTTTTTAAAAAAATCGGCGGGCTTTTTGTTCCTTGAAACCTCTACTTTCTGATGGTATGAAAAAAAATATACCTTACTACGGTAAATGTTCTCAGAAAATGCAAATAAGTTATCTTAAAATAGCAATAAATAGGCATCTACGCATATAAATTATATGCGTAGATGCCTATTTATTGCTATTTTAAGATAACTTATTTGTATTTTCTGAGAACATTTACCGCAGTAATGTATATTTTTTTCATACCATCAGAAAGTAGAGATTTCAAGGAATAAAAAGCCCACCGATTTTTTTAAAAAAGCGGATATTTTGACGTGAGAATTTTCGATTGAAAATTGGCTACTTTTTCGATATTAAGTCAAAATAAGGTGAAGAAATGAATATTTTAAATCAAAAAAATTACTGTGTGTTTGGGACATAAAAAGGTAAGTTTTCACCAAATTTCGTGAAAAAATAAATTTTTTTGCAAAAGATAAAAATAAAAAACCAAAAACTTGGTTATTTGAGTTTTTCACATAAATTTTGAGGTTATGTGAAAAAAGTGTAAAAACAAAAGTTGTAGATATTTTTATTACCTACAACTTTGCGATTTAACTTTTTTTCATAGGACTTGTAGTTTTGCCGGAGATCAAGATAAACCGTTTTGTACCCTTAAAAACTCACCCCCTACCCCTTCACAACCTCAGATTGACCGTAATTTATTTTTCCTTTCATTTTTGTTATATTCTCTACCATTTCCAATGGGTTTCATCCTACTATAATTTTTTTTGGTCTCAAAAATTATCGACCCTGGTCTAATAAGATTACATGCTAATATGCATCACTTCAATTTAAAATAATTATAAATCTAGCCTGGTAAGGGGTTTTGAACTTAATCGCATTTTCTTTAAAAAAAAGAAAACTATCCGTTCATTACAAAAATAAGGAAAAATTATCACGAGTCTAACTGCCAGACTACTTTAAAAATTTATTCAAATTGAATAGATACTTATATTTTTTTTTGAGAAAAAATGCGATAAATATATAAAAAGTTCCAGCAAATAGTTCATTATTTTTGTAGTACATCAACCATTCTGGAACATGGTGTACCTATATTACAAGCGTATTATGAAGAAAGTTCAATGTTTCATTTTTATTTATGAGACCGGGACGTTACGTAAACTGTATTCGAAGCAATATTTCTATAGTGCCTTGAATTTAATAGAAATGAAATATAAAACGATTTAAAATGTTGCACTAGGCAGCATTTTTTTTTAAATTATGCCTACAGAAAATTATCACGTATTCTTATTATATCCACTATGAGTGTAGGTATTCATTGTAACCGCCAGCAAAACCAGCAGTGTATATGCAGTGTAAATTTTTAACATCGGTTATAGATGAAACGCAAAATTGTAAACGTAATAAAATAATTTTGTTTTTAAAGAAATTATTTACAACATATAAATTTAATTTTATATTTTCCATTGTTATCGGCCATAAAATATTTATTTAAATAAACTCTTGATAATGAGAAAATGGACAATAATGTGCAATACTTTTCTTTTTTATTGCCTACGTTTCCTTAACAACGTTAACTTCATCGAGCATCAAAATAAATTTTAGCATACCAGTTTAATCATTATGTTACTTTTATCGTTCATAGTTTTTCTTCAATTTTATACGACTATATAATATTGTCAATTTTATTAAGATTAAATTTCCAGTATCAATTATGCAAAAATTAAAAATATAAAATAAATTTTAATAAAATGCATCAAAACTGTGCCGCTTATATTACACTGTGAAGTATTAGCGTATTAGTCACTGCTTAAAATTTCCGGGTGGAACTATACTTGATTAAATATAATTTTTTTCTTTGCAAACATTTTTAGAAAATTAGTATACTCGTAAAATAGTAGTTTATGTACTGAAAACGTAGTGACTGTTAATATACGAGTAAGTGAAAATATTATGTTATATACGAGTGTCAGCTTTAAGTCACACGAGTCATAATTTCATTACGTTCGAGACACATTTCTTGCCCGTGCCTCATATAAAATAACTGATTTTCACATTATAATAAGTACAGTTTTAGTATTTTTGCCAGTTCGATTGTGAAACAAACTTCATTTCTATTTTTTTTTTTGAAAATTGCTATTCGCGTCTGCTGCTGTTTTAGATGTGTAACGGTAGGCTTGGGTAGTTTATAGAAACAACTGTTGAATTGGTTTCAGAGCATTTTTTGTTTTATTTACAACACTCGTGATAAATGGATCATTTCACGACCTCTATACAGGCATAAAAAGCAGCTATTTTATAGGAGTGTGCAAAAAAATTAGGTGCGTGTTTTTGTGCATACTTATAAACTTAAGAATGAATGAATCTAAGTACTTTTCAATTTTTTGTTAAAATTTACATTTTTACGCGCTGTATTTAATGGTACATACTCTGCAAACGTCTCGTAATCAGATTTATAGGAAATATTTATGTTGTCAACGAGTTTCCTTTTTTTCTGTCGTTTTTTGTCCAGTTGGTTCAGCCTCCAATGTTCGAATAAAAGCACTGTTAACGCTATAATATATCCGAGTATCAGGAACAACAAAATAGGTATGATGTTTTGAAAATCAACCTGTTTAAACGCTTCATCCAAATTTTCTGGCCTCTTTACGATTTCAAGTTTCTGTAATTTATTCAACATTCCAGTGTTTCCCATTTCAATCAGTCTACAAAATATTTTTGAAAGAATATAAAATGTGCAAATTACGTTCAGTTATTGCTTTGGAATTTGGATCTGTTTATACATGTAGTGGAGTGCCGTTAGGTTTATACCTCGGAATCCAGGGCCAGTCAATGTATCTTCATAAAAACTTTTGGACTGCATTGTTAAAAGCTCAAATAAAAAAGTTAAAAAAATTTTTTTTGCGATCTCGATTGCGGGGTGGATGCCACCTCTTCTAGGGGGTGAAAAATGTTTCGTTGAAAATAAGCACGGAAATGGATAGGTTGACTAATTCTAAGCAATTTTTGTTCTATAAAGCTTTTTCTGAAAGTCCATACTTTTCGACTTATTCGCGAGTGTAAGTGTCAATTTTTCAACCAATAAACCTACGTTTTCAGATGGTTTTTCCCGAATAACTGAAAAAGTAAGTATTTTATCGAAAAAATCATTCTTAGTAAAAATGTAGCTTATAAAAAAACAAAAATTATGGTGAGTTTACAGTGTCTGTAGACCCAATACAAATGGAGAACTACCTTGTTGAAGGTTGGTTCTTATTCGTCAAAAGCCAAAATTGAAAGTTTCAGCGTGAAGTTACCAAAATACAATGCATTTTTCGGGGGAAACTCATGGAACATTTTTTGAAGTGCTTGAAAGAACCTTTATTTTTATTTTTTATAAAACTCCTTAACATTAAAACTAACTGAGCTCTGATGAAAATAATGTTGGTCCCTATTTTTTTCGGCGTCAAAAAATGTGAAAGTCACCCCCTTATTACCACACAAATTAAAAATAATCATTACCAATTCACAATTCACTTTATTTATGTATTTGTAACATGCTCTAGAAGTTTGACCGGTTTAAAGTGCTTAGTTTTGAAAGGGCTAGAGCTGAAAGAACTCGAAAAGTTACTATTTACGAATATATGCAAACTTTAAACGGCCATATCCTATTCAAGTTTCATCCTACAGAAAAAAAAACAAAATTTTTCAGAAAAGCAAAACCCACAATTTGGCACACTACAAAATTTTGCGTATCATTAATAGTTTTTGAGTTATTTTGAAGAAAAGGCAATTTTTTTAAAAAATACAAAAATGCTCTTTTCACTTCAAACTCAATTTTTTTTAAAAACTAAGCACTTTAAACCGGTCAAACTTCTAAAGCATGTTACAAGTACATAAATAAAGTGAATTGTGAATTGGTAATGATTATTTTTAATTTGTGTGGTAATAAGGGGGTGACTTTCACATTTTTTGACGCCGAAACAAATAGGGACCAACATTATTTTCGTCAGAGCTCAGTTAGTTTTGATGCTAGGGACTTTTATAAAAAATAAAAATAAAGGTTCTTTCAAGCACTTCAAAAAATGTTCCATGAGTTTCCCCCGAAAAATGCATTGTATTTTGGTAACTTCACGTTGAAACTTTCAATTTTGGCTTTTCACGAATAAGAACCAACCTTCAACAAGGTAGTTCTCCGTTTGTATTGGGTCTACAGACACTGTAAGCTCACCATTATTTTTGTTTTTTTTATAAGCTACATTTTTACTAAGAATGATTTTTTCGATAAAATACTTACTTTTTCAGTTATTCGGGAAAAACCATCTGAAAAAGTAGGTTTATTGGTTGAAAAATTGACACTTACACTCGCGAATAAGTCGAAAAGTATGGACTTTCAGAAAAAGCTTTATAGAACAAAAATTGCTTAGAATTAGTCAACCTATCCAGTTCCGTGCCTATTTTCAACGAAACATTTTTCACCCCTTAGAAGGGGTGGCATCCACCCCGCAATCGAGATCGCAAAAAATTTTTTTTTTAACTTTTTTATTTGAGCTTTTAATAATGCAGTCCAAAAGTTTTTATGAAGATTCATTGACTGGCCCTGGATTCCGAGGTTTTACAATTTTACGTCTAACGGCACTCCACTAATGTTGTTATCTGTTATAAATAAGGTATTGCAAGACAAATAAAATTCCCAAAACAATCCAAAAAGTGGATCGTTATATTAGGACTCTACAAGTGCGACTCTGGAGGTCCACACGATCAACTTTTTAGTATGATCATAGCTCCACGATCTTGCTCAAAAAATACTAAGGTACACTTTTTTGCAATCTTTTTGTTTAAACAAACAACTGACTGAACCGATTTTGATAAAATTTCTATCGGATGATACTAACGTTAATAGGCTTCGATTGGTAGCTTAACAAAATCAATAACATTTACGATTCAGGAGATTCGCGTAAAATTTGCAATATTTGATAGCTGCAAAAAAATTTTTTTAATTACAAATTTATAACAGCTCTTATTCTTACCTGTGATTGAATAATTCTGTATAAGGGAGGTTTTTAGAGAACATAATGCTTAATGGTTTTAATATTTCAACATCGATAGTTAGTACGTCGCAAGGGAGTTTTTTTATAAAAGATACAGCTGATTTGCTACAAAAAAATGCATATTTCTCTTGTGAACACACTTTCAAAATACCATCTGCCTTTCGTGATGGCAAATTTTCTGCTTTGTCTAGCAATTTTTCACGTATTTTAAAGAAAATATGATGCGGATCTTTAGAATTCTGAAAAATATATACACTAGCTTTAAAATCAGAGTCGGCTCTATTTACCTGAAAAACAAATACGTGTTTAAGGCTCGGGTGATGTGTGGTTAAACCGATTTGAAATAAGCCCAGTGAATCTACAGGATGATTCGTTTTAATCTCACCAGGGAAATATTTCGAAACAGTGGTGTTGTTGAAAAAAAAGTTTCAGACAAAAGTTGTTCAGTTTGAAGAGGTGTAGCGGTGCGAGCTACAGTATATTGATAATTTTATTTTTTTTATGAATAAATTTAAAATTTATTTTATTTTAACGTTGACACTATTTGTAAATTATATTGCCTTTTTTCTTTGAAAATGAACCGTATACCTTTAAATTTCTATTTAAGTTCCTAAAAGTTATTGTATAAGGCTGTCGCCTTTCTGGATAAAGGTTCAAGTATTCTGCTTGAGCCCACGTGGTATTATTGTTACGCTGAATGTATGGGCAAAAATAGCCTGTTTTTCCAAATTTGAGAATGCTTGAGCCATCTTAGAGAGTAAATCAAACAAGATGAATTAGCAAAACTGTAGCGATCGCTCGACAGATTGTTAACCTGTCAATATGTATTTGTTTCAACAAATTTTGTTTTACACGGCACACTCTGATCGGTATGGATAACGTCAAAAAGCTATTTTGGTCAGTTTTGTAGCTTCTGATTGGTTTAAATATAGGATATGCTATATCAAATTATTCAGAAAAATAAGCAGAATTTGAATATCTGAAAATCAAAAATGCCGTCCATAAGAAAAACCAAAGTTCATGTCAATATCTCATTACGTAGTGGAAATAAAAAAATTAAACCTACGCCACTGAAAAAACCTTACAAACTTATCAAAGAATGGTTAATGAAATTTTCAAATATCTTCATAAAAGTCATGGCCAGTTTTCATAAATGGCAATTTTCACTATTTTGTGAATAAATTCATAGGGTGTCAAAATTCAATTGTTTTTTCGACGGGACGTTAATGAGCCCAATTTTCTGCACTACTTTGCCCATTTAACCAAATTTCTATCTCTACTAATAACAAAGTTACCCATGTTAGCCAACGTCGGTTGAGACACCCTGTATATATATATATATATATATATATATATATATATATATATATATATATATATATATATATATTATAGAATGCTAATTTCGGTCGTAAAAGCGAGGTCTAGAGTACCCGGATCCATAGCAACAACTCCCGTAACTCTAGGACAACATTTGGCTTCAAAAATTGAAAAATAAAAATTTGAGCGTGTGTGACCCCCTTTAGTGTTTGAATTTCACTATACATAAGAATGCAACACCAGATCGTTTTTGCTTTTCATGAAAATACAAGAAACATTTATTGCGTATCAACAAAATTAAAGCAAACATATTTTCTTACAGTAACAGTGAACGCACTATAAATTTTATATTATCAAAATTTGTGTATAATGACGCGAACTTGCATTGAAAAAGAGAGACATTGATTTCAAATGGCTCGATGTTGAAACAGAAGATCTAATGTTTTGTGTAATAAGAGAGAACGGTGAGGATATATACAGAATATTCCTGTTTAAATACGTTTTGTTTAAGTAGCGTATTTGTCTATAATTTTTGAAAAGACAGTCATCCAGCGGCCTTGGTGCCGGTCTGATCGACTACTAACGTTGAGATATTTTAACACAGCAAAATAAAATGATATATTATTATCGCCAATAATCAATTATTTATCTCGCAAATTTCGATTGATATTATCTGTCGCTAACCTGGAGGGGTATCGTTCTAGTTTTTGTTGTTGACTCCAGCCTTATCCTATCTATCCAGAGATTTTATCCCGTTTATCGTAATTCCCGTATTTTCCTGGATTTCTGGATTTTTGGATAAGTTCGATTGTTATTGATTGTTGTGATTGCTGTTAGGTAATGTAGCTTTCCGTGTTGCCCATTATATACCTGGATTTAGGAGCGTTTTTCGAATAGGGAATATTTACCGTGAATTATTCAAGGATTCTTTTAGATTTTCGTAATTGTGTGGATCTGGATTCTAGAATACAGGAATACATTCCACAGTTTTCTAAAACTGTGTTACAATTCTATTTTACTTCGAACATTCCTGTGCATCGGTTCCGTGTTGAATAAAGCTTTTTGGCGAACTATTCCCGACTGTCCCGTCGGACTAAATAAAATTTCAGTTCGGGATTCAGGACCGAGAAAATATTCAAGGAATGTGCATTAAGTTCAGTTAAGCCACATTTCTACATGGTGTTTTAGATCTTACGATTAGTTCCCGGTTTTATCATTGTATGGTTATTAATATTAACGCTCCCCATGACGTAAACGACGTCATATACAGGGTGTCCACAAAGTTACGTGTTTACTTTTGCTGTGTTTTTGTTTTTTATTTTCTTTGTGTCGTTTACGCATATCTCAATCAGGATTTATTCCCGTGATGTCAGAGATCCTATATACAGGGTGTATGAAAATTTACGGATTAATTATCGCCCTGCGAGCTGTTTCGGCTTATCTCAATCCAATCTTAAATGTATCTTGACGTTAAAAATTTAATATACCGGGTATCCGATAATTCCCGGATCAAGTATTCCGTAAGATATGTTTGCGTTCTAGTCAAAAGGTTTTAACGTGTTATTGATATTGTTTCGTTTACTGTGTCTGGTGACTTGCCCTTCCAAGGTTGTAGTTGAACCAATTGGGTCTAAGCTTCCTAGTCTGGACTATCTAGCTGTGGCTATTTACGATTCGTGTCTTGGCGCCCCAGGTAACTCAGTCGGAGAATACGTAAATGTTTTTTGAATATCAGAACCGATTTTGGTCAGCTACGTGTTTTCGTGTCTTGTGGTTACTAATTGTCCGAGTGGTAGGTGGTAGGATTTTTCAGGCCGTTCTACGGTCATTCCCGTTGGGATATATGTTTGAGAACTCGTTATTTTTTGCCGTCTTTGTGTCGTGTGGTAGGTGGTGGATTTTTAAGCGCCTTTTAAGGCATTTTCTTGTTATAGTCTATTGGCATTTCGTAATTGTGTTTGATTATTTTTTATACGATTATTTTCTTAAATTGTTTTAAACTAAACCCCGGCCCAGCGCCAGCTGAAGCTAGCCACGCAACCGACTAAATTCGGATTCAGTTTAAATGGTTCTTCGGTGCTACCAATGAAAGATATTAACCCTACACCAAGTTTTATTGAACTTTGAATAATTTCGAATATCTCCGAATACTTTCGAACAACGCCGAACGACGCCTATAATATATATATATATATAGGTATATATATATATATATATATATATATATATATATATATATATATATATATATATATATATATATATATATATATATATATATATATATATATATATATAGGTTTACGGGCAATAACTTTCGAAAGAATTTGGCCCACGTGTTGAAATCCATCACCCCAAGAAGCCTATTAAAAATGGGCGTAATTGGGCCATTTTAAGGGTAGTTTTAAGGGGTTGAAAAATGTTTTTGGGCCCCAAAATACCGAAAAAATTCATAGAATCGTTTCAAAATTGACATTTAACCCGTTAGTAGCAATTAAAAAGAACCCCTAAAATTTTAATAAAATCGGCTTAACAAGACCGAACTTACAAATTTTTTGAAAACAGTAATTTGCAGATAGTGACTTATTTATTGAAGGGTGTATTTAATTCGGTGTAGACGTTAGATTGATAATAATATTACAATTAAGAAAAAAAATGTTATTTTAAGGGGTGTATTAAGGGGTTAAATTTTTTATTTTGCCCAAAAACAAACTTAATTTCACATATTAAAAGTATAAAACCACACGGCCCTATACAAGCCAATACACTATATTGTCGGCAGGGTTTTGGCACTGCGGCCCGGGTTTTTTTATTAAGTAATATGTGTGAATATTTTCTTTTGTTTTAATTTGTATGTTAAAAAAACACTTTTTTTTTCTTCTAATAAACGCTCATTGTGAGCATTTCCATCAATTTAAAGTGTCATTAATTAATTTAAAAAAGAAGAGATTAGTTTTCTCCACCCCTAGACATCCAAATAAAAGGAAGGGTTCGTTACAGGGGGACATCGCTTGAAGACAAATACCACCTCTCATTCCCAACCTCTGTATGGGGATGATTTTTTACAGAAACACCTATTTTTTATCACATTATGATTTTTCGATAAAAAATATGCAACATTTGTCTGAAACATTTTTTTAGCCGATGCTTCCCTTAACCTCTAAATGCATGTCGAAAATCGGTTTCCCGAAACTCCATTAAATTTTTAAGCCTAAACAACGACCTTGCGCAGAAAATTACGAAGGGTAAAAGTTGTTTGGTTTGCACAAAAATAACCCCAACTCTTTCCAAACCAAGCAACTTTTACTTTTTCTAATTTTCTGCGCACTGTCGTTGTTTAGGCTTACAAATTAATGGAGTTTCGGGAAACCGATTTTGGAATTGCATTTTAGGGGTTGAGGGAGGCGTTGGATAAAAAATTGTTTCAAACAAATGGTGCAGATTTCTTATCGAAAAATCATAATTTGTGATAAAAAATAGGTATTCCTATTAAAAATGTCAAAGTCACCCTCATCGACACGCAGGGGTTGGGGATGAGGGGTGATATTTGTCTCCAAACGATGTCCCCCTTCAAACTGAACAACTTTTGTCTGAAACTTTTTTGTCAACAACATCACCGTTTTGAAATATTTCCCTGGTGAGATTAAAATGGATCATCCTGTATATTATTTCTGCAGTCTGGTTTAAACTTTTATAAGTTCCAAAATTAAAAAAAAAAAACTCATTATAAAGAGCCTTGAATTCTTATTCATAGTTAAGATGGTGGAGTTTTCTTTCTAAAGTGTGCGTTGACCCTTACAATTAACAAGTCGTGCGCGAAGGAATATTTTTGCACTCCGACAGTGTATGTCCCATCCTTGTACATTTCTTCAATGCTGTTGAAGGGCTTCGAATTCACCTGCAGCGTTAGAGAACTTATCAATGATGCTGAATATGCTGCCAAAATAACAACTGCTGATATCATAGCACTTAAATATATTATGCGCAAGGAGAAACAAATGGGCGGAGAATCGCAGCCTGTTAAAAAGAGTTGAATTATTAGACAGTCTGTTATTTTTAAAACATCACTACCTTAAATCTATATTATAATAATTTCGTCTAGGAGTACCGTAGATTGAAATCTGTCAAAATTATTAAGCATGCAAAATATTAAATTCGTATCGACAACATAATATATCCGCAACGATTTTACAATGGTAATAACAAATTTAACATTTCATATAGGTACACACGTCATGACAGCTTGCACGTCTCTGTCATGTCAATAAAACAGTTTGCTGTCGAATACTGATTATCAACTTGAGTCTTTGATAAATTGATTCAAAGGTAACGCTGGATGTATTTTAGTATTTTGAAAAACGAATTATTGCATTGACTTACTAAAATCATATAGTTTTTATGTATATAATAAACAAAATAGTGTAAAGCGCGTGACTAACGTATTAGTTAATTATAAATTTGAACAGAAATGTTTCAAGTCGATTTTAAATATAAAAAAGTAGGTATAAAGGATAAACATATCAAATTGGGCGATAGCCCTGTTAGACTGTAAGAACTTGTAATATTTGGTTCAAATGATATGAAATGTGTTCATATTAACAATAAGTAAATAATCAATGATAATAATATGAAAGAAAAGAGTATAAATTAAACGCAAGAAAGTTAGATTCATTGTTAATTATTGTTAATATTAGTTACTTTAGAAATTCTATGTAAAAGTGTTAAAATAAGACAAAAATAAATATATCTATACCTTGTTGGCAATAAATTCCAAATATATCCAACAAAACTTTTGAGGTGGAGTCTTTATTTATTTTCTGCCCATATGCAAAGGCAATTTTTCTTAAACAAGAACAAAGACCGGTAGCTAAAATTATAATCCCGATAAGACACCACCAAACGTCATATCTGAATGGTGATAAAAATGAGTACCAATTTATTAACTCTTCTTTTTGGAATACCAGAACGTAACTGCATTTAGACAAAACATGTTTAAATTATTAATAGCATTGACGAGCCAACGTAGGTACTATTAAAAACTTTAATAAACTCAATAAAGGGTTGTTATTTGTACGGCCGTATGTTTGTCTGTTTGTGACATTATAACTTTTCACTGGATAAACTTTGGACCGGTTTTGATACAACTTTCCTATTCAATATAACATTTTTGTTGTATGGTTATCTATAGGATACATATAAAATAGAAAAATAAATCAAAACATTCAAATACTGAGATTATAACAAAACGAAGACAATTAAAAATGTATTGCTGTCGCTATGATAATATAATGTGATATAATAAGTAATCAGTTTAGTGTTTTGCTGAAGATGGGAGCTTAGCTCTCGAAATGTACATCCACTGAATAAATCTGTTGAGGTAAGAAGTAACTATTCTTTTATTTTTATTATTCCAACCACAGTGCTTTTAATATTTATAATAAATAATAACATTAAATGTTAAAGAATAGACTATGAAATTAAAATTAAAAAAAAACGACATAACAGTCCTTTAAAAAGGAAACGTTATCTGGATTGTACTACTGGAATCGTCCCTTCCTACGTCCTTAGCATAGTGGAGAGTGACATAGACACTAAGTTAGAAAGTACGAACCCAGTAGTGCAAGCCTGAATATTTTTGCTTCTAAAGAACTATTATTTCGTGTTTTTTGTTTCATGCAATTATCAGCTAAATAAAAATCATTAATAATGATCGGTTTTGTTCAATTTGAATAATATTAATTTCCCCATTCAGTATACGACCATTTTTTTATAATGCTAAATTCCAACTTACGTTGTTTGGTAAAGCGTAGTTGAAAAATCAACAAATTTCTGACGATCTAAACTTAAAGTAATAGCTTGAAGACCAATGTCCACATTTGACGTATGGACAGTGTTGATCAATTGGAGACTTGTAGTGATCAGTTGTCCAGTTTGGGGATCGTTGATTGTGTAATTTGTTCTAAAATAAAAAAAAAGTATTCTAAATGTTTTAATGTTTTGCAGTTATA
The DNA here is from genome assembly GCA_034508555.1 of Venustoraphidia nigricollis. Lineage (NCBI taxonomy): Eukaryota > Metazoa > Arthropoda > Insecta > Raphidioptera > Raphidiidae > Venustoraphidia > Venustoraphidia nigricollis. The sequence continues at coordinate 1,819,861 of JAVRKA010000073.1, forward strand.
TATTCTGCAAAAAATGTCCTCAATTATTTATAAACAATTTATGTCAACATGACTACGGCCCTAGAACGAGAAACTACTATGCAACATCTTTTATCGCAGTCAATAAAGGTTCCATGCACATAATAATAATAATAATAATAATAATAATAATAATAATAATAATAATAATAATAATAATAATAATAATATCAGGATCTTCTTTTTGAGCTCAGAAAGCAGTACCCAGAGTATACTGTTAAATTAATTGTCCTTATAATTGGTGTTCTTGGAGGGGCAAAACCGTCACTGTTGGCAAATATGAAAACTATTCCGGCATGTCAGCGTATTGCTAAGTCACTAATTTGCCGTATGCAAAAGGCCGTGCTTATTGGGTCGCTCCGTGTACTCCGTGCGCACGACCCAAACTCAGTGTAGTCGCCCATTTCATGGTTTGAGACGCGGTTACAGTTACAACTTGCTCCACAAGTATCCCTAGTATGACGGTGACGAACCTGAACTTTGGGTGCTTGTGGATGCAAATTTTTTTTAAGGAATATTTCTTTCTCAATAATAATAATAATAATAATAATAATAACAATAGCCTAAAAACACTCCAATTACAACCCCACACGTACATACAATTACAAAAAGCCACAATACTAAACACATGTCACATCGTCAGGAAGTTCCTTAATACAACAAACGACACGGTCATTGATGACATAGCGGACCAATTCACCCAACTCACACCTACACAATAAACATTAACCCCATGCTACTACTTGGCTTTGGCCCGTACAGCACGGTATCCGGGTTAAGCCCGTGAAAAACAAATAGCTATAATAATAATAATAATACATTTATTGTTTATACAGATTGTTTATAAAGATATTATAAACATATTTAATCATTTGCCTTTAGCTGTTAAAAATTTAAGCCTATCAAAATTCAAAAAGGAGCTCAAAGCTGTGTTGCTACGCCATAGTTTTTATAACATGGACGAATTTTTCTCTGTACAATTCTAATATTATAGTGACCTTTTCCACACAACACATGCAGTATTTTACGGGAATAAAGAAATTATTATCAGTAGTATAATCTAAAAACGTATTGCATAATCTAAATTGTTTTGACTTTTTTGCGAAGTCTGTTAGATTCAGAACAAAACTTTATTGAAGTAAAACTTCTTTTGACACGGTAGGGTAAAATCGATTCAAGACAATGAAAGTGTTACAAAACGCTTTATAAAAAGGGCGTAGGAATCAAACCATGAGGCACCCCGCCTGCTACAAAAACTGATTGTGCGACATTGAGAGATATAGCTGCTGCCCCGTACGCAAGAGGTAGTGGATTTAAATCCGGTGGTCGGTGTCTATATTTCCTTTGTTTGTTTTAGTTATCAATTATCCCACATTCTACCTATATTTATTTCAACTCCACAAGCGAGGAATTGTACTTACTTGGGTCAAAATTCACTTTTCAAAATGTTATATTATTTTTTCGTTTTAAGATTTTAATTTTGGTAAGATGTTTAATATGTCAATATGAAGAACTTGTTTTTGAGGAATATCGGTGCATGTGCAGAAGAGATATGTGCTATAACATGTTTAGTGTTTTGCTGAAGATGGGAGCTTAGCTCTCGAAATGTACATACATCCACTGAATAAATCTGTTGTGGTAAGAAGTAATTATTCTTTTATTTTTATGTTTCTATCTGTTATAAGGGTACACATCTTATTATTATTATTAGTGTATTTGCCATATGGCAACATACACTATTGGCGTCGGTCGGATGGCGGGACCTAGGGGTCGGACAAAAATTTCTCGACGTTTCATAACCTCCTAAACACGTTGGCACCATTTTTAAAAATGTTTATATATATATGTATATATATATATATACGAGCCCCGTCCCACTTCAGTTGGCCCACTTACAAAAAACTCAATTATTAGTTCTCAATTAACAGAAATCGAAACACTAGCGTAATATAGGTATTTTTTATTTTGTACCAAATATTTTACAGACTTTTTACACAACCTAAGCCTACTAGATAATATATTCTTACTAAGATAATAAATTAAATAGAAAACCGAATAAAATATGCATTCAGAGAAACTAAAATTTCAATTTTGCAAAAGGCATGCAATACAATTTTATAATATTATAATCTACTATTTAATTTTCGAAATGTTCATTACAAACAATTAAATTTTTTCCTATCATAAAAATCCTATATTAGTCAATGATTTATTCAATTTGATTTTTATCAACGAAAAGGCGCTGTAAATCGAATTAAAAATTATTTTCCAAACACCATAAAACGGCGCAGTACCTTCAAGCCTGTCAACTTCCTTCTGCAATTTCTTGACTGTCTTCTCGGCGAATTCAGCACGTGCTTCAGCTTCCTTTAGTTTAACAGTCAAAGTCTTCAGTTGTCTCTTGAATTCTTCGACTCTCTGGTTGGCCTTCTCTTCAGAAACTTCCAATGATTTCAAGGAGTTACCGACGACCTGTACTCAAATAGTAATTAGTCAGTTTTGATTTTGTACTATTTTTCAAAAGTTACCATTGGGTAACATCACCTTTATTGGTTATAACGGCCATTATTCTTCGAGGTATAGTATTAACTAAATTCTGGCAGTCTTGTGGAGTAAAGTTACCCCATATTTCTTTGAGTTTTTGCCTTAGATCTGAGACCGATCTAGCGGGAGTAACACGTAACCGTTTTTTCATTTCATGCAAAAGTGTTTCAATTGGGGACAAGTCAGGGCTACTGGAAACCCACTCTAAGAGTGGAATAGTGTTCTCTGAGAACCATTTTTTAGCTTTTTTTGATGTATGGCAGGCAGCTCCGTCTTGCTGAAAAATAAAATTCTCTCCAGAGACCAAAACTTCTTCCATTGTTGGCAGCAGAGACTCTTCTAATATGTTTAAATATTTGTCTGTATTAACAATGCCATCAATAAAGTGCAGTTTTCCTACACCTCTTGCAGACATTGAGCCCCATACCATAACAGATGCTGGAAATTTCACTTTCCTTTTTAAACAATCGGGATGGTATGCTTCATTTTTTTGACGAATAACTCTGCTCCGACTGTCACCTACACAAACTTCAAACCGAGACTCATCACTCCAATGTATGCTGTTCCACTGTTCAAAATTCCAATTTTTATGTTTTTTTGCCCATTGCAATCTGTTTTTCTTTTGTTTCTGTGTCAACAATGACTTTTCCTTAGCCTAAACAAATTACGTATGTTAGTTTTTTGCAAATTTAAATTTAAGACAGCGGATTAAAAATATGAGTAATACCTTGTACGTTTCAAATCCTAACTTCTTTGCTTCCCTATGACATGTAGATCTCGAAATACGTCTTCCCACAGTATTGCTCCAAAGTACGCTCAATTGTCCGTAGTTAGCACGTCTGTTTTCCTTAATTATTCTTTTCATTGCCCGTTTATCACCGTCTGTTAGTTTGGTTTTCTTCACGTACCGGGGCTTTGAGGCGATTGAACCATTTGTTTTGTATAGTCTCACAATATTTCTAACACTATATTTTGATAAATTTAACAATTTCCCGATTTCGGAATTTGATTTTCCGGTTTTCCACAAGTTAATAATGATTACTCTAAGTTTTTTGTCAATAACTGCGCCTCTACCCATTTTTAAGTTAAAAAAATATTATACTATAACTTTTTGACACTTTTGACAAATTACTATCAATAAATAACAATTGTTTTATCGTGTTTTTACATAGCCACCTCTAATATCACTTAATTTCTTACATAGTGTAATATTTGTTATGTTGACGCATAAAACGCATTATTTACACCCATTTCGTTCTTATGATAAAAATTAAATATTTTTGAATACATTTTACTTAATGTTATGAAAACAGCTTTTAATATGAATATTTACAAGAAAAAAATGTAAAGTGGCAGTTAGTTTAACACTTTTTTGAATAAATCTTAAAGAAATTGAAATTTCAGTAGGTGGGCCAATTGAACAATTGAAATATATATATATAGAAACAAGTTGAAATAAGGACCCTAGGAGCCTCTTAGAACCTCTATAAATAAGGCACTGTCTTTGCACCAAAAAGAAAAAAAAACTTAGTTGGCCTAGTTTTAGTCATTTCATGACAGTAAGCCATGTATTACGAGCGAGGTAGGCGAGGAAAAAAAGAAGAGAGGAAAAAAAGAAAAAAAAATTTTTGACAAGAGGTAGGGAAGATTGAAAAGTTTTTTTTGGCAACTGAATTTCTGTGAATAAAGTTTGTTTCCGATCTATTATTTCGAAGTATCGTATCGTTGTGTCGTTTCGTATCGCCAATAGTTTTGTCGATAAGTGTGATTTGTATTAAAGTATTGAAGTTGTTTTAGTGATCGTATGGTTTATCGGATGAAAAGATTATTTGTTTCTCAGACAAGTTTTGTTATCGGATTTTCGAAAAAGTGAGCATTAATGATTTAATTTCATTTTCTATGTGGGATCTTAACGATTCTTTTTAGTTTTAGTAAATGCTGAGTAATATTTTGTGGGTTATTTGCCGTGTGGACATTTTTCACAGTTCATTTATGCATCGGTTTTGTTAAAATAATTTACCGAACAATTCATTCACTGTATTTGTAAGATTCTTACGCGTTCACTAGCGCATTCATGTGTAAGTTCCGCGTATAAATTATAAAGTGACCTTGTATTGCGAAAACTCGCAGTACTTTTGAAATAATTCGTTTAGTGGTAAAATAATAAACGTCTGTACATTTTGAGTTTAATATTATCTAAGGTTATGAGACTGTTTATAATCTGCTATTTCAGTTTCCGTAACGAACATTGTCTCTTTAAGTATGTTTTGAGTGTTTAACTTATGCCGAAAGAAGATTGTTTTGTTCAAAATATTTGATGTATCGCATTTTCTATGTTGATTTCGTTTCTAAAGTCAATCAGGTACGCGCGTGAGTGTTGTTCAGTTTTTGAGTATTATGTAATTAGACTGTTTATTTAGCAGGCATAGTTGTTTGCAACACGTATGATTGACTTTCGAAAGTTTATCTTTTGTCGTATGTTTAGATTTTTTTATGATTATCTAGCTAATATGTATTTTTCCGCTTTTGGCCAACTGCGAATATTAATCTCGTAATTTGCATCTTGTCATAAACACGTATGTTATTTGAATTTTGTGAATAAACATTCCAGTATTTTATTTATTTAAATAAAATTATGGTTCCGGTATTAGGGTCTTAATACTAACTAGTTTCCACCGATTTAATTTTCTTGAAAACGTTTAAGTCAGACGAGCTGCAAGTTTAAGAGATTTTGAGTAATGTTAGGATTGTTTTGTTAACAAACGTTTATTTAGATGTCCCGGTTACCGCATATCACAAATTATTATTCACAGTTAATCGTTTATCAACAAACCACACATTTTGTATAACGGGTGTATCGTTCGCGAATCGTTTATCATTGCAAAATATTTGTTTGCACAGGGCTTAGCCTGTATTAAATTGTTATTAATTTTCAAACTAGCATTTTCGTTTTTGATTTAATTTTCTCACCTGATTAAATTACTCACTAGTCGGCTGAACAGTGAGACGTTTCTGGCAGGTGGATCGGTCAGCCAGGCGCCCTCAAGATTTCTACTTTAAGCATAACACCCACTTTAAGTTGCTTGGTTCCCTGTTCACTACTTTCTACTAATCAGGTAAGTCACGGTTTCTCGTAATTCTGCTCAGTTTCTCCCACGCGTTTGACAACCCACAACCCCGCAACCACTGGAGAAGTTAGTCGGTCATAAATTGGCGCCCAGAACGTGGGGCCCGTGTTTAAGTAAATTTTTTGTCTGTGTACCGATACGAATTGATTCGTATTCGGTTTTGTCTTTGATTGCGCGCTTTTTCTCAAATTATAATTGAAAATTCTACTTGTTGGTGAGTTCTATTACTGTTAATTCGTCATGTCTGTCGTAGGATTAACTCGTGATGAATTAGTCTACGAATTAGAATTGCGTCATGTGAAGGGCGTAGATCACATGAATTTGACACTTTTACGTGCCTCGTTAGTCACGCTTATGTCAGAAAAGGTTGATATGAATTTTCCGGATGTTGAGTTAAATATTTCAGCTGAACTGACTATCTGTCGACAAAAAATTAGTGAACTACTCGATTTAGTAGACAATTTTTCGGACTCCATCGGCAGTTCCACCTTTAGCATTCTCGACTCTCGCATTTTACATTTAATCAATCGTACTCGACGCCTCTCGTCTCGTGCTACAACATTACAGCTGCTTGCTGACGTAACGACTTTAAATAGTCAAGCCTTAGCCCTAGATGATGAGTTGAACTCTCGCGGTCTGCAAGTTTCCACTCTGCATAATAATACTACAATGTCGTTACCCGATTTTTCATCATCTTCGACTTCATTAAAACCTCTAGTACCAGTATATAAATGGGGCATTTCTTTTGACGGCAATACGCCTCCGGTTAATGAATTTTGGATTCACGTTCAACGAATGCGCATGGCTCGACAGTGTTCGAAAGAAGCACTCTTCTCATCGGCTATAGACCTGTTTACCGGGGATGCACTGACATGGCATCACATGGTTACCTCCCAGGGTGTTAATGATTGGGACACTCTTGTTGCTGCCTTGAAAAACCACTTTCTTCCCACTGACTTTGATCATGGCTTAACACAGCGAATTTATTCAACTAAGCAGCGGCCGGACGAGAAAATTACTTTATATCTCGCCACTATTACGAATTTGATGTTACAGCTCATCACCCCTTTACCTGAGTTAAGTAGGATCCAAATAATTTGCCGAAATATTTTGCCTGCGTATGGCCCGCAACTAATTACGAAGTCATTTAATACTGTTCAAGATCTTTCTGATTTTCTACTTCGATTGGAACCTGCGATTTTGAAAGCTAACCCGGGTTTGCGCCCTGTCTCCGCCCCAGTCAAAATTGCTAATTGTCAATTGCCAAATAAACCCGTAGCGCAAGCATCAGCTCTCGTAATTGACTCGTCGAATAAATGTTGGAATTGCCAACAGCAAGGCCATCGTTACGCTCAGTGTAAGGAAGCCAAGCAGTTCTTTTGCTACCGTTGCGGAGATAGGTCCCACTTAGCGAGGGCTTGTTCTCGTCCGCCGTCGAAAAACTACAACACCGGAGTGTAATTCGGAATCGTACGTTCCGCCCTAGTCCTAAGATTCCGCCACGCTTTTCCCGAACTGATTTCTCTTGGAAACAATGGCTTCTTCGTATCCGCAATTTTTGTCGCTTCAAGAAGGAATCTACAAAATCGACTATCGTTTCTCCCGCCCTTACGTCTCGCGTGGGTGATAATCGCCCTTATATTCGGGTAACTATTTTGAATAAATCATGGTTTTGCTTGGTGGATACAGGAGCTAATCGCTCGATACTAGGCCAACAGGGTAGCTCGCTTTTGAAAATGCTATCGCTAACGCCCTATCCTACCGATGTGACGCTTACTACTGCCGACGGCGTTCAACAACCCGTCTCTGGTTCTGTCGTTATCCCAATCAACGTTGCAGATGTTCAACGATGCTTGGAAGTTCTCGTTGTTCCATCTTTAAAACATGTTCTTTTGTTAGGCATGGATTTCATTAGAACCTTCGGGTTGTCGCTAGATTTCCGTGACCACTCTTTTACAATTTCGGCTCAAGTCTTGCCAGGTTATGACTATTGGAGCTCTTTGTGAACGCAACGATTTGACTCGTGATCAAGCTGGGCAATTGTCGGCCGCGATTCAACAATTTGAGTCCTTATCCTGGCAGGAAGGTCAGAAGTTAGGACGCACCCACCTCACGCAACATGAAATCGATACTGGGAACTCCAAACCGTCGAAGCAACGCCAGTACCCGTTATCTCCGTACCTAATGATTCACCTTAATGTTGAATTAGACCAGATGTTAAAACTCAAGGTTGTGAAACCATCTAATAGTCCGTGGTCGTCCCCAGTACTTTTAATAAAAAAATCCAATGGCGAATATCGGTTCTGCTTTGACGGGCGTCGTCTGAATATTGTTACGAAACCAGATGCATATCCGTTGCCGCGTGTAGACCATATTTTGAGTATGTTGTCGGGCGCGAAATTTCTTACCAGTATCGACCTCAAGTCTGCGTTTTGGCAGATCCCGCTTTCGCGTGAGTCTTGTGAAAAGACTGCGTTCTCCGTTCTAGGTAGGGGATTGTTCGAATTTAATGGTATGCCGTTTGGGCTACAGAATGCGCCGCAAGCCCAACAGCGACTTATGGATCGTGTTCTGGGTCCCGAATTGGAACCCTACGGTTTTGTTTATCTCGACGATATATTTATCGCCACCCCAACTTTCTCGAAACATTTGGAAATTTTATACGAAGTGTATACGCGCTTCAGTCGTGCTAATCTCACGATTAATTTGTCTAAATGCGAGTTTTGTCGTCCCTCCTTGAAGTTTCTCGGGTTTGTGGTAGACAAGTTAGGTCTTCGGACAGATCCCGATAAGGTTGCTGCTATGGTTAACTACGCCCAGCCAACCAACACCACCGAAGTTAAGCGCTTTATTGGTCTGTGTTCATGGTACAGACGATTCATTCAGCATTTTTCTACCTTAACAGCTCCTATTACCGAGTTAATTAAAACACGGCAGAAGGGTCAGAAAATCGTTTGGTCCCCTAAGGCCGAAAAATCGTTTCAGGAAATTAAAAAGGCCTTGCTTTCCGCTCCCGTGCTCGCTAGTCCAGTGTTTTCACGTCCTTTCACAGTGCAGTGTGATGCATCGGATTGTGGTTTAGGGTGTGTTTTGACGCAGAGCAACGATAACTCGGTCGATGTTCCGATTGCTTTTGCTAGCAGGACTCTTACCGCTAGAGAGCGAAAATTTTCCACCACGGAAAAGGAATGTCTCGCCGTGCTCTTTGGAATTGAAAAATTCCGCCCTTACATCGAAGGCACTCGCTTCACTGTTTTGACGGACCACCATTCTCTGCGTTGGCTGCAGAATTTGAAGGATCCTACCGGTCGTCTCGCTCGCTGGGCTTTAAAGATACAGCAATACGATATTGAGTTCGTTCATAGTAAAGGTACCCTTCATGTTGTCCCGATGCCCTCTCTCGATCACCACTGGAAATATCCGTTATCGAATTTGAAGATAACGTATGCCGAGCTGATGCTTGGTATCAGCATATGATGCAACGAGTCCTACGGTCTCCAGACGATTATGCTAACTGGAATGTCCTGAATAAACGGCTCTTCAAATGTTTTCCTCTTGATTTGGGTTAAGGACTTAATCAGGATCAGTGGAAAACCGTGGTTACGAAGTCGGCGCGTAAAGCCTTAATTCAGCAGTATCATGTCCCTCCAACCGCAGGTCACCTAGGTATGGCTGAAACCTTATATCGTGTCTCGCAAGAACATTACTGGCCGAAGATGTGGTCGGATGTTGGACGGTTTGTATCTAAGTGTCAGATTTGCGCAGCACAGGAGATACAGCAGACCGCCCGACCTGGTTTTATGGGTCAACCGAAATGCGTCAGATTGCCTTGGCAACTTATTGGCTGCGATATTGTAGGGCCCCTCCCGCGTACCAAAGATGGCCATCGTTTTCTTCTAGTTGTCGTGGATTGGTTTTCCAAATTTGTACTATTGAAACGATTAAAGCAGGCTAATGTGCAAGCCATTTCTAAATATCTCGAGGAAGAGGTTTTCCTAATGTTCGGAGCTCCGCAAATATTGCTTTCCGACAACGGCACTGAATTTACCGTTGCTGCCATCAAACGCCTCTTGGCGAAATATGGCGTACAGCATTGGCTTACGGCGAAATACCATGCCCAGGCTAACTTTGTCGAACAAGTAAATCGCACTGTCGGAACCGCTATTCGTTCCTATCTGCAAGACACCAATCACCATGAATGGGATCAAGTGGTACCAGAAATAGCTTTTGCTCTTCGTACCGCCATCCACGATTCCACTGGATTCGTGCCTAGTTTCCTCAACTTTGGTCGATTCATACCACTCAACGGCAACTACTGTGGTGCTATAGCTCAACAGGACATCATTGAGTTGAGTTGGTCCAGCGTCGTTTATGCTGAACAGATGAAGGATCATCCAGCTGTTTTTCACGAGGTTCGTCCTCACTTCTCCGAGGCCTATGTGCGCCATGCCGAAGCCTACAATAAGGGTAAACGACCCCCGGATTCTTATTGCATTGGTCAAAGAGTATGGAAGAAACATTATGTGTTGTCAAGTGGCGCTCACGGCTTCACCTCTAAACTGGCCCCCAGATTCGTTCAGTGTATAGTTATTAGAATTATCTCGCCTCTTATTACGAACTGGCTAATGAACATGGTCATTCGATTGGACGTTAAGGAACTTAAACCGTTTAGGGATGATGATTCTGACATTGCTATGCCCGTTGAGTCTTCCGAGCTGTCCAGCGACGACTCTCGGTATGATCTGTTCGATTAAGTTTCGCTTCAATTCCTATCACTTAAAGTTTATCGTTTCGTTTTTGCGTTATAACGTTTTGCTTTGCTTCGTTCTTATTTCGCCAATTGGTATTGTTTTTTCTTTTCTCTTGGAGGAAAAGGGGGTGTGAAACAAGTTGAAATAAGGACCCTAGGAGCCTCTTAGAACCTCTATAAATAAGGCACTGTCTTTGCACCAAAAAGAAAAAAAAAACTTAGTTGGCCTAGTTTTAATCATTTCATGTTTAGATTTTTTTATGATTATCTAGCTAATATGTATTTTTCCGCTTTTGGCCAACTGCGAATATTAAACTCGTAATTTGCATCTTGTCATAAACACGTATGTTATTTGAATTTTGTGAATAAACTTTCCAGTATTTTATTTATTTAAATAAAATTATGGTTCCGGTATTAGGGTCTTAATACTAACTAGTTTCCACCGATTTAATTTTCTTGAAAACGTTTATGTCAGACGAGCTGCAAGTTTAAGAGATTTTAAGTAATGTTAGGATTGTTTTGTTAACAAACGTTTATTTAGATGTCCCGGTTACCGCATATCACAAATTATTATTCACAGTTGATCGTTTATCAACAAACCACACATTTTGTATAACGGGTGTATCGTTCGCGAATCGTTTATCATTGCAAAATATTTGTTTGCACAGGGCTTAGCCTGTATTAAATTGTTATTAATTTTCAAACTAGCATTTTCGTTTTTGATTTAATTTTCTCACCTGATTAAATTACTCACTAGTCGGCTGAACAGTGAGACGTTTCTGGCAGGTGGATCGGTCAGCCAGGCGCCCTCAAGATTTCTACTTTAACCATAACACCCACTTTAAGTTGCTTGGTTCCCTGTTCACAACTTTCTACTAATCAGGTAAGTCACGGTTGCTCGTAATTCTGCTCAGTTTCTCCCATGCGTTTGACAACCCACAACCCCGCAACCACTGGAGAAGTTAGTCGGTCATAATATATATATATATATATATATATATATATATATATATATATATATATATATATATATATATATATATATATATATAATATATATATATATACGTACATAAATAAGGCCCTGCCCTTGCATATAAAAAAAAAATAAAAACTTAGTCGGCTTGGTTTTAGTCGTTTCGGTACAGTAAGACATGTATTTACGAATAGCAGCAGGCTGAGAAAAAGGAAACAAGTGAGGTGATTATTGAAAAGTTTTCAGTTTTTTTTTTTTTGACGTTTGAGTTCGGAAGAGAGGAGAGACGCGGCCGTCGAACGGCGTGGTCGCCGTTTTGCGACTGAATTTCGGAAAATAAAGTTTTTTTTGACAAGAAGTGAGAGATATCGTTGCCGTTCTCGCAGAAAAGTATTGGTTACCGCGTCACTGTTTATTTGTCGAGATATAGCCTCTACAAGGTACTGTAATCTCCATTTACACTCGGAAACCATCAGAGTTTTCATCAGTGTTGTGCCTTCATTTCGGTCCCGTTCAAGTTAGCGGCAATTTCGAATTGGAATTGTTCAGTGAATTTTTGTATCTAAATTGTTCGACATTATAAATTACACATAAGCTGTTTCATAAATTCGTTCATAAAGGTTACAATTTATTACCTGAAATCATTTGTGATTTGCGTTGGCGTTCTGTTCAGGCCTAGTAAACCTGTTTTCGGACATGTGCGAGATAATTAATGTCCTTGATTACAATTGCTGACGTGTTGTAACCTTAAAAGTTTTGACTGATAATTATTTACAATTCATGTTTACTGTTTCACTATTACAATAAAACACTAACTTCATTTTTTTACGTGTGAATTGTTTGTTGATTGCGATAATCCTGTTAATTGCGCCGATTTTCAAACTTTACGTCTCAGTTCAGCTGGTTTGTTTTGATACAGAGGGCATCGCCCCCTATGAAATTGACAAGTAAATTCATACTTGATTTAGATATTACCTATTCTTATAACGAATACAAATTGTAAATGGCTGACTATTTCATTGTTTAAGATGTACTCAAACTAATGTAAGCTTTTTATCGTTGCGTCTGCTCTGAATTTATTGCACTTTAACGCTGTTTTACATTTATTATGATGATACTGTTTTGAATCTAATGTTATAATGTGTTTAATTAACAAGTATCAGTTTCGAAAAGCGACTTATTACAATTTCTTGGTCTGTTTACGATTTTCCGAATTTTCCGATTTACGATAAGATTCCGTAACGTCGTAGCTAGAACCGGTGATTCTTTAATTTCGATATCACTATTTGGGTGAGGATTTTTTATGTTCTAAAACATCAGAACGTGTCTGACGCTTCACGTCGGTCATTTAATTTTTTTCTTAATTTTTTTATCGCTCACATTCTAGAGAATTGTATTATTATTTTTGCATGCAATTAAAGTGCTTCTTATTGTATCTCGAGTCTTATTTCGTCTTCGGAGAAACCCCTGTGTTCCCCTTTGACTGTAGCTGGCGGCGAAAGGAGTTCTTTCGTGGTGTCCTCCAGCTTGGCGCCCTGACTACCCCTCTTTAGCTTAACACTGACTTAAGGGTTAGCTTCGGGTACATCACTATTCTTCTTCTCACACAATTGCCAATTGAAACCGCTTGTCGACGGGTCTTCGCGTCTTACTGTTAGAAACACCGTCTTATCTGTCATTATACACAAATTTTTATAAGATAAAATTTATAGTGCGTTCACTTTTACTGTACCTAATAAAAGATGTTTGCTTTAATTTTGTTGATACGCAATAAATGTTTCTTTTATTTTCATGAAAAGCAAAACGATCTGGTGTTGCATTCTTATGTATAATGAAATTCAAACACTAAAGGGGGTCACACACGCTCAAATTTTTATTTTTCAATTTTTGAAGCCAAATGATGTCTTAGAGTTACGGGAAATGTTGCTATGGATCCGGGTCCTCTAGACCTCGCTTTTACGACCGAAATTAGCATTCTATTATATATATATATATATATATATATATATATATATATATATATATATATTATAGGCGTCGTTCAGCGTTGCTCGAAAGTATTCGGAGATATTCGAATTTATTCGAAACTATTCTAAGTTCAATAAAACTTGGTGTAGGGTTAATATCTTTCATTTGTAGCACCGAAGAACCATTTAAACTGAATCCGAATTTAATCGGTTGCGCGGCTAGCTTCAGCTGGCGCTGGGCCGGGGGATAGTTTTAAAAAATTTCTGAAAATAATTGCATAAAAAATAATCAAACACAAGTACGAAACGCGAATAGACTATATTTAACAAAATGCCTTAAAAGGCGCTTAAAAATCCACCACCTACCACACGACACAAAGGACAGCGCAAAATAACGTGTTCTCAAAAAATATTCCAACGGAATGACCATAAAACGGCCGGAAGAATCCTACCACCTACCACTCGGAAAATTAACAATAAGACAAGACCGAAAACACGTAGCTGACCAAAATCGGTTCTGATATTCATAAAAAAAAAATTTACGTATTCTCCGACTGAGTTACCGGGGCGCCAAGACACGAATCGTAAATAGCCACACCTAGATAGTCCAGACTAGGAAGCTTAGACCCAAATGATTCAACTACAACCCTGGAAGGGCAAGACACCAGACACAGTAAACGAAACAATATCAATAACACGTTAAAAACTTTTGACTAGAACGCAAACATATCTTACGGAATACTTGATCCGGGAATTATCGGACACCCGGTATATTAAATTCTTGCCGTCAAAATACACTTAAGATAGGATTGAGATAAGCAGAAACAGTTCGCAGGGCGATAATTAATCCGTAAATTTTCGTACACCCTGTATATAGGATCTCTGGCGTCACGGGAATAAATCCTGATTGAGATATGCGTAAACGACACAAAGAAAATAAAAAACAAAAACACAGCAAAACTAAACACGTAACTTTGTGGACACCCTGTATATGACGTCGTTTCGTCACGGGAAGCGTTAATATTAATAACCATACAATGATAAAACCGGGAACTAATCGTAAGATCTAAAACACCATGTAGAAATGTGGCTTAACTGAACTCAATGCACATTCCTTGAATATTTTCTCGGTCCTGAATCCCGAACTGAAATTTTATTTAGTCCGACAGGACAGTCTGGACTAGATCGCCAAATAAATTTTATTCAAAACGAAACCGATGCACAGGAATGTTCGAAGTTAAATAGAATTGTAACACAGTTTTAGAAAACTGTGGAATGTATTCCTGTATTCCAGAATCCAGATCCACACAATTACGACAATCTAAAAGATCCTTGATGAATAATTCACGGTAAATATTCCTTATTCGAAAAACGCTCCTAAATCCAGGTATACAAGGGGCAACACGGAAAGCTACACTACCTAACAGCAATCACAACAATCAATAACAATCGAACTTATCCAAAAATCCAGAAATCCAGGAAAATACGGGAATTGCGATAAACGGGATAGAATCTCTGGATAGATACGAATAAACGGGAGTCAATAACGAAAACTAGAACGATACACCTCCAGGTTAGCGACAGTAATAGCAATCGAAATTTGCGAGAAAAATAATTGATTATTGGCGATAATAATATATCATTTTATTTTGCTGTGTTAAAATATCTCAACGTTATTTGTCAATCTGACCAGCCAAGAGGCCAACCGATGACTGTCTTTTCAAAAATTATAGACAAATACGCTGCTTAAACAAAACGTATTTAAACAAGAAATTTCTGTATCCTATCCGTTCTCTCTTACTATACAAAAACACAAATCCTCTGTTTCAACATCGAGCCATTTGAAACCAATGTCTCTCTTTTTCAATGCAAGTTCGCGTCATTATACACAAATTTTGATAATATAAAATTTATAGTGCGTTCACTGTTACTGTAAGAAAATATGTTTGCTTTAATTTTGTTAATACGCAATAAATGTTTCTTTTATTTTCATGAAAAGCAAAAACAATCTGGTATTGCATTCTTATGTATAATGAAATTCAAACACTAAAGGGGGTCACACACGCTCAAATTTTTATTTTTCAATTTTTGAAGCCAAATGTTGTCCTAGAGTTACGGGAGTTGTTGCTATGGATCCGGGTACTCTAGACCTCGCTTTTACGACGGAAATTAACATTCTATATTATATATATATATATATATATATATATATATATATATATATATATATATATATATATATATATATATATATATATATATATATGTATATGTGTGCGGGCAATAACTTTCGAAAGAGTTAATTGATTTTAACGAAATTTGGCCCATGTTTTGAAATCTGTCACCGCAAGAAGCCTATTTAAAATGGGCGTAATTGGGGCATTTTAAGGGTAGTTTTTAGGGGTTGAAAAATGTTTTTGGGCCCCAAAATACCGGAAAAATTCTCAGAATTGTTTCAAAATTGACAATTAACCCTTTAGTAGTAATTAAAAAGTGTCCCTAAAATTTTAATAAAATCGGCCCGACAGGACCGGACTTACAAATTTTTGAAAACACTAGTTTGCAGATAGTGAATTATTTACTGAAAGTTGTATATAATTTAGTATAGAGGGTTCGATTGATAATAGTATTGCCATTAAGGAAAAAAAATGTTATTTTAAGGGGTGTATTAAGGAGTCAATTTTTTTATTTTGCCCAAAAACCAACTTAAGTTCGCATAATAAAGCGACACTGCCTGTATAAGCAAATACACTATATTGTCGGCAGGGTTTTGGCACTGCGACCCGGGTTTTTTATTATTCTATTTACTTTTCCAAGAGATGATTGTAAAAAAGTTTTTTCTAAAGTTTACAGTATCGGAAGTATTTTAAAAATAAAAAATCAGCCTTCTTTTGTTCTGAAGATTTGTAAAATAGAAATTAATTAGGTAGATGACAGGCATGCTTTAGTAAATTTTTACATGCGAAACCATATTATCTAAGAATGCAAACAAATAGGAAATCTATATAATAAATATGACATGCCGTTAGTTGGTAAGCGCATAATTTACAAACGGCTGAACTGATTTGGTCAATTTTGTTTTCAAATATTCGAAATTATTCGAATAAGGTTTATAGGGAAAAAAGTATAAAAGTTGCCCGAAAGAGTGGAAAATTCGGGAAAAATGTCTTTTTCTACGGGATTTTTGCTACTATGTGCACAAATGTCATTTGACAGTAATCTCGCGAGGCAAAACTGCAATATGGTGAAATCAAAGGCTCCACTATTGCGAGTGGGGCGCAACCCCGCAAGGTAAGATAGTAAAAAGGTGTGCCGAAGGCTCCACTACTGTTGTTGCTGCAATGTACATTAGTATAGGTATTTTATTTCTATAGGTTTTCAGAAATTCACAAAACCTTGAAGGTAATTGAGAAATTTCGTAGGAAGAACCTAGGTGGCACAGGATTGAAAAAAGCAAATACTGAGTTATGTGAATTGCATTTATTCTAACGTTTCGGCAATCTTTTTGCCATCTTCAGAGAGTCAATGCTGTCCAACTGTTCAGTATTATTGTAAAAATATGAAATAAAATAAAGTGAAAATCTAACATCACGAATAATAAAAATGTGGTAATTGTTAAAATTATTTTTCTAAAACTTTTTTAAAAGTGTTATTGGTTAAAAGCAAAAAAATAATATGTGATAATAATACTGAACAATTGGACAGCAGATGGCAAAAAGATTGCCGAAACGTTAGAATAAATGCAATTCACATAACTCAGTATTTGCTTTTTTCGTTCCTGTGTCACCTAGGTTCTTCCTAAGAAGTTTCTCTATAATATTTATTACTACTCGTTGCACGCGTTACAGCACGCGTTAACAGAAATTATATTCTATTATAATAATTTATAAAATGTTAATATTATTGCACTTGGAATGTTCTGTCGTCCAATTGGTTGCAATTTTCGTATATTTTAAACAGCGTACGACGGTATTTTTAACTTTCCGGTATTCAAAATTGTTTTAAAAAAAGGGAAGCTATTGGTTTCGGTCCGATTTTCGAGTTCTCATCAGGTTTCGACGTTTTGGAGTTCTAGGAAGCTATTCAAATATTTTCCTATATAAATATTTCCTATGTGTGTGTCAGTGTGTAAACAAATTTTTGTCGTACGATATCTTCAGCGCGAATCAGCCGATTGAGATCAGATTTGTGGCACTAGAAAGGAATTATTGAGACGTAGATCTGATTAGAGTTTGGAATCAATCGATCAAGTAATTTCAAAGTTAAGGAAAAATAACATTGTTTCACGTTTTTGTGGCATATCTTGTAATTTATTTGTGATCTACGGTGATCAGAAAAGTTCATTAGAACTTAAATTAGCTTAAAATAAACGGTTAAAAAAAGAAAAAAACATTTTTTTTATATAACTCATACATTTTTAACTATTTTTTATAACTTTATTTTAAACTTTCTGTACCGTATTTCACAGGGCGGAAATTTTTAGGGTTGGCCCACAGGTCAGCCGGCTTCTATATTTTTTCTATTATAATAGTATACTTGTCATAACTATTTATTATTATTTATGATTTTTGCAAGAAGGTATTATGAAAAAATATATGTATGTGCATGCGTGCGCGTGTGCGTATATCGCGCTCGTGTGGAACGAGTTTTACTTCTGCAGTGTGTAATATAAAATACAGTCTCTTTTTTAGTAATAACGCCGTTACATTTAAGAAAAAAATTATTGAAAGTACATAATACACACTATATCGTTGCCGGAAAGCTGCGTGACCAAAAAAGTAAAAAAAAAATGTCACAATGGGTGTTCAATTTCAATGGCGTGTATTTACTTTTAAGATAATATGCACTTGTATTTTTAACGAGTCTCATCATTATACCAAGGTTTATAATGCGTTTTTGGAGGTTCATATTGCGTTTTTCAGGGGTTTATATTGCGTTTTGGCGGGTTAGTGTAATACAATATTAATTTTACAAAAAAATTGTCATAATGCTAAGGAGGACCAAGATTATAATTTTTGGTAATAACCAGGCTACTTTGAAAAGTCGATATCTCGAAAACTAAGCGAGATATCGAAAAATTTTATTCGTTTTTTTATCAGGACATCGAGGTCTATCAGAATACGTCGTCAATAGGTGGCGCTACGGTTATCGTAGTCTTGCCGAAAACCATTGTTTCGGCTCCAGAGAAGTGAAAATAAAAATGTGTTTTACTTAGAACTCACTCAATTAATTTCAGATCGATTCAAGCATTTTTTAAACGAAAAGGAAGAAATGTTTACATAAATTTTATATATTAGAGTGTGTTTAAATAGTTCTTTATAAAGATTTAGAAGCATTAAGAAAGTATAAACTCGATTTTACGGAACATATCAAAAGAGAAAAACGGTACGTGAAAATTAATGCAAAAGGACTCTTGCACATAAATAATGACAAAATAGCACTTTTGGCGCTGGAGGTTTGTATGGTAAAATTTCGCTGAGTGGGAGCATACGATTTTTAGTGAATTTTTAGACGCATTGACAGTTCATCGCTATAGAACAGTTAAAGAATATATTTCCGGTTTAAAGACACATTTTTCCAAACAAAAAAAAAAACACAAAAGCCCGAAATGAATAGAACTTAATACTGTATTTAGATGCATGTAATTTTGATACCGTTAACCATTTTGTTTGTTTCTTTGGGAATAACCAATATCTATAAAACATATAGGTTGCCAAATTTATATTATTATTCGTTTTAAGTGAAGATAATTTTTTTCAACGTATTAATTTTATAAACATAATAATGTAACATATTTAGTTTCACTGAATAAACACATGCGATTATTGTTGAACTTTTAAACGCACTGACTGCCTAAATCTATTGCTATATACCTAAGTAATATCAGAATTTCAAAGCGCGATATTTTTATAATAAATTCACCGCGGCTTCTAAGTATGAAAATTGGGTTTATATTTTTATTGACGATTTGAACTTAAACTTGACTCCTTATTAAAATATTTTAACGGTATTTTTTCATTGTTTAAAAATGTTTATTTGTTGGTTCTTTTTTACCAATTTATTCAATAGTTATTTTAACTCTTCAATTCCCATGTCCAAGTTAATAAAGATTTTTGGTTTCTTTTTAAATAAAATACCTTATATACATTTGGTTATGACAAGAAAAAATATAAATAAAAAATAAACTACCCCATTTTTCTTTTATGGGGGTGACACTGGGCGTTGTAAAATTAGGACTCTGAAGCAGACACAGATTGTTTCTTATTGTTACGGTAGGAATAAAACGTCAGAGTTTATAATAATTTTATTTATATTTAGATATATCAGTTCCTTTATAATAAAAATAGTTTATCTGAAAGAAACAAAACACTTATCTATACTAATGTTATAAAGCTGAAGAGTTTGTTTGTTTGTTTGATCGCGGTAATCTGAGGAACTACTGGTTCGAATTGAAAAATCATTTTTTTGTTGGATAGTCCATTTATCGAGGAAGGCTATAGGCTATATAATATCTCGCTACGACAAATAGGAACGGAGTATCATTGAAAAATGTTGCAAAAACGGGAAAAATTATTCCTTTTGAGAGCTTCGGTTGCGACGTAAACGGTTATTATAATGCCCAGTGTCAGCCGCAGGTGACACGGCATATTTTCAACGTCGCAAAATTAATACCATGTCTATTGAGCTCTCGGAGCAAAGCTCGGTCTCCCAGGTACTAATTAATTAATTCATGTAAGTTTTTTGACATGTATAGGTAATTATAAAACCATTAGAAAAATAATTATTCGCCCAGCGTGGGACTTCAACTCAGGGCGCTGTAGATTTGAATTTGACACATACATTTAGACTTCCTAGGTCAACGGAACATAACTTAAGGGGATCTTCTAAAATATATGTAAAAGAAAAATGTCATTTCGAATATTTGAATTTCAAATTCTTATTATATGGTAATTAATTTAAAAAATAGTGACACGTTAATTGAGCAAAAAAAAGCATTTTCAAGCTATTAAATTGCATAATAGTAGCTACGTAGGCAAAATAATTTAATATATTAAAAAAAAAACTAAATAAACAAAGAAAAATAAATATCGATTTTCAACGTACTTACTTGAAATTGCAAATATCTTGTAATTTTTTCCAAACCTCCCCTATGTAGTTACCGTTCGGTTGTGGAATCCCGCTGGGACCAATATTGATATATGGTGTCTCTTCGAATGTCGCCACATATAATACTGTACCATTTAAATTGTTTCGTCTGTCCCATAATTGCTTCTTCTCTGCTAGATTAAGGAATCCTTCTGCTTTTGTCCATCGAGCTGAACATAAACATTACCTAGTTAGCTGATATCATCAAACATCTCTATAAAAATTGAAAAACAACACACGCCTGCGACAAAAAAAAACTTTCTTAACGATTTTGCCTGATTCTTATGTTTTTGAGTGTGATGAGTTCGAATATAATAATAAAAAAGTCGTATGATCCACTTTTGTTTTTTTGTACCTGTGCATTTAAAAAAAAAAAAAAAATATTAACCTCCTTCCCAACTCGCAATATTGCTGTTTTTAATTATAAAATTTAGAATTTACTAATAATATTGGCAACTTTCTAGTAATATTTCCAACGTGAGAATAATGCTAAGTGTAAATGTTGCTGACGACGGCACATTGCTATAATTCATTTATAATGAATAGTAGAAAATATTTACTGAGTAATTGGATAACCAGATCGCCTCCCAAATGTATATTGTAGACTTCAGTGACATCAGTAGTTGTTTCGTTGATTGGTTGAACTATATTCATTAAGCACGAAAATGGAATATACATGTCCTTGAAGTAATCGTTAAGTGAGGTTATGTTGTGTGCTAATATTAACCATTTAGTGAGCATTGTATTCCTGACGTTGTTGGCAACCATTATCTTAAAAAAACCATAACACTTGCTTTACGCCGCTTTAAATTTGACTGCTTCAACGTCAATAAAATTAAATTTGGTTTAAAGTTGCAATGAAAGAAATTTATAACATCACTGTTTATTAAAGTTGAAAAGTAGAACTTCGTGGCAATAGAACCAATAAACAAGAAATACTGGTTTTAAATTCTACTTTTTAACTTTAATAACGTTTAAGAATCACTTCATGCCATCAGAACAAGTTAGACCCGGTAAATTTTATTCAAGATGTTAAAATATACTCGTTTTTTGTTTGAATAATGATTTTATTTAAATAATTATAATATAATTTGTTGAACAAAAATGAATGGAATGGTTTTATTTTACAACAGAAATACTCTTTTTATATTGTACAAAAAAAAATAAATTGCATAATATTTCTTACAACTAAATATACTTTTTACGTAATATTTTATTTAAATCACAGAATCAAATATTAAAATACTTTAATAATTTAACACAAGAAATCCTAAAATGAACCTTTTGGCGGTCTTTTTATAAAAAAAATTGCTAGACTGATTTTAAAATGACGGATAACACGCTTGGATCAACACTGTATTAATGTCGATATCATTTTATACGACTGAACTGATTTAAAAAAAAACATTCAGGTCATACGTAAGTGAATACGCGTCGATTGACATCTAAACGTAGTCGGTATCATTTTTATTCTAGAAATTGGGTGCTGGAAACAAATGACCATGGACGTACACACCATACCTATAATATGTATATAATATAATTATTATGCCAAACTTGTCTGTTTAGTGTTTACGCAATGTCCGGTAAGAGACGGCAGCTTAGAGCGCAAAAATATATTATATATATTATATATATATTATATATTATATATATACATATATATATATATATATATATATATATATATATATATATATATATATATATTATATATATATTATATATATATTATATATATATTATATATACAGGCTGTCTCAACCGACGTTGGCTAACATGGGTAACTTTGTTATTAGTGGAGATAGAAAGTCGGTTAAATGGGCAAAGTAGTGCAGAAAATTGGGCTCATTAACGTCCCGTCGAAAAAACAATTGAATTTTGACACCCTATGAATTTATTCAGAAAATAGTGAAAATTGCCATTTATGAAAACTGGCCATAACTTTTTTATTGAATGAATTAGCAAAACTGTAGCGATCGCTCGGCAGATTGTTAACCTGTCGATATGTATTTGTTTCGACAAATTTTGTTTTACACAGCACACTTTGATAACATCAAAAAGCTATTTTGGTCAGTTTTGTAACTTCTGATTGGTTTAGATATAGAATATGCTATGTCAAATTATTCAGAAAATTAGGTAGAAATCGAATATCTGAAAATCAAAAATGCCGTCCATAAGAAAAACCAAAGTTCATGTCAATATCTCATTATGTAGTGAAAATAAAAAAATTAAACCTACGCCACTGAAAAGACCTTAAAAAGTTATCAAAAAATGGTTAATTGTTTTTTCGACGGGACGTTAATGAGCCCAATTTTCTGCACTACTTTGCCCATTTAACCGACTTTCTATCTCCACTAATAACAAAGTTACCCATGTTAGCCAACGTCGATTGAGACACCCTGTATATTATATATATATAATAAAAATAATAATAATAATAAACGTTTATTGTACATATAAAATGCACAAAAGGCATGGTTCAACTTTTGTTGGTCTTCCACCTAGCCCATGGTAAAATTTACATATTAAAAAGCAATACACAAAACAGTACAAAGAAAAAGTGAGATTTGTATATATATTGTATATATATTATATATATTACATATAAATTTTTTTTCGAAGTAATTTCCTGGTTATTCCGACAAAATATTAGCATGTAGAATATGTATATCTATTTATCAAAAGTTCTATATCTTTATCTATGTCAGTAGCTAATCAGAACCAAGGCAGTTACCACAAAAAAGACAAATATAATATGATTGCACCCGAACTGTGATAATGCAATTTTCGTACTATCTGAAGTACATGTTAATACGTACATGGTACACACACATATTCAGACACATACACACACACCCCACACAGGCGCACACACACATTTTTTTTTACTTTAGTGACTGAAACAAAAAAATACGTTGAAATTTTTGATTCTTATTAGTGTATTTGCCATATGGCAACATACACTATTGGCGTCGGTCGGATGGCGGGACCTAGGGGTCGGACCAAAATTTCTCGACATTTCATAACCTCCTAAACACATTGGCACCATTTTTAAAAATGTTTATATATATATGTATATATATATATATATATATATATATATATATATATATATATATATATATATATATATATATATATATATATATATATATATATATATATATACGTATATATATACATATATATATATATATATGTGTGTGCGGGCAATAACTTTCGAAGGAGTTAATTGATTTTAACGAAATTTGGCCCACGTGTTGAAATCTGTCACCGCAAGAAGCCTATTTAAAATGGGCCTAATCGGGCTATTTTAAGGGTAGTTTTTAGGGGTTGAAAAATGTTTTTGGGCCCCAAAATACCGAAAAAACTCTCAGAATCGTTTCAAAATTGTAATTTAATCCTCTAGTAGTAATTAAAAAGTGTCCTTAAAATTTTGATAAAATCGGCCCGACAGGACCGGATTTAAAAATTTTATGAAAAAACTAGTTTGCAGATAATGAATTATTTACTGAAAGGTGTATATAATTTAGTATAGAGGTTCGATTGATAATAATATTGCAATTAAAAAAAAAATGTTATTTAAGGGGTGTATTAAGGAAATCTTTTATTTTGCCCAGAAACCAACTAAAGTTCGCATAATAAAGCCACACTGCCTGTATAAGCAAATACACTATATTGTCGGCAGGGTTTTGGCACTGCGACCCGGGTTTTTTTTAGATTCACTACAATAACTTTCTAATGAGTTGGGAAGTAAAAATACTTTGACAACAATGTAGAGTACTAATCTTGACAAAAGTGAAATCAAAACACTAATATAATATAATATGAATTATTATATAATATGAATTAAGTAAACAAATTACGTACTGCTTCCAAAACAGTTTTGATCGCATCATCAGCTGTTACTATCACAAATAATCTTCGGCTTTTCTCTTCGGTATCCTTTAAGAAGTTTATAAGTTGCTTTTCGTCAATAACATTCGCTTGACAAGAATTTTTAACGAGATACTTATACATTTCATATACGCTAAAGGTTAAATCGACTCCTGAAATAATACAAAATCAACAAAAAAAATCCAAGTATTGTGTTTATAAAAACACGGAGCAAAAAATTATTCAGAAAATATCACAATTATTTCCACAGTACAAATTACAATATTATTTCACTTATAAGTAGGTAATATTCATGTACCTATTATAAAAATACTTTCTAATTCATTCATAAATACTTTTTGAGATTAGTGTAGATTTAAGTAAAATTATTATCAGTTAACCGAATTAATTTAATACATGCCCTATTTAATAGAAATAGATAAATAATTACCAATTGATTTATTAGAATAACGAAGAAATTTTAGATACATTACCCTTTTTAGTGTATTTGCCATATGGCAACATACACTATTGGCATCGGTCGGATGGCGGGACCTAAGGGTCGGACCAAAATTTCTCGACTTTTCATAAACTTCTAAAAACTTTGGCACCATTTTTAAAAATGTTTATATATAAATGTATATATACATGTTGAGTTTTAAGTTGATGCTTTTTTTTACAGCGTGTAAAAATCAAATAGACGAGCAAATATTTCAAATAGTTTTTTTATCAAAACTCAAAAATAAGAGAGAAACAGTCTTTCGAAGTTTAAATAAATTTTATTAAATTTTCTTTAATTTTGAGGTCGGTCCTAGGGTTATATTATGTTACTATGGAAATAAGTTGTTATTATTAAGTATTCACAGAAATTGTTCGAAGTTGTCCCCGTTTTGTTGGACACAATTCTCTCAAAAACAGAACAAAACACATGTCAGTTTCAAATAAGCATCAACATACTTGATAATAACAACTTATTTCCATAGTAACATAATATAACCCCAGGACCGACCTCAAAATTAAAGAAAATTTATTTAAACTTCGAAAGGCTGTTTCTCTCTTATTTTTGAGTTTTGATAAAAAAACTATTTGAAATATTTGCTCTATTTGATTTTTACACGCTGTAAAAAAAAGCATCAACTTAAAACTCATCCTGTATATATATTTATATACGTATATATATGCATATATACATATATACACATATATATATATATGTGTGTGTGTGCGGGCAATAACTTTCGAAGGAGTTAATTGATTTTAACGAAATTTGGCCCACGTGTTGAAATCCATCACCGCAAGAAGCCTGTTTAAAATGGGCCTAATCGGGCTATTTTAATGGTAGTTTTTAGGGGCTGAAAAAAGTTTTTGGGCCCCAAAATACCGAAAAAATCCTCCGAATCGTTTCAAAATTGAAATTTAACCCTCTGGTAGTATTTAAAAAGTGTCCCTAAACTTTTGATAAAATCGGCCCGACAGGACCGGATTTACAAATTTTATGAAAAAACTAGTTTGCAGATCATGCATTATTTACTGAAAGGTGTATATAATTTAGTATAGAGGTTCGATTGATAATAATATTGCAATTAGGAAAAAAAATGTTATTTAAGGGGTGTATTAAGGAGTCTAATTTTTTATTTTGCCCAGAAACCAACTAAAGTTCGCATAATAAAGCCACACTGCCTGTATCAGCAAATACACTATATTGTCGGCAGGGTTTTGGCACTGCGACCCGAGTTTTTTTAAATATGCACTTACCAGTGGTATTTCCCGCAAAATTAGTCACAAGGAGAGTGTTATCAGTTTGCAAAACTTCACTCAAATTAATTATAAGTTGAGTGTACCATAATAACTGTATCATTATTATACTGAAAGCTCTTAACGATAATGTGTGTTAATGTTTCACGAAGTCCCTTAAATAAAAACGCATTAAAAAAGTTTTTTTCTTTTGTGATAAAACACCAATTATTGAGCGTATGTTTAAAAGTGTTTATTGTTTTAGTTGACATGTGTAACATTTAAGAGCCATTGTTGATTTTATATATACATACATATAAACCGGGCTTGGTTATACAGTGTGTCCACCGGTATTTGAGACAAGATTTTCACATGGGATAACGATAGTTTGTTAAATTTGCTCATCGTTAAAACTTGACTTTTTTTAACTCAATAAATAATGACATATAAACTGACTGAAAAAATAAATATGTACCTACATAATAAAATAATTATTAACTTTACAAATAAATACGTTTGTAGCTAAATAAATAATTCGCATTTTATGGAATAATAGGAAAACAAATCCCTGGCACCCTTAATGGAGTCGCTGATTCTAATATATTACAAATTCTTATCCTGCTGCACCCCACCCCTCTGTTTTCGAGAGTGTTGAACACAAATATGATATCTAAGGCCATAAGGCCATAAGGAGGATGACCAAAAATCTCTAAATCACTATAGACAAACTCATTAATTATTAAAAGCAATGGGTAATATTTTTAAGAGACTTATGTTCAAAAGACCAACAATTTTTTTAATAAATATAAAATTATCATAATTTATTATGAAAATTTCAATTTTAATCAAGTTTATAAATCTTCTTTGTGTACCGTTTTCAAAAGGATCACCTCTCATACTTTCGTTATAATTCCACTTGGACCAAATTTCGAGCTTTTCCCTCTAAATAACCAATGCTTTACAGTAAGAAAATAAGCAAAAGAGGTGTCGTTTATCCAGTTTAAGGAGATAGAAACAAACGAAACCATATAAAAGTATTTTTCATCATCCGAATCCTCAAAAACGACGGGTGAATGGTTAAACTGAAACCAGGTTTAAAACAATTTTCCCATACCCTGAGAAGGGTAGAATCAATTTCCAAGAGTAGTGACGGTCATACCCTTCGCTTTTTATTAGAACCCAAATTGACGATGGCGTTAAAAACTTTGCTGTCGAGCGTATGTCACGAAACCGGGTGCAACAATATGCCATAATATTTGCTATTTTGTTTTATGTCTGTAATTTATAACAATGTTGTATTGAATATTTTATTTATTCCCCTGTAAGGGTACAACTTAATCACCTTTCGGTGTTAGGTTGTGGCATTGCATAACGTTAAAATGGCATAATCATGAATGAATTTTGATAGTCGGTTGAGAACGGGCAGCTATCGCTTACTAGTCTTGAACCTGAAACAAAATCAAGAAAATCATTCCTTTAATCCTTATAAAATTTAGATTCGCGTCTCGATCATAATTCTTATTCTGATTATTTTTTCTTATCTACAAGTTTCTTCTTCTTTAATGTTAAGTGCGTTTATTTTGTATTCATGTTGAGTTATGTTTTGTTTTTATTTTTATTTAAATATACACACCTTGTTGGTTAATTTGTTCATTTCGTTTTTGTTATTTCCTTTCTGGATCAATAGTAATTTTTCTTTTGGTCGAGCAGATAATATTAGCATGGGCCCAGCAACTTAAAACCTTTTTTTAACAACTCTTTGCTCGATCCGCGGTCTAAAACGTTACACGGGTGGTTTTTGTCCGTTTAATGGGCTTCACCACCCTCAAAAACGGGCGAGGGACATTGGTCTTGCAGTGACAGGAATTTGTAATGGTTTTAAGCCAAAATCTCGACTCAGACTGTATTAACTTCCGTTAACTATTATATGTTTACACATCAGTGTCTCGAGTACTGCCGGGTTCTATAGACTGGCTCTAAATATGTTTAGTGATGTTTTTGCTAATTACCTTAGATCTGCAATTGAAAATGCAGTTTTAATTTTTTTTTTCAATTTTTTTTAAGAAAAATGTTTAACAAAATATCACAATCCCATGTTAACATTCTATATTTCAGATATTGTGGCACACACTGTATCTAGTCATTATGTTACACACGCAAACCGCTAAATCACTTAAATTAACTATTATTGTTATAAACTATAACAACGTAGGTTCATGTCACCGGAAACAGATATTAGATCGATGAGATTAGTACAGAGGTGTGTTAAGTATATTAATGTCGCTACACTGTATGGTCAATTTTAAAATTAACAGCGCTGTTAAATTGCAGTCTTAATTTCACTCATGTAACATTAAATTTCTAAGAAAGTGACAAAAAACTAACAGCACTTGAATACAATAACCATACAGAACAGCACCTTATAAGGTGACTATTTAGCAGCTGTTCAATATGCCCTCTTTTTGAGTTCTATGTAAATATTTTTTTGTATTACATTTTGAAATGCCTCCAAATTTCTATAATATGTACAGCACTGCTTTGACTACATACACTTTTTACCTAATTATCTCTATTTGTGGAACCTAAAACATTTCACAATTTAGAATGAATGTTTTCGGCTGGGTGTTTTTTTTTTATAATCATACAGTCACCAATATTTTCACATTTATAGTACCTATATTTTAAAGAACTGCACATTGAACTACACAAAATTTCAGACATCAAACGTCATTCGTAAGTGAAATGTTTTAAAAAATAAGCTGAAAACTGCGATTTTTGTTAGGAAAATCGCTTGTAACTAATAACGATTGATATCATGTCTAATATAAATTGATATATAATAATAATAATAATAATAATAAATTTATTTCAGACAAAATACATTTTGAAAAGTCAAGTACAATATAATGTAGGTATATACATTATAAATCAGAATTCATCATTCAAAAATTCACCATTGCTATAATAGCACTTATTACCCAATAAAGCTTTGCACGCTTATATAAAATTATTTGAATTTTATGGCAAATTTAAAAATGAAGTAAATACGTTTAAAAAAGCCAAATCGATCTTAACTTACGACATAACCTAAACTGACATCAGGCTTCTGAAAATGGGATGTTATCCGTGAGTCAGTCTATAGTCATAAGTGAATCTTGGGTGGTGGTATTTAACAATGAAAAGCTTACAAAACTTGTCGTTGTTATATTTTATTCATAACAACTCATACAAGCAGATTCTATCGCTGTGATATTTTTATCATTATAATAAATATAACACCTGTTTCGAACATAGTATTTGTAAAGGATGGATATTTTCGCAACATTTTTCAATAAATATAAATATGTTTGTAGATATTGAATAATTGGACTATAAATAAACAACTTGAAAATAAATATAAACTTCAAAAAAGTTTGGACGTTCATAGTAAAATAACTGAATATTTAATGTACGATTTAATAGACCATGCTTAAATTTTTGAACATATGGTCCTTTTATCTTATGCATTGTTCTCGAAATGTTTGTTGAAATAATATTTTTGCACGATCCTCTATAAAATAGCTACTTTTCATGCCTGTATGACGGTAGTAAATAACCCTTTTTTGCTCTTCTGTTTTAAGTAAAACAAAAGTAATGCGATTTTATCAAGTTGTCAGTTGTCATTTAAATCATTTTTTTATTAGCTAAAAAAATGCGATTTGGCATCTATGGCTATTATCGCTACAAAAATAATTCAAATTGTATTAAATAAGTATAAATTAGATACCTATACGTTAGTAACTTAATTCTATATAATAATAATAATAATAAAGTCTTTATTGAATCAAATGAGTTGAAACAAAACACTGACAGAGAAACAAAGTACTAATCACTGAACCATTCACGTAGATACTGTAGGAAATTTATAAAATTAAATAAACTAATACACAAAATTCTCAAATCAAACAATTATATTTATTAATTTAGATACAATATTCGAACCCGTACACGTTTCAATTCAATCTCTATCTGAACACATTAACAAAAATATCTATAAATTTATATCGTGTTGCGTAAGCATATTACTTCATTACTTCAGTTTCAAAATGTAGGTACAGCGGTACGAAACAGGCGGATTTCCCACACGGCCAATTCTGACAATAGTATCGCCCCGATACGATCAAACTGTAACATAAAACAAAAGCGAAAACATTTTGAAGATTACCAGTAATTTAAGAATAGACTCTGAATTCAACAATATAATTGACTTTACTCAATTTGAAAGACAATAATTGACAAATATCGGCAGTCAGCAATATGACACCAAACAAAAATCTCAAACAATAAATTAAAATTTTAGCCAATTGGACGACAAGATCATTTTGACTTCTAAAATGTTGACATATTTTGGCATATTATAATAAATAAAATAAAACAACCTGATTACAAAAGATCAGCTGGTACACATATTAGTACATTCATCGCCCTCGTACTCTGCCGCAACTCTAACGTAGATTCCAAACACCAGCCTCATCCTTATTGTATCAGCAATGTAGATTGTAGTCACGCTCCGAAAATGATAGTTATCACTTGGACGTCGTTCCGATATCTATTGGCGTCATACTTTTCTTTTCGCATCTTGAAATACTCACAAATATCGGCTTTTAATTAGATCGGATATCTTCAAAATATCCAAAATGACAGCATCCGTTTTTATTTTAACGCAAGACATACGCAATCTTCTAATGATCATGACACACTGTGCAACAGACAGACAACCGAAGAAAGTGCGCGACCCATTAGACAAATCAAATGTATACAGTTTTTATTCCGTTCTTATATGTACAAAAACTATTTCGACTATACGGCATTTATATGTAAAATTTTCTCCTCTTTCGTTTAAGACAGGTTTCGAACCGATCTGATTTTACTTCCATCCAAATTGAAATAAAAATTGCCCAACGCGCAAAACATTTCAAAATACTTCAAACATCGTTCCCGTTTAAGTTACTTTCCCCTGGGACCAAAATTCAAAAATTGGACGACGTTAGCACCAAATAGACCCCGAGACGAATCAAACATGAAAAGTCTTTCAAAGTCGGTTAAGCCGTTTGGACCATACGCGTGACATAAACAGCGTGACAGATTTACAGACAAAGTGAATGCATGCAGGCGCTCCATCTTACGATATTCACGCTTAATAAGTCAGAAATGTATTTAAATAAACCCCGAATAATCTCCAGTCATTCTTTTTTCTTTCTTTTCCTATTGGCATCTTCGGCTTTATTCCAACGGTCCGGTCTTCTGAACCTTGTAGAAGAAGAATTGTAGACTATAGACGCCTAACATCTGATGTCATCACATTCTATAAAATAAAACAATACAATAACCAACAAGCATCCAAACTGGATCTTGTACTCAGATGTGCCACGTGTACTTGTAGTGTCACACAGGACATCTATCAGCGGTACAGCACTAGTTTTTCACGATCCGTTAACTCAGAGGTATCTCATGCACTCGTAATGTCACTGATGACATTCTTCAGGAGTACGACACTAGATCTACAGGATCTGTGAACTCAGAGATATCTCATGTACTCGTAATGTCACGCATGGCATCCTTCAGCAGTACAGTACTAGTTTTCCAGAACTTGTGAACTCAGAGGTATCTCGTGTACTTGTAGTGTCACACAGACATCTCTCAGAGGTCACGAATACTTGTTTCACCAGCATTCTCTACTTCAACTTCAGGCCACAGCCTAACTTTAACATGAACCACAACCATTTTTATAGCTCGTGAGCTTAAAACAAGTTCAACCATATATCTCTCCCTTTCTAGGATTCTCGGATCCTATAAGGCCTCGAAAACCTGGTCCCAAGTTTTCCCTTATTTTCTCAAAATCACCAACGTTCAAGGTTAAAACCAACAACATAATGAGTTGCTTTGAACCCCAAAACAACTGTATCTTTCAAACTTACAACAGTCGTATTTTCCAACAGTATAAAACAATCGTTCAACCAAACAACAATGGTGTCACCATCAGTGAACTTTTCCACTAGATGTGTCCAACAACTAGCATCTAAAGTTTTGGCTTTACAGCCTAACAACAATTCAGTTGCCTTTCTCTCTTGACCAGTACGAGTCTGAAAGACCTACGCGCAATCGGCGTATCAATAGCCAATCTAATGCAAGGCATTCCGGTCGCAACCGATTCTTCAGATTCACATCAAAACAATCGCTAAAGATTCTTATCATTCGAACGACCGCTATATATTACCACATAGCTCGCCCATCGCTGACCAACAATTACCTGTGTGTCTGAATTTATTTACTGCGCTGTATATGGTAGTACCAGATACATCACGCACAAATTCAACCAGGTCAGTTGCAACTATATCTCTTTCCATCATGAATTCTGATTTCTGTCGTTTTCAGACTTACCCTTAACATCTGCAACTTCTGTCTCAAAACATTCGTTACATCTCGCTACTACCTTTTCCATTTATATATGCACAAAAACAAAATATCAACTGGAACAACAAAATATTATATGAAAAAATCATACCTCGCGCGCGCACACACCAAACGCCAACAATTTATTAATACCGTCACGAACACACGTGAGACACCATACACATACCATAAATTGCATACGTGCTGGACAGTATATATAAAATAAATTTTTGTGACGCGTGTGTCTAGCGCTCGCTTAAGAGAGAGATTTCTTCTGTTAATATTATTGTCACAAAATTGCATATTTATAGCAATATTCATTTTTCATTATAAACACACCACATCAACTTCAGTTTTCACCTAGGGCTTAGGATTGACTGATTCGTGTGCAACGGCTGTTCACACGAAACCTTTCTCCACGTCAGTTCTCCAGGACCTCGCTGAAGTATTACCACCATCGGACTTGACGTCTGTACTTGAAAGACAACATCAGCCACGGAAATCAAAGTCGGCCCTGTCTGATAGACACTGCGTGCGATAGCCATATCATGTCCGTCATTCAAACTGACAACGCTTACAAAAGTTTCAGTACCACTCTCTGCAGTTTGCAATTGTAGCAAATCTCTACTTGACAATAAACGCAAGCAATCAAATTTGTAACAGTTTTTCCTTAACTGTTTTAATTATCATTTTCAATTCATTAAAACATCGACAATTCAATATTTCATCGTCATAACTTCAGCGTTTAGCTCCATAGTTGCCACTTTTCTCAAAACACGTTTGTGTCTTCCGAAAAGTAGAATCATTATCGATACACTTTGCAAATCAAAGTCCAAAACCAACTTTATCTTGTCAACAGCACCACTTCATTCTTCGAAGAATTGAATTCACGTCAATCGAAAGTTCAATTTCACAAACACACTGTATTTATAATTATTCATATCAAGAGGAACGCCATTGCTCCGTGATGATTTCATATGATATAATAATTATCATTTTTCTGTTGTTACATAATTGTACTCCGATTTTTATAAGGTGACATTCTTTGTTAATTTCATAAAACATCATTTCAGTAATCTTCTTGTATTAACAGGCATCGCTTCTTCTTTTTCAAACGCACTATTAATTAATCCATTCCTTATACTTCAGTATATTAACAATAACATTTGAATATCTTTCAGCATAACGCATCACAATTTCAAAATGCACGCAACTTTAGTTTTCTTCAATCGTTAAATTACTTTCCAATGACCTTTAATTTCTGCCACTTTGAATTTATTTTTCAGTCATTAATTTTAGCAAACTGGCCCGTGTCGTTTACACAATTTCGTCATTTTCCACCAAAACAACATACACCTTAAATTGATCTTTATGCTCGTTACAATTCTCAATTTGTAAGTTATCAACACTTTAAGAATTTAGCATCAGTTATCATCTTCTATTAACTGTTAAAGTTGTCAACCCGGCTTAATTATAATTGCATAACTTAACGGTTATTAATTAACACAATACACCACGTATATTTGCAAAACTTACACCACACACTATTATCAGATCTGTTTTCATCATTTTCACTGTTATACCGATTAACAACAAACATCAGCGTACACGAAAACTATTAATATCACATAATATATAAATCTCGTATCGCGACATCGACATAAAACTCATCATTACATAAGTCGTAACCATTCACCGCATATTATCAAAATTTCGTAAAATACTTAAATCAAACCGAATGAACTGGTGTGAGCCTATACTTTCGTTTTCCACTCAGCTTCCTGTTCTTTGATATTTATCTATGCGTCATCGTGAAGACCGAAACTTTAGGAGAAATCTCTCCAACAATTTTCAGTTTAGAAAATTGGCACGTATTCGGTCGCAATGACGTAATGCACTCCGTTCCACTTTATTTATGGGCGTATTTAAGGTAATAATCCCACTTCTGATGTAGGAAATTTATAAAATTAAATAAACTAATACACAAAATTCTCAAATCAAACAATTATATTTATTAATTTAGATACAATATTCGAACCCGTACACGTTTCAATTCAATCTCTATCTGAACACATTAACAAAAATATCTATAAATTTATATCGTGTTGCGTAAGCATATTACTTCATTACTTCAGTTTCAAAATGTAGGTACAGCGGTACGAAACAGGCGGATTTCCCACAATACCAATACGGTCGAACGTGAACTGTCAAAAATATTACAAATTACTACTATGGTATGAAAATTAGCTGTTTTATAGGAGGCACGTGCAAAAAAGTTCTATGTGACAGAAAGTTGGTATTTGCGACTCGTATATATAATGAGCATTCATTTATCCCTAACGCCAACATTCTGCATGAAAAAAATTTACATGATGTTTGATAAAAATTAATTTTAATTTGTATTCGTTCTGTTTTTATTTCGTTATAGTTTTACAATAATACTACTAATACAAAATATATCAATGAACTATATGTATAATAAGTCAACTGAAAATCTTAGCGATATAATGTCATAAATGATATAAATTTTATATTGATAATTAAGTTTTTTTTATTTATACTTTTCAGTCATGATATACGCGTTATGGCCTAATTTTTAGAAATTGCAAAGAAAAATGTTAACTATTTTTCATGCGTATATAATCATATTATCTAAGAGTTATGACAAATATAATAATTGTAATTTTGAATAATTTAATATTCACTTCAGCCATAATTCAATGTTTTTTTATTGTGTTAATAAAAAAAAAAATCCTGTAACATGTCAATTTATACTTATTATTAATTCATAAAGCAAATTATTTTCTGTGTTGTGTATCTTACTATTAGGTCTGTGCAGGGTTGGTTCAAAATGCTAGCTATAGTTTTGCAATTGATTTCTGGATGCGAGCTTATGGAAGGCATACTTTGTCCCTCTAAAAATATACAAATTATATATTTCACCCCCTTGACCTTTAATAGTTCGTTATTTTAGAAATGATATAATTTGCGGTTAAAAACACTATTCAAGATCTCTTTGTTTCAATTAAGTAGTTTTAACACCAAAAGGGTATTCCCTTGTATATGTGCATATGCTCTATATATGTGGACATATTATACTATTTAAATTCTTAAAAAAAAAATATTAAAAAAAAGCTGTTTTAGGGATCCGTACATCTAATGAAAAAATAGAACCTTCATGAATCACTCTCGTGTCATCCGTCTGTCTGTGACAGCGTATTTTCTCCGAATCTACTGAACGAAAAAAGTTAAAATTCAGTACATATGTAGATTTGGATGACAATCGCGGACGTATAACTTAAATAAACGAATTCTGATTTTCGGGGTTAATTTTGGGAACCAAATTAGTAAGTTAATTAGTTATTAATTAATTAAATAATGTTTTTTTTTCACATGCATCATGTGACGTATCAAACGACAGGACTCATTATAAGAAAAACAAATATATATATATTTTTTTATAACTTTAAAATGCTTAGCGTTAAAAATATACGAAAATCGAGCATTCTTGTAGGGCCACATTCATAGTTTACAGAAAAATCTAAATAAAAATTCTGAGTCGTAAATAGGTATTAATTTTAGATACAGATATATATTTTTTATAATTTTAAAATGCGTCATTTAAAAGGAATTAAAAAAATATACGAAAGGCGAAGAACCCCCCCCCCCTTATCACTGAAACAACCGAGCCTAATATTTTGAATAAAATAGGAAATATAGTTTACAGGAAAACTTACGAAAATTCTATCTTAAAATTCTCACGGTAAATGGAATGATACTGAATCCTCTCCACGCGAGTTCATCTCGCACAAGACCGTTTTTTTTAATAAAACATCCAATTCAACTACAAATAATTATAATTGAGAAAAAACTCGACGTTTTAGATAACGTGTAAATCGTTTTCAAGAATATATGAATATCAAGGACAACTCAAAAATTAGTGAGCTAAGACAAACATTGACAGACGAAACAATAATAATAACCCGGGTCACAGTGCCGACAATATAGTGTATTTGCTGATACAGGCCTTGTGGCATTATTATGTGAACTTAAGGTGATTGTTGGGCAAAATAAAAAAATTAACTCCTTAATACACCCCTTAAAATTACATTTTTTTCTTAACTACATTATTATTGTCGATAGAACGTCTACACCAAAATTAAAAACACCTTTCAGTAAATAACTCACTATCTGCATACTACTGTTTTCAGAAAATTTCTAAATCCGGTCCTGTCGGGCCGATTTTATTAAAATGTTAGGGGCACTTTTTAATTGCTACTAAAGGGTTAAATTTCAATTTTGAAACGATTCTGAGAATTTTTTTCGGTATTTTGGGGCCCAAAAACTTTTTTCAACCCCTCAAACCACCCTTAAAATGATCCTATTAGGCCTATTTTAAATAGGCTTCGTGCGGTGATGGATTCCAACATGTGTGCCAAATTTCGTTATATATATATATATATATATATATATATATATATATATATATATATATATATATATATATATATATATATATGTTACGGTAAAAGTAGATATTGCGGCAAATGTACACATTTTCCGGTAAATGTGCACATTTGCCTCCTCGTTTGGGTAATGTGCATTCAACAACATTTAAAATTTCAAAGAAGGGAAATGTACATTGAATTCACAATGACCATGTCGTTTTGGTAAATGTGAGCATACAAAATACGAAATCGTTATTAAAGCCTTTTGTATTATGTTTATATAAATATTTTTTTACTGCAACAACATTTTTAATTTATTTGTATTCCAACTTGACATATTATATAATATGCAAAGAAAAGTATGTTTTGTTTGTCATTTACATTTTTTAATTAAAATAATTTTCGTTATTAAAGCCTTTTGTATTATGTTTATTTAAAAAAATATCTTTTTACTGCAACAATATTTTTAATTTATTTGTATTCCAACTTGACATATTATATAATATGCAAAGAAAAGTATGTTTGGTTTGTTATTTACATTTTTTAATGAAAATAATTTTCGTTATTAAAGCCTTTTGTATTATGTTTATTTAAATAAATATTTTTTTTTACTACAACAACATTTTTAATTTATTTGTATTCCAACTTTTCTTAAAACATGAAGGTAAGAGTATATTTTTTTTATAACTATAATTTATAACTATAATTTTTTTTATAACTGTTATAAACTAGGTAAATTATAAAATCTCTTTTTCCTGTACACACACATACCTCCTATTATAAAAAAACCTATAAAAGTAATCCACAATATACGATGAAAACATCTTATTCCGTGCAGTGCACTGCACGTAGTAAATAATGCTGATTTTAAATGCTTTTTAAGTCCTGCCGAAGGCTCCACTACTATTGTCGCTGCCGAAAGGGGCGCAGCCCCGCGAGACAAAATTGCAATACGGTCAAGCTGAAAGCTCCATCATTGTTGACATTTCCAAACGGAGCGTAGCCCCGCGAGGCAAGATTGTAATACAGTGGGGTCAAAGGCTCGACTACTGTTGATCCTATCGAGTAGAGCGCAGTGTGGCGAAGTAAGAATATAAAACTCCACTATCATTGTCGCTGCAGTTTTTTTTAACTCTATCGCGTGCGGAGCCGCGGGTAGCGGCTATTAATAATAAATAGAAAGCAATACTGCGGGCAAATTAACCTATTATTTTATAAGAAAGTCCACTGCAAAAAAATATGTCTATCTTTAATAGGTAATCCGGGCAAAGCCGGACGGGGCCGCTTTTTTTAAAAAAAGGTGGTAGTTTTGAGAACAGATTTGGTTTACCAGAAAGTTTTGTATTGAATCATCATGTAAATAAGAAATATTGAATTCCTTTGAATTACGACTTTCATTCAATAACCAAACGAAACTCAAACCGTACACGATGCGACCTATATTGTCGATCTCAATCAATTGGAGTTGGAAGGTTGATAAAGGATTCATAATCGTTTTTGAAGAGTTACAATCAAATAAATTTTAGGTGATACGAAGTTCACCGGGTCATCTAGTCCGTTATAAAAATACATTATAACAGTAAAAATAATAATATAGCGTATATGCCTCTTTTGCGCTTGCGCCGATTTTCATCGAAAACAGCAGGGCTCTTCATATTAGCATATTAAAAACATTCCCAAAATTTTATTTCTCTCCGCTTATTCGATTGACCTGTATCGTGTTCACAAACAAACGCACATACTTTTCCAAAAATAAGTTTTTGGATTCAGGGGACCTCAAAACCATTTTTTTTTAATTTTGAAAAGTGGACTTTGACTAAATTAGTATTATTCCTCACTACTGTGTTGGAAAGGTATAAAAAATTTTTTAAATATATTTTTAGAGCATCAAAAACAAGAAATTAACTCTTAATATTGTTCACGTCCATTATAATTAGTAAGTTATTTATATTTTTTAACGGGAAATTGGACAATTCAAATATAGTTAAACTAAATAAAAAAATTGCGACGTTCGTTAAAACTCTAAAACTCTCTGACAAATTCAAAAGAGTTTTTTACTCCATATTCAGAAGTAGCAACAACAGGCGGTAATAAACAATGTAGAAATTTTGCCAACTTATAACAAGGTGAACCAATACAACTGGTCTCAACTTACAACCAATCTTATGTGTCTTTCTCAAACCGTAAAGTCTCGGTGCTATAGCATTATGGATCTTCAAACTTTTCATGACATAATCATCAATGAAACCACTTCTATTCAAGCTTACTACTAAATCATCGGCTTGTTTCTGGAAAATAATAGTAGGGTCTTTATCAATTTTTTTATAAACTAATTCATCTTGTAACATCTCATCCAGAGAGTTTATATATTCTTCACGATGCATAATAACAGTCGAATTTCCTTTATCAGAATTGGTTACAATTACATCATTATTTTAAGAAGAAAATCTTTTAGTTTTAATAACATCTCTACTGAATTGGTCAATATGTTTAACATCTGGCTTGTTATAATAATTCAACAAATTAACAATCTTAGAACGCAATAAACTATACGTTCATCTTCAATCCGCTTCGGGTCAATCTCTTCAGTAGGTAGATTGTTGATACAATACTCTACATCTTTTATTAAAATGACTGGATGAACGTCACTTTTTTAGGAGGTAACCCAAACTTTGGATCTACAGACAAAACACGTTTAGCATAGTCCGGGACTGTTAACTAAGTAAAGTTAAAAATTTGATACACAAAATTCCATGTTCTTGTGGAACTTGTTATATTGGACAGACTAAACAGAAACTTGAAGAACGTGTTAAACAACAAAGAAATGATTGTAGGATTACTAATTTTTTGAAAACTAATAAAACAGCGTTGGCTAACCATCATTTTGACACAGGACATAACTTCTGTTTTGATCAAATATCAGTTTTGCATCGTGAGCAGAGTATGCTAAAAAGGAATTTGAGTGAAATGGTTTTTATAAAATTGAACAAGTCAGTAAAATTGCGTCCTGATACACAAAATTTAAATTTAGTTTATAATGACAAAAATTGTTAACTATAGCGTTCGTAATATTTCTATTAGTTATACATAATATCGCATCCAAAATTTATTATTATAATTCAATAATAAATCTCAGGTATTTGGATTAATAATACAAAACAACCGTGTTATTGTTATTCTTGCTACGCTTCGACTACTTTTTTAATTAGTCTTCGTCAGGCTCAGAAAAATACATATATATATATATATATATATATATATATATATATAAATTCAATTATACTATAATAAGTAAAAAATATATAATTTGTAAATTATTACCATAACTAATAAATGAAATAATCAATCAAATGATTTATGTTTAAAAATTTATAATATTGAACACACATTGCATTTAAAATTAATTAAATAATGTTCAAAAAGATTGGTAACGTTTCAAATTTAGTTATTTTTACATGAATAACAAAAATTAATAACAGAAAATAAAAAATTCATCTCTATAACGACATCATGCGGTAATAGCTAATTTTAAATAATCAGATATAACAAAAATGAAAGGGAAAATAATTTACGGGCGATCTGAGGTCCGGAAGGGGAAGGGGGTGAGTTTTTAAGGGTAAAAAACGGTTTATCTCGATTTCCGGCAAAACTACAAGTCCTATGAAAAAAAGTTAAATGGCAAAGTTGTAGGTAATTAAAATATCTACAACTTTTGTTTTTACACTTTTTTCACATAACTTCAAAATGTATGTGAAAAATTCAAATAACCAAGTTTTTGGTTTTTTATTTTTATCTTTTGCAAAAAAAAATATTTTTTCACGAAATTTGGTGAAAACTTACCTTCTTATGTCCCAAACACACAGTAATTTTTTTGATTTAAAATATTCATTTTTTCACCTTATTTTGACTTAATATCGAAAAAGCACCCTAATTTTCAATCGAAAAAGCACCCTAATTTTCAATCGAAAAATCTCACGTCAAAATATCTGCTTTTTTAAAAAAATCGGTGGGCTTTTTGTTCGTTGAATTTTGTATTTATGTACAATTTTGAGCTATTTATTAAAATTTACACTTTAATTTTGCATTTTCTGAGAAGATTTACCGTAGTAATGTATATTTTTTTTCATACCATCAGAAAGTAGAGATTTCAACGAACAAAAAACCCACCGACTTTTTTAAAAAAGCAGATATTTTGACATGAGATTTTTCGATTGAAAATTGGGGTGCTTTTTCGATATTAAGTCAAAATAAGGTGAAAAATGAATATTTTAAATCCAAAAAATTACTGTGTGTTTGGGACATAAAAAGTAAGTTTTCACCAAATTTCGTGAAAAAATAATTTTTTTTTGCAAAAGATAAAAATAAAAAACCAAAAACTTGATTATTTGAATTTTTCACATACATTTTGAAGTTATGTGAAAAAAGTGTAAAGACAAAAGTTGTAGATATTTTTATTACCTACAACTTTGCCATTTAACTTTTTTTCATAGGACTTGTAGTTTTGCCGGAAATCGAGATAAACCGTTTTTTACCCTTAAAAACTCACCCCCTTCCCCTTCCCGACCTTGTTATGAAAATAAATACAGATTGCCATGAATTAATTTTTGCTTGGAAAAAGATCGTGAGAGAGGGGTTGCGAGGGAGGAGAGTGTTGTTGGTTTGGTTTTCGAGAGTCTGGTTTTTGTTTTGGTTTTGAAAAAGATATTTAAAATTGATTGCGAAAATGAAAATAAAAGTAAAATCATTAGTAATTTTAGCGAATTGTAGTATTAATTGTGGTATTAACTAAGTTTATTATTTAATTGTGGTAAATACGGAAAACTAAAGTTTTGATAAAGACATGAGTGTTAAAAGAAACACTTAAGTGATTGGGATAATGTTAATTAGTGAATGTGACTGCCTTTCCACTGAAAGATTTATGCACAGACCAATATTTTGGGACTAAATGCAGTTCGGTTTGTTAAATAATTCTTTTGCGCTAATATAGACCTTTTTTTGTAAATGTACCTATTTCCATATAACTAGATGTAAGATTGATAATGACAATTAATATTTTCGCTAACAAATTAACGTTACCGTGGTAACGTCTTACTTTAGTTTTAAGTTTGGATTTCGATATTTTGATTTTTGAATGGTATATTTATAATTAATTTTTTTTTTTTTGTGTTAAACAGTATTGGCAACATTATTCGTATATGTAGATTTATCCGATTTAGGGAATCTGTTGTAAGTAAACTTTGTTTTTCTATTTTATTTTCGCTAACGAGGTACCCACCAGAACTTGGGTGAGTATCTTAGTTAATTTGTGTGTGTGATCCAAGAATCGAGTTCTGGCGCCCTCTTCCATCTCTTTCTCGGCCACGACCCAACGCACCGAGCTACCGGCACACACTCAGATTAACGTCAAAATTATATTTATTGATAACAACCTCAGATCGCCCGTAAATTATTTTCCCTTTCATTTTTGTTATATCCTCTACCTTTTCCAATGGGTTTCATCCTACTATAATTTTTTTTCACTTTTTACCATTTTCAAAATTATCGACCCTGGTCTATTAAATTTGATAATAATCTAAACTATAAAATTTAAAATAATTATAAAATAATTATCATTAATAAATAAAGTAGTCGAAACGTAGCAAGATTAACAATAATACGATTGTTTTCTGTCAGTTTTACACATATTTGTGTCTACCATTTATTTATTATTTTAAATAAAAAAAATAAAATTAATTAATTGATTTTCTAAATTAATTAGTTACCATAGTTACTTTTTATTATAATATAAAAAATAAAATTGTCTAGCAAAAATAAAACATATTTAGTATTTGTTTGAAATTTGTTTTAGAAAAAAAAACTTGAAACGTGTCGCGGGACACGCGTTTGGAACGAAGTCCCTTTCGTATAAGACCTTTTTCGTAACGCGTTTTATATAATCTAAAAACACCCGGTATACTCTAAAAACACCCGGTATAATCTAAAAACACCCGGTATAATATAAAAACACCTGGTATAATATAAAAACACCCGATTTAATCTAAAAACACCCGGTATAATCTAAAACCACCCGGTATAATCTAAAAACACCCGGTGTATCTAAAACACCCGGTATAATCTAAAAACACCCGGTATAATCTAAAAACACCCGATATAATCTAAAAATACCCGGTATAATCTAAAAACACCCGGTATAATCCAAAAACATCCGGTATAATCTAAAAACATCCGGTATAATTTAAAAACACCCGGTATAATCTAAAAACACCCGTTATAATCTAAAAACACCCGGTATAATTTAAAAACACCCGGTATAATCTAAAAACACCCGGTATAATCTAAAAACACCCGGTATAATCTAAAAACACCCGGTATAATCTAAAAACACCCGATATAATCTAAAAACAACCGGTATAATCTAAAAACACCCGGTATCACCAGTATACATTATACTTCTTACGGTTTTTCGTGACACGTTACATTTTTTGTCGTATGGTATTTCGTGACACGTTACATTTTTTCTCGGCTAGGTCCCCTCGCCAACCCGCGATAAGGAACTTCGTTCCAAAAAATTACATAATTTCAGTTTGTTTAAATATTTACTATTTAATATTTGTTGAATTAAATATATGTATTATTAAATAATATCTAAATTTTATTAATGTATGGTTAACTAGTTAAAGGTATTATTTCAATTCTATTAATAAAAAAAATTGTAATTATTTCATTAACTAATTTGTATTTTTAATCATTTCAGTTGTGCCTGAAGAAGTTAAAAAGATTTAACGAAACGTCGCAATTTTTTTATTTAGTTCAACTATATTTGAATTGTTCAATTTCCCGTTAAAAAAATAAAAAAACAAGAAAGTAACGTTTTTCAAATTTTTAAAAATTAATAATATTAAAAATATCAACTCAAATATCTATATAAAAATGTTTGATTGAAATTTTTGTCTTTTTATTGCCATAAAAATTGTATTAAACAATATGAGACATGATAGCGTTGGTTTTCATAATTAGAAATAAAATGCTTTAGAAATTAAAAAAAAAACACAATAACACATCTCACATAATAAAAGGTGTCGATATCAAAGACCAG
Source organism: Venustoraphidia nigricollis (assembly GCA_034508555.1). Taxonomy (NCBI): domain Eukaryota; kingdom Metazoa; phylum Arthropoda; class Insecta; order Raphidioptera; family Raphidiidae; genus Venustoraphidia; species Venustoraphidia nigricollis. The sequence continues at coordinate 1,863,979 of JAVRKA010000073.1, forward strand.
GTTTTCAAATTACAAACCCCGCACTGAGAACTTTACAATTGTATAAAACACTACTAATATTAATAACGGCAATTTTAAGATAACAAAACTATAAATAAATTCACACGAGTTTAGGGATCGAAAACCTGAACTTAGATTTACAAGCAGATCATAGTAATGAAAGTGAGATCAAACAACAATATAATATAGAAGCGTTAGAAAGTACACGCGAGAGTCGATACATTTGAATGAAAGATAATCATAACGTTATAAGAAATAAAAAAAAAAAAAATATTGTTACGCTTAAACATTTGTAATAAAGATATGTAAATATGCGATCTATTAGCGCGTAAAATGTAGATATCTGAATTTATGCGTACCTACAAGGTTATACTACATGATATAGTTCAAGACGTTGTGACAGCTGTTAACGAAAATATACACTTTAATAAGTTTACCAAAGCAAATTAACTGATATTACTTATTCACGGACAGCGATTAAAATTCTAAATTAATGAAAGTTATTTGAATTTTTCACTTGAACACGTAATAGCTAATAAATCGTAATTACACTGCGAAATTACATAACACGGGAACTAACGAAAATTTTAAATACTTTTCTGTTGAATGAAAAAGATTGAAAAGGTACTTCCATTGAAGTTTTCCCACCTGTACGTCTGGAAACCTGGAGGTTACGTGAGCCAATAACCTGTGCGACGCCTAGAAGATGAACGGGGTCGCCTTGACGAATGTACCCAAGATGGCGGACTCCAATAGACATGTAGAAAGTGGATTTAGAAATTTGTATCAATTTCCACGTGAATCCAAATTTGACAACACAATCACTACTAAAGACAATAGAATCGACCACTAAAAGATATCTTCGATAATTATTATTCAATAATTATCCATTTAACTTTTCCACACCGTGTACACAAAATATTTGCACAAACCGATACGCTTCACTTATAATAATTCGATACAAAACGGCAAACGAGATAACGAAAATAACGATATACGACGGTACGTAGCCTCACTAAACGCGATATTTTTCGATCTTTTCTGTACCCTGAATCCTCTTGTCAAAAATTTTCACTCTTCTTTCTTTTTTTCTCTCCCCAGCCTGCTGACAACTCCTAAATTCATGGCTTACTCTTTTCTTTCCTTAAATCGAGGGGAGGGGTCCTAGGGTCCTTATTTCAACTCGTCTCTATATATATATATATATATATATATATATATATATATATATATATATATATATATATATATATATATATATACATATACATATACATATACATATATACATATATACATATACATATAAACATTTTTAAAAATGCTGCCAAAGTGTTTAGGAGGTTATGAAACGTCGAGAAATTTTGGTCCGACCCCTTTTTTTTAGTGTATTTGCCATAAGGCAACATACACTATTGGCGTTGGTCGGATGGCGGGACCTAGGGGTCGGACCAAAATTTCTCGACGTTTCATAACCTCCTAAACACTTTGGCACCATTTTTGAAAATGTTTATATATATATGTATATATATATATATATATTTATATATATATATATATATATATATATATATATATATATATATATATATATATATGTGTACGCGCGATAACTTTCGAAAGAGTTAATTGATTTCAACTAAATTTGGGCCACATGTTGAAATCCATCACCCCAAGAAGCCTATTTAAAATGGGCCTAATCGGGCTATTTTAAGGGTAGTTTTTAGGGGTTGAAAACTGTTTTTGGGCCCCAAAATACCGAAAAAATTCTCCGAATCGTTTCAAAATTGAAATTTAACCCTTTGGTAGTGATTAAAAAGTTTCCCCACAATTTTAATAAAATCGGCCCGACAGGACCGGATTTACAAATTTTATGAAAACACTAGTTTGCAGATAGTGACTTATTTATTGAAGGGTGTATTTAATTTGGTGTAGACGTTAGATTGATAATAATATTACAATTAAGAAAAAAATGTTATTTTAAGGGGTGTATTAAGGGGTTAAATTTTTTATTTTGCCCAAAAACAAACTTAATTTCACATAATTAAAGTATAAAACCACACGGCCCTATACAAGCAAATACACTATATTGTCGGCAGGGTTTTGGCACTGCGACCCGGGTTTTTTTTTTTTTGTACAGAGGGGGAAATCCAGTTACGGACACCCAGGTGTTCCCTGGGTAGTGTGGGACTCGGAACATAGCTCCATACCCACCAAAACCCCCTCCCTCGCACTCTTTGTGTCCCCCCACGGCACCGACCTTCAGTCATTCCTTCGCGGGGGGAAGAGTTACGGCTCAGGGCCGTTTCCTTCTTGATTCTTCTGTCTTCAGCTCTTCCATGATTCTCACAGCAAGGTCACATCCGGCGTTCCAGTCCTCCTGTGAGCGCCATCCGACCGATGCCAGGAGTGTATGTTGCCATATGGCAAATACACTAAAAACGCTTAACACAATATTACAAAGAAAACGTCTGGGTAGCAAATAGGTTTAAAAGGAAATCTGTCCACTTGAACGACAAAAACCATTTTGGGTTAGGTAGTTCTGATAGTATCGTGGAGAGTAAATAAATGTTCAACGGAAAAGGCAAACGTTAAACAAACCCAAAGCATACTACGTATGAAAGCGTGTAACTGACAAAAAGCTAAAAGGATTTTTTTGTTGTTAAGTTTTTACGTTATATTATTACGCTGCAAGAAATTTAATTAGTTGATATTCACAAATTGTTTTGTAACTGAATAGTCTAATCAATAGACTTTTACTCTAAGTGCTTATTTTGCTAAACACTTTTTAATCACTGTGGTTATTGTTAAGTAGACCTGAATATCAGCTTCAGCACAACTTAGATACAGTGATATTGAAAAAAAATTCAATATTTAATACTAAACAGTAAACATAAAACAAAAGAAAAATAAACATTTAGCAGAAAATTGTAATAATACGTTTACCGTCTGATTCTCGAAATTGTCATAACAGATGCCACTGGCGCCATTACTACCGTTCATTTACCACTCTTCAGTTATTCTGTACATATTTAAACTTCATCTACATCTCACTTAAAATGATCCTGCTATGTTCCGATTATTGCATCCCAGCCATAACTCATATGGTTAACTGCTGTGTCGAAACAAAGACTTATCCAACTGCACTACGAGCACCTAAATCGACTCATCTCTTCAAAATGTACAAAGTTTTTTTTTTCGAAAATGACTTGAATAATGTGCATAAAACATATTATTTTTATTAGGAAAAATCAGGTCTTGAAATAAATTAAATAAAAAAGATCAGGTGAAAAGACCAATTTTTAAGCACGTTTTTATTCGATGTACGACGTTTCGTCGGTATTATTCCGACTTCTTCAAGTATCTATTTTAACAGATATAAATAAATATGGTAATAAATTTCAAGTTATAAAATAAATACAAAATTATAAAAATTTAAAATACAATGGAAATTACCTCGAAAATTTAGTTAAAATATAAATCATATCAATATTTTTTTAAATAAAATAATGAATTACAATAAAATTCAAGAAATTATTAGTGTCAAATGATGAATTAATATGAAATTTATAATATTTTTAATAATTTAACAATTACATATTACTGTGGAATTTAGTTTATTTACATTTATTATCAATAAACTTTAAATTATTAAAAATATTATAAATTTCATATTAATTCATCATTTGACACTAATAATTTTTTGAATTTTATTGTAATTCATTATTTTATTTAAAAAAATATTGGTATGACTTATATTTTAACTAAATTTTCGAGGTAATTTCCATTGTATTTTAAATTTTTATAATTTTGTATTTATTTTATAACTTGAAATTTATTACCATATCTATTTATATCTGTTAAAATAGATACTTGAAGAAGTCGGAATAATACCGACGAAACGACGTACATCGAATAAAAACGTACTTAAAAATTGGTCTTTTCACCTGATCTTTTTTATTTTATTTCATATTATTTTTAAAAATTTAATCCTTAAGCTTCAAAATAACACCAATATTTTAAAAATCTACCCAGTACTTTTTAAATTAATCAGGTTTGAATGGAAACGCTACAAAGGTTAAGTTAATTAAAGTGAATATTGAGTTGATCAAAATTAAAATAATAAATAATAATAAAAATAATAATACGTTTAACGTCCGTTTCTCGATTTTATGTCATTCGCACCATTACTATTTTTTCATCTACCACTTCCCGTTATTTTCTACATTTTTTTTTACAACTTCAACTTATGTAATAGCAATGGGCAAATGAAGGAATTATAGGAAATTAGGATAGGATAGGTAATTTTTGAACTGGGGGTTTGATAGGTAATCGGCCATGGCCTCAAATAAGGAACCATCTTGATATTTATCTGGAATTAATTGAGGGAAACCATGGAAAACCTCAGTCAAGATGGCCGGTACAGGAATTACCATTTCTCGGCGAGAGGCAGTAGGAAAAAGTCCCAGCCTCATCTGCCCCTGCCGGGATTCGAACCCGTACCTCCCGAATGCGAGTCTAGTGCTGCCACCACTACTCTACCCAGCTCGGTGATCACAATTAAAATAAAACGGGAAATGTATGTTTTATATTCAAGATTTATTGTCTCAATACTTAGTGTTGCCTCCCCTAGCTTTGATAACAGCTCGAAGGCGGTTTCTCATCGACCTGACAAGTTTTTTAATCAGCCCTTGAGGAAGCCTTTTCCATTCCTCTTCCTGCGCTATCTTCAGCGCTGCGATGCTTGTAGGTGCCGGATTTCTGGTTCGTACCCTCCGTTTAAGCTCGTCCCATAGATGCTCTATGGGATTGAGGTCAGGATTTAGTGCTGGCCAGTCCATGGTCCGAATGCCAACTTCATCCAAGAACTGTACACCGGGCACTGTCATGCATTAAATGAAAGCCGACCTCGAAGAAGCGTTCATAAGGCAAGACAAAGTCCAGAAGAATATCTTTCACATATCGCGCAGCAGTCAGACCGCCTCCTTGGCCTCCACCAGGGACGAAAACGAGCCGCGCTTTTCCTTCCAGCGAAATGCCCGCCCACATCACACAGGAACCAACGCCGTACGATACTGTTTTGTCAAAACAGCACTGCGCAAACCGCTCGCCTGGACGCCTGTAGACCCGAGCTCTCCTGTCACTGCCATATAGACACACTCTGCACTCATCAGTGAACAGGACTGACCGCCATTGCTCAGCAGTCCAATCAATGTGTTTGCGAGCAAATTCAAGACGCGATTGTCGGGGAGCTGTGGTCAATTTTGGGCCTCTGGCAGGCCGTCTTGGAATGAGGTTCGCTTCTCTCAATCGTCTTTTAACCTTATGAACGCTTCTTCGAGGACGGCTTTCATTTAATGCATGACAATGCCCGGTGTCATATAGCACGAATCACTCGTCCGTTCTTGGATGAAGTTGGCATTCGGACCATGGACTGGCCAGCACTAAGTTCTGACCACAATCCTATAGAGCATCTATAGGATGAGCTCAAACGGAGGATACGAACCAGAAATCCGGCACCTACAAGCATCGCAGCGCTGAAGATAGCGCTAGAAGAGGAGTGGAAAAGGCTTCCTCAAGGACTGATTGAAAAACTTATCAGGTCGATGAGAAACCGCCTTCGAGCTGTTATCAAAGCTACAGGAGGCAACAACAAGTATTGAGACAATAAATCTTGAATATGAAACATACATTTTCCGTTTCATTTTAATTTTGATCAACTCAATATTCACTTTAATTAACTTCACTTTTGTGGCGTTTCCATTCAAGCCTGATTAATTTAAAAAGTACTGGGTAGATTTTTAAAATATTGGTATTATTTTGAAGTTTAGGGATTAGACTTTTAAAAATAATATGTTTTATGCACATTATTTAAGTCATTTTTGAAAAAAAATACACTTTGTACATTTTGAAGAGGTGAGTCGATTTAGGTGCTCGCGAGTGTAGTTGGAAAATAGTACAAATGCGACCGCTACCGAAAATAACAGATCCAAAGGGAATGAAAGATTATAGACCAGTTAGTATTTTACCAGTTTGTCAAAGATATTAAAACGAGCTATGAACACTCAGCTTCAAGCTTACTTTAAACCAATTATACCTAAGCATCAATCTGGTTTTAAACCATTTCATAGTACAACCAGTGCTTTGGCAAATGTATGTGATGACTTGTTGTATTCTCTTGATAGAAGGGAACTGGTAATACTTGTTATTCTTGATAATTCTAAAGCATTTAATGTGCTGAATCATAGACTCTTGTGCAACAAACTTTCCTATTTTGTTGTTGATGATAATTAAGGAGCATTACTTCTTAACTATTTATCAGAACGTTCCCAAAAAGTAGTAATAAACAGCATATCTTCGAACGAACTATTGGTTACTTCCAAAGTTCTACAAAGGTCAATACTAGGTCCATTTTTAATTCTGTTTATACTGCCGACTTTGGTGACAAAGTCAAAGAATCCAGTTTTCATCAATATGCAGATGGTACCCAAATGTACATTTCCTTTGAGCTTGAAAATTTAGATGTCGCTTTGGAATCTTTAAATAAAGACCTCGATAATCTCTGTGAAATTTCGAAGAGCCATAGTTTAACAATAAATCCATCTAAATCAGCTGAAACATGCTTTGAATAAAATCAACAAGATTAATATAAGGGTTGTTACCAGCATTAAAAATCTTGGCCTAAATATGGACAATTACTTCAATTTTAAGCTACATCTGAATAAACTGTTGCGTAGTGCATACATGCGTCTTAAAACACTATACATATATCGAAACGTGTTTCCAGTACAAACTAAACTACATCTGTGTAACATCTATGTCCTATCAGTATTTAACTATTGTGATGTTGTCTACGGGCCGTGCTTGCTGCAAATTGATAGGCAGAGAATTCAACAAGCACAAATACTTGTCTGCGTATACGATGTTACGACCACATTAGCCCTAAATTATCACTTTCAGGGTGGCTTAATATGTTGGAAAGACTTTTCTTACATATGATTTTGTTTGTGCAAAAAATCTACATACGCAATGAGCCTGTTTACTTAGCTGAGAGATTTGAAAAACGCGCCAGCCATCATGATGTTAACATTAGATCTAATCAGCTTGCCATTCGTCACGTTCCATCTACGTCAAATATTTTTCCTACACAGCCGCAAAATTATATAATCCACTTTCTGTGAACCTAAGAATTGAAACGTCCTACCTGCGTTTAACACGCAAGGAGATATGCGATCATTGAGAATACGCCTTTTTAAATTAAATTTTACATGTTTCTGTTTTGTTTATAATTGTTTTAATTGCTTACTTTTATATTTTGTATTTGTTATATTGGTTATTTTGTTTTCTTTGCTATTTGATATTTTAACTGTCGCTGTAAATTTTAATTTGTTAATTGATTTTTTCTCTTTTTATATATGTATACGTATTATATTGTAAATACTGATGGGTTGAGTGGAAGAGTAGCTAATGCTGACCTGCGCCCTCAACAAATATTATTTTTATTATCACTATTATTAGTATATTTATCTGAAATAATTAGGTGAAACTATGAAAAACTTTAACAAGATGGCCCGTAAAATATAAATTGGTGAACTGTTTCATATAAAACACTATTGTATACCGGCTGATAAAGTCATCCTAGAGATTGTTGCATAAGCCATTAAAACGAAATGCTGATGTAGGACGTATTATAATAAAATATTGTAATTTGTAATATAACGGAGACAGAATCATAGTTTTAACATAAATATAGATGAATAAAGCAACAAAACTATTTCGTAGGGCCTAACTAATTTTATTTTAGACCTTCAAAACAAAAAAAAAACAAAAAAACCCGGGTCGCAGTGCCAAAACCCTGCCGACAATAGTGTATTTGCTTGTATAGGGCCGTGAGGTTTTATACTTTTATTATGTGAAATTAAGTTTGTTTTTGGGCAAAAAAAAATTTAACCCCTTAATAAACCCCTTAAAATAACATTTTTTTTCTTAATTGTAATATTATTATCAATCTAACGCCTACACCGAATTAAATACACCCTTCAATAAATAAGTTACTATCTGCAAATTAGTGTTTTCAAAAAAATTTTAAGTCCGGTTCTGTTGAGCCGATTTTAATAAAATTTTAAGGGCACTTTTTAATTGCTACTACGGGTTAAATGTCAATTTTGAAACGATTCGGAGAATTTTTTCGGTATTTTGGGGCCCAAAAACATTTTTCAACCCCTAAAAACTACCCTTAAAATGGCCCGATTACGCCCATTTTAAATAGGCTTCTTGCGGTGATGGATTTCAATACGTGGACCAAATTTCGTTGAAATCAATTAGCTCTTTCGAAAGTTATTGCGCGTACATATATATATATATATATACGTATATAAATATATATATATATATATATACATATATGTATAAACATTTTTAAAAATGGTGCCAATGTGTTTAGGAGGTTATGAAACGTCGAGAAATTTTGGTCCGACCCCTAGGTCCCGCCATCCGACCAACGCCAATAGTGTATGTTGCCATATGGCAAATACACTAAAAACATCAATTATTTTCAGTTTTAATAGTTACAGCGCCGACTGTCGGATTTAATATGTAACGAATACACATACATATCTTTGTCTCAGTGTTAACATTGGGAAGCCAAAATTATTATTTGTATTTTGCCTGAAATTGAAAAATTAAAACTCCCTAGATATGCGGCAGGAAAAACACATATAGTGATGATATGAAAGTACTCGTTAGACCGACATTTTGACGGCATTTATCTAGTCGATGAAAACGATCTCACTAATGACTAGATGTGACGTGGGTCTCCGATGATTCAGCAGAATAAAAATAATATTAATTTGATTCGCACTTGTCTACCCCAATACTTACTCTCACAAGTGCTTAATGTGTATATGCATTCGATACATAGGAAATCTGACGGTGAGCTATCCATCTGTAACACATTCGCGTGTTTTTAAAATTCGTTGCGTTAAAGAAATATAAGGTTCTAAAAAAGTATTAAAATGGTATCTTCAGCCCTTTTGAAATTTATACGACCAAAGACATGATGTATATAATTGATAATATCCTTTAACGGAAACACTCTTCATGTGGGCGTCATCCATACAAGCACAAGCAAATATATATGTACGATTATTTGTCCTCGTGTGTATATATTTACATATGATTGTATTACATTCACTTGACTCAATAGCTTTGACAATAATTCTTGTGTGACATACAGTAAAGCTATATAGTGTACACAAAGAGCGCGCGTCTTTATACAGTGTGGACACTCACGTGCAGAAGATAATCTCTATATCCAAATTCATCTCGGAGAAGCAAACATTCTACAGAAAATTCGAAAACGAATTGTTGTACATCAGTCAAGATGAAGAACGTCCATAAACCATATAAGTCTTTCAGCTCTATTGTCCACAAGGTGTTACGTGGGGGAATGGGGAGTTCATATTCAAAAGTTACGTAACACTTTTTCATACAGTTTTATTAATTTTTAGTGTTCCGTGCAAATGAATCGCTTATGGAAACACTTCGATGTCTGTCCGTCTATTATTCCGTATGTCACGGACGATTTTCTCTTAAAATTTTGAAATTTGGCACAGAGATAGTGTGGTGTCCTATATACAGACGTAAAGTATAAAAAGTTGAATTTTGGTTCTGGAGGTTAATTTCAGGAGGTGAATTGGAAAATGAAAAAAAAGCACTTTTTTAAAGTACATCGTGGAAGATAGCGAAGAAAACCTTAATGAATATATCGTTTCTGCATGAAGTTATATGGGAGCAGAGAGGATTCAGAAATTATATAAAAAAGCGTTAGTAAAGGCCATAGCAGGGTAAACATATTAAAATTGCCCTCGCGCTTTTCCTAATGAACTTTGGGTCATACATTCGGGTGTATAAAAAACGTTTTCTGTAAAATTTTCAGCTATTTTTCTCCACTGGTTTTCGAGAAAAATTTATTTTCCATTTTTGAGAATTTTTTTTTAACTTTTAGTTTATTTCACCAATTCATTTGAAAGAAAATACAGTTTAAATACAACCAAGAGTCATTTTCAAAAAAATTATAAACCGTCAAAACTTACTAATTAACTTAAAAAAAATATTTTCTCTTTTTTTGCTTTTTTCTTTTTTTTTTAATATGATAATCTCGGTGCACATCTCCAATTTATTATTTTTTTGTTTTCTTACATAGCTCTGTACAACATATGTATTTTTTAAATCAATCGAACGTTTGCGACATAGTGAAAACAAATAAAAACCTTTAAAAACTTTAATTTTTCGATCTTACATTAAAAATCAGTGATGCCATTTTGTGGAACACTAAATTTTCTACAAAAAAGTTTCTAACCATATTTTTTAAATCGTGAGTGTGTATACACAAAATGGTACATTTGAATGACATACATAATATGCATATCTACGATTTAACAGTGTTCCTCCGTAAGAAGAAAGTTTAGTTACAAGTAAGCTTGGTAATGTTAAATCGTATGCATATTATGTACTAAGTACTAGTGGGTTAAGCCTGTCTCCGTCAGGCGCAATTGAAGTTCAAATATTCAAAATGGCATTTTTCTTTTACGTATATTTTACAATTATTTTAGAAGATCCCCTTAAGTTATGTCCCGTTGACCTAGGAAGTCTAAATGTATGTGTCAAATTCAAATCTGCAGCGCCCTGAGTTGAAGTCCCACGCTGGGCGAAAAATTATTTTTTTAATGGTTTTATAATTACCTACACATGTCAAAAAACTTACATGAATTAATTAATTAGTACCTGGGAGACCGAGTCTTGCTCGGAGAGTTCAATAAACATGGTATTAATTTGCTGTGATTTTTAAAATAGTATAAAAAAATCTATACATTTTTTAATTAATTTTTTTCTCATTTAAAATAACAATTGAAAAAACTGGTAACAAAGAATCAACAAATAAAAATTTTAAACAATGAAAAAATACCGTTAAAATATTTCAGTTACATTTTAATGATATTAGAGTTTCTCGATCGATAACAATAACTCGCATACAGGTCGCAAAACTGTGGCATGTGAAGGCTGTGATTTAACTGTGCATGATTATTTACGAAGATTTGACAGTAATTAAGAGTCAATAAAAATATAAACCCGATTTTCATACTTAGAAACCGCGGTTTTATTATAAAAATATCGCGCCTTAAAATTCTTATATTACTTATACAGGATGAGTTTTAAGTTTAAGTTGATGCTTTTTTTACAGCATGTAAAAATCAAATAGACGAGCAAATATTTCAAATAGTTTTTTTATCAAAACCCAAAAATAAGAGAGAAACAGCCTTTCGAAGTTTAAATAAATTTTATTAAATTTTCTTTAATTTTGAGGTCGGTCCTGGGGTTATATTATGTTACTATGGAAATAAGTTGTTATTATCAAGTATTCACAGAAATTGTTCGAAGTTGTCCCCGTTTTGTTGGACACAAAGATGCGTGCGCCGTAGCCATGCTTCTGTACATGCTTGTAGTAGCGATAAGGGCCTTCCGCGAATTATTTGGGAAGCATTTTCGAATCGTGCTATCATTTCTTCGCGTGTATTAACCGGGCTTTTGAAGACTAAACTTTTCATCCACCCCCACAAGAAAAAATCCAAAGGGTTTAGGTCCGGCGATCTTGGTGGCCACGCGACAGGTCCTCCACGACCGATCCACTGGTTACGAAACTGTTCATCTAAAAAATCTCGAACTTCACGCCTAAAATGAGCCGGCGCCCCATCGTGCAATAACCACATGTTGCCTCGTACATTTAAAGGTACATCTTCCAGCAAACCAGGGAGAATATCTTGCAAAAAATGCAAGTAGTTGGCGCCGTTTAAACGCTCTGGTAAAATAAATGGTCCAATTAACATGCCATTCACAATGCCTGCCCACACATTAGCGGAAAATCGAACTTGAAAATTAGTTCTTCGTACAGCTTTAGGATTCTCTACAGCCCAAACATGTGTGTTGCGGAAATTATTAATTCCATTGCGGGTAAACATGGCTTCATCCATCACCAAAGTCGATCTTAGATAGTTGTTGTTATTGGCATTTTGCTCTAAAAGCCAGTTGCAAAAATCGACTCTGCGTGGAAAATCCTCTGGCTTCAAAGCTTGAACCCGTTGAACGTGGTAAGGATGAAGCTGATTTTCGTGCAGAGTGTTGCAAACTTTCGACTGACTTACTTGAACCTGGGAAGCGATTACACGAGTGCTTGTCGTTGGATCCTCATGCACTAAATCCAGAATGTGTTCCTCCCGCTGAGCATTTCTAAGATGCCTCGGTCGTCCTGCGCGTCCTCCACGATGCTCCCGTAAACTATCCGTTTCCCCAGACCTTTGAACAACATTCATAATTGTACGAGGGTTCGGATGAATCCGGTTGGGGAAACGACCTGCGTACAATCGCGATGCACCCGCGGCATTTTGACGACACTCGCCGGAAATTAATAACATGTCCACTAGTTCATTATCGTTATAAACATGAGCCATTCTCAAAAATAATTGAGGCACACACAATTCTCTCAAAAACAGAACAATACACATGTCAGTTTCAAATAAGCATCAACATACTTGATAATAACAACTTATTTCCATAGTAACATAATATAACCCCAGGACTGACCTCAATTAATAAAATTTATTTAAACTTCGAAAGGCTGTTTCTCTTATTTTTGAGTTTTGATAAAAAAACTATTTGAAATATTTGATTTTTACACGCTGTAAAAAAAAGCATCAACTTAAAACTCACCCTGTATAACAATAGGTTTAGGCAGTCAGTGCGTTTAAAAGTTCAACAATAATCGCATGTATTTATTCAGTGAAACTAAATATGTTACTTACATTACTGTGTTTATAAAATTAATAACTGTACTATAGCAGTGAACTGTCAATGCGTCTAAAACTCACTAAAAATTGTATGCTCCCACTCAGTGAAATTTTACCATACAAAAGTGCTATTTTGTCATTATTTATGTGCAAGGGTCCTTTAGCATTAATTTTCACGTACCGATTTTCTCTTTTGGTATGTTCCGTAAAATCGAGTTTATACATTTTTAATGCTTCTAAATCTTTATAAAGAACTATTTAAACACACTCTAATATATAAAATGTATGTAGACATTTCTTCCTTTTCATTTAAAAAATGCTTGAATCGATCTGAAATTAATTGAGTGAGTTTTAAGCAAAACACATTTTTATTTTCACTTCTCTGGAGCCGAAATTCTAGGTTAGGATAATGTTTAATACGCCATGATATAAAAATAACATACTTAATGCCAATTATTGAAATGTTAGTTAACACTATATTTACCTACCTAATATTTCTTATTTTTTATTAAAATAATTTACGTTTCATTTAGTATAACTTATTAAAAGGATTCACTTTCAGTATTTTGACACAACTGCTCATTTTTAATTCCTTAAATGATTAAATTTGTAAGAAAACGGGGGCTTCCAAGAATAAAACTTATCTTGATCGATTTTTCGTCCCCCAAAACCCTTTTTCAGTGAATTTCATCTAAATCGTTAGTTATAAAAATAATAAAAAACTTAAATTATTTGACTAAAAAAATAATTAAGATTAAAAAGTTAAAAATAAAATAAATTTCAAAAAATAATTTTAAAAACAATGGTTTTCTTTTGCACTAAAAAGTAGAAAATAATTTTGATCAGAATAATTTTAAATATTAATTGTAAAGTAAAATTTTACTGTTGCTGTTTTTATGACCACCCAATCTGTAAAAACAAATTTTGAATATCCCTTTGTTAGGTTATAGAAGAAATATATGTAGATTCCAAATTTCATGTTTCATAGTTTCAGCAACAGCAACTTTCTCAAACCTAAGCTGTGAACTGTGAATATAATAATAATAATAATGATAATGCGTTTAACGTCCGTTTCTCGACTTTATGTCATAACAGACGCCATTCGCACCATTACTATTTTTCATTTTACCACTTGCCGTTTTTTCTACATTTCTTAAACTTCAACTTATATAATAGCAATGGGCGAATGAAGGAATTATAGGAAATTAGGATAAGGCAGGTAATTTTTGAACTAGGAGTTTGATAGGTAATCGGCCATGGCCTCAAATAAGGAACCACCTCGATATTTATCTGGAATTAATTGAGGGAAACCATGGAAAACCTCAATCAAGATGGCCGGTACAGGAATTACCGTTTCTCGGCGAAAGGCAGTAGGAAAAAGTCCCAGCCACATCTGCTCCCGTCGGGAATCGAACCCGGACCTCCAGAATGCGAGTCTAGTGCTGTACCACTACTCTACCAGTGAACTGTGAATATGTTAAAACATATTGGACCATAATTATTTCTGACAACACTGTGATTCCTGTACATATTTTAGACGGCAAAATGCGGTTTTCATATTTTGAATATAGAAGTATGACGCTTGCACTAAATTGTAATATTCACAATTTCAATGTTTCCTTTAAATCACATTTTTTACTACTATAAGCCGAGAAATAATCTGTAAACTAATAACTCATTGCGCACACAATTATTCTACACTTTTTTCAACTGATTATTAGCTTAATTAAAAAATTTGTAATTATTTGCAAACTTATTTGACATTTGATATTAGAATGTTTCTGAGTTTGTTATTGGTAACCAAGGGAACCAAATATCCATCCATGGCCTATTGTGTTCTATGAAGTTTTTTTCTAAAAAACCCCCTATTTTGACCCCCGGGGAGAAAATCGAAAATCCGGCTACGTTAGGATCTGTCCCGTGTTTCGTACTATAAGTGTGCCAAATTTCAACTTCCTAAGTCTGCTGGGGCCTTCTGGAGGGTCTGGGAAGACAGACGGACATCCGGACGTCTGGACACACAATTGGAAACTATATATGTAGATGTCATTCAAATGTACCATTTTGTGTATATAAACTCACGATTTGAAAAATATGGTTAGAAACTTTTTTGTAGAGATTTTAGTGTTCTACAAAATGGCGTCATTGATCGAAAAATTTCGTGTTATCTTGAAAAATTAAAATTTTTAAAGGTTTTTTTTTTTTTTTTGACTATTCAATTCAATTCAATTTATTCCTTAAAAATAATTAATACACATACCGGGTGTCTCAGAAATCGCGCACCCAATTGTTGGGATCGAAAAAGAAAAATATTCTGAGCCCAAAAATCCATGTTTGGGATTTTTTGATAACATAGTTAATTAATAATTTATTAATGAAAGTGACCAATCAGGAGCGCGCTACAGAAGAGAGTGTCGTCGGCTGATTTATTTCGGTTAATTACTAAAATAATGATTATTATTATTAAAATAAAAAACCAATGGAGTCAGACGAACCGAGAGAGTGTCGTTGGCTGACTTATTTTGGTTAATTAATAAAATAATAATTATTATTATTACAATAAAAAAATAATGGACACAGACAAACCGAGAGCGTGTCGTCGACTGATTTATTTTTCTCAAGAAACTTCTGTATTT
Source organism: Venustoraphidia nigricollis (assembly GCA_034508555.1). Taxonomy (NCBI): domain Eukaryota; kingdom Metazoa; phylum Arthropoda; class Insecta; order Raphidioptera; family Raphidiidae; genus Venustoraphidia; species Venustoraphidia nigricollis. The sequence continues at coordinate 1,879,457 of JAVRKA010000073.1, forward strand.
TTATTCTTCCGTTCTCCTTGTTTATTGACTTTTTTTTCATCCTAATTGTTGCTATTATTTTGACTCGCTTGTTTTTTTTAATGTTGTTGTCCTTCTCATGCGTCTCAGCGATTCGATTTGTTTTTCGATTTCATTTGTTTTTTTCCGTCTCTTGGCTGACTGTTTTCCGTTGTCAGTCGTCACTGAATTTTTTGACAACGAACAACGTTATCATGTTTTTTACGTCTGCTGATTTTACTGAGATGCTTATCCTTTATGGAGAGTGTAATCGCATTGTTGTGGCGACTGCTCGCGAATATCATGAGAGGTTTCCGAATCGCAACAGTTCTCCGCGCTGTTCATCGTGGTCGCGAATCTGGAAATTTGATGCCAAAAACGTCAAGCGAGTCGGTCGACCTCGCAACGAAGAGCGCGTTATCGCTGCTTTCCGTGCGGATCCCAATACGAGTACGAGACGGGTCGAACATCGAATTCATATTTCACGCTCTACAATTAACCGTATTACTCGCACTGAGAAGTTCCATCCTTACCACAGAAGGAAAGTGCAGAAATTAGAAGCTGGAGATTATCGCTTGCGAATGGACTTCTGTCAGTTCATTCTTGACTCCAACGACGCGGATTCAAATTTTTACGAGGAATATTGTGGACAGACGAAAGTAATCTTTACTCGGGAGAGGTGTTTCAATCAGCATAATTCTGATTGGTATGCAGAGGAAAATCCGCACATGACGGTGAACCGTAATTTCCAGAATAAATGGAAGATTAATGTCTGGGGTAGAATCATCGGTGACCACGTCATTCTTTACGAAATACCCGAAACAATGGACGTAAGTAAACATTTGAATACACAAGTAATAAATCTTACGTGTTGAGGATTTGAATTGAGTCTTTTTGAAAATTAATTGAGAGCTATTATCATTCATAAAAATCGAGCCTTTTTTACGCTAGTTGTTTTTCTGTTTTAATGAGATCATTTGTTTTTCCAGAATCAGTTACGTCGTCATCGTTGTCCTTAAATATTCCTTAACTGAATTCACCACTTCCATGTACCTATTTCCTAGTTTCCTACAACAAACCATGAATTCTCCTTATTACAGGGCACACAATACCTGACATTCCTGCGTGACGAACTTCCTCAACTACTCGGTGAAGTAAACAAACAGCCTACGTGGTTTCAGCATGACTGAGCACCGAGTCACTATGCTGGTACAGTGCGAGGCTTCCTTAACCGCGTTTACCCTCAGCGTTGGTTGGGAAGAAACGGACCACGAAGGTGGCCCCCAAGATCACCTGACTTGACGCCACTGGACTACTTTTTGTGGGGAAATTTCAAAGAGTTGGTCTACTTTGATGAGCCCCAGGACCAACTGGAGACCGTGGCACGAATTCATGCTGCTCAGACAACAGTCACTCCACAAAAAAACTGTCCGAGAACATCTTCTCAACCGATGCCGACTGTCTTCAGGAGAACGGACGACATTTTGAGCATTTACTCGATTGAATTTAGACTTTTTTTTAATTGCTCAAATAATTATGAGTAAATAAATAAATTTGATCAACGCTTGCGAGAAAAATTATCTATGTCGATCGTTGGATTTATAGTATTAAAATGCTTTAATATTTCTAAATAAATAAATTTATTGTATCAAAGCCTTCCAGAGTTTTTGTCTACGTCCAGTTTCGAATTTTTTTTTAAACTACAGTAATAATTTTTAATGAATAAAATAACTTAATTAACGCTCGCCAGTGATTTCCACTTTTCGCATCTGTCTTGTTAAGGCCCTCTGGCGTCTCACTCTCGCGTCCCCTATTGCCTTCCCACTCACTTTTTATTCTTCTGTAGCGCGCTCTTGATTGGTCACTTTCATTAATTAATTACTAATTAACTACGTTATCAAAAAATTCCAAACATGGATTTTTGGGCTCAGAATATTTTTCTCTTTCGATCCCAACAATTGGGTGCGCGATTTCTGAGACACCCGGTATAATACAATATTTATATAAGGATTTCCTATGGCGCAAACGTTGGATTGATTTAAAAAATTTATATGTTACACAGAGCTATGTAAGAAAACTGAAAAAAAAATATATTGGAGGTGTGCAACGAGGTTGTCATATTAAAAAAAAGAAAAAAGAAAAAAAAAGAGAAAATATTTTTTTAAAGTGATTTAGTAAGTTTTGGGGTTGATAATTTTTTTGTAAATGACTCTTGGTTGTATTTAAACTGTTTTTTTTCAAATGAATTGGTGAAATAAATTAAAAGTTAAAAAAAATTTCTCAAAAATGGAAAATAATTTTTTTCTCGAAAACCAGTGGAGAAAAATAGCTGAAAATTTTACAGAAATCTTTTTTTATACACCCGAATGTATGACCCCAATTTCATTAGAAAAAGCGCGGGGCAATTTTAACATGCCGACCCTGCAATGGTCTTTCTTCTTTTGATTTGTATTCTCTCTCTCTCTCTTGTCGGTTCTATCAGTATGAACCATCCTATATAAATGGACAATGCTATATTATAATGTAGAAAATAGGTGGGTTGATTATGAAGAAAAAGAGAAGGCAACCAAACCTTTATTTGTTTTGTTTCAGACATTGTATCTACACACGAAGTATACACGTGTTTACGTCTATAGTACGAGAAGAACTCTTAAGGTTCAAGGAAAAATGTGTGACGTTTTAAAAATGCAAATAATTTTGCTAAAAGCGACCGTCTTTAAAATCATTTATAAATTAAAAGGATATTATTGAATACATTTTTGAAAAAAACTGATGACTGTTTTCTGAGACCATAATTATTTGTAGATATAATTTGTACCATATTATGTGCTTGGCTAGTTCTATAAATCAGGGAATTTATAGGTTCTTCATTTTTCAATGATAATCATTTACCTAAAATCGACAATAGGGTTCCAGTCGGTTTCTACCTGGGCATTGAAAATCAGCTTGCGTAAAAATATTTCTTTGACAAAAATACCTTAAATGATCAAAATTCTCACTTCCGTATGTGGCGATTTCTCAGAATGCAAGACTTACTAATATGGAAGTAACGATTACTGCAGTTTTGCTATAATTTAAATAATCATTTCACAATTCCCAATTTTCCGCACAACTTCCGTCAATGAATAAGGTGAGACAAATCCTGTATCACTTCCCTGTCCCCTAAAAACGCGTTGAAATCGCCCCCAGAAGAATTAGTAAACGCCGTTGCCGTGCTTATCATACAAAGTACGAAGTACAGTTAGCTTTGTTAAAGAAAACCTGAAATATAAAAAACTGCAACACTTGATTTTATCGCAGTATATTTTAACTTAAATCTCCTTCCGTCTTTGCTTGTACTTCATATCTTATAAGAACCTTCTTTTTTACAAATGTTGTTTTTGCACTAAAAAGCAAGCAAGGCCAACAAATAAGTTTTTATAAATTTGAATTACGATCATATTATTCTAAATTTTTTGAGCTTCATCTTTTCATTGAGGTAGCAGTGTCTGAATCCAATTGTATAGTACGATGTCGCTGATCGGATTCATTGCTGATATAACACAAGCGAGTAAGCAGTTACATATTTATTGAACGCTGTTAGCTGCATACTCGAAATGCAGCCATATGCGTTTACTAAATGCGGATGACCATGCTGACGGTATGGTTGCCATAGCAACGGATGTTGCAAGTTCAAATTTTGCAATAGCTTGGCACAATTCTTCATTGCGGTGTGTTGCTGCGTTTTTCGTAAAACGTGATGCGCTAATTTTGTGATATTACACTGCGCGGTATACATTGAACTTATGCTACTTTATTAGAATTTGAATTTAATACAAAATTTATTTATCAGATGTATAAAAATATTTCTTATGGAAAATGATCTGAAAAAGCTGGAATCATGGACAATAGTCAAAGGTTTCAAATTTTCCATCTCCAAAACCAAATGTGTCCACTTCTGCCGGCTTAAATCACCTCACACCGACCCCTTATTAAAACTATATAACCTACCACTCACCTTCGTCAATTTTATTAAATTCTTAGGCCTCATCTTCGACCGTAAACTCTCCTGGTCCACCCACATATGACAACTTAAAACAGAATGCTCCAAAAGACTCAACCTATTAAAAGTCCTTTCACATAACACATGGGGCGCAGAACGATCCACTATTCTACACATCTACGAAACACTAATTCGCTCCAAAATCGACTTCGGTAGCATAATATATACATCTGCAAAACCAACAATACTGAAGCAACTGGATGTCATCCACAATACAGCTATCCGCACTTCAACTGGAGCTTTACGCACCAGCCCGATTTCGAGCCTCTTATGCGATGCCGGTGAACCTCCTCTAACTTTAAGAAGACAGCAACTGACGCTCACATACGCGGCACGTATAGCAACCAACCCTAACCATAACACATTTCAGTACATTTTCCCAAATTTCCCAATATCACTTATAACCAGGAAAAACACACTACCCTTTCATGGTCGACTCCAAAAACTCCAAACCTCTCCCTTCCAAAATACACTCAACCAAACCAAATTACACATCCTCTTTGGCTAAACCCACTACCAACGTGCTTACTGGAACTAACAGAGTACCATAAAGAAAGTACACCCCCATGCTTATACAAACAATTATGGCTAAATATCCGAAATCGTTATCGAGAACATACCGCCCTCTACACTGATGCCTCAAAATCAAATGACAACACTTCGGCAGCTTTTATTTGCGACGACTTCATACGGACTTTCCGCATCCCAAATATAGCCAGCGTATTCACTGGGGAACTTTATGCCATCCTGGAAGCCTTAAAATTTGTAAATCCGTGAAAGTTGGCAATTGGAATGGACGGAAATCTCCAACAACAAACTCCGCGTCATCAAACCATCAGTTTTGAAATGGACCAGCCTACCGATGAATCGAAAAAATAACACTGTGCTGACCCGACTAAGAATTGGCCACACTCTACTAACGCATAGCCACATATTCAGAAGAACTGACCCGGACAACTGCCTCACGTGTAATACTGCACTGACCGTTCAACACATCCTCACTGAATGTCAAGCATACACCAACCATAGACTTGAACTCCCCACTCAACTTCAAGACATCCTCGGCGACAACAGTGAAACTATTTACAAACTATTTCGTTTCCTTGAAAAAACTGAACTTCTTAACAAAATTTAATCAGTGATAAACAGTTATATATAATATACAGTGATAATTTATAGATTTGGAGCTAATGGCCTTGCTGCCGAAGCCCTATTGTTTAAAAAAAAAAAAAAAACGGTTCGCAGTGCCAAAACCCTGCCGACAATAGTGTATTTGCTAATACAGGCAGTGTTGTGACTTTATTATGCGAACTTAAGTTGGTTTTTGGGCAAAATAAAAAATTTGACTCCTTAATACACCCCTTAAAAGAACATTTATTTCTCAATTTTAAAATATTTACAATATTATTCTCAATCGAACCTCTATACAAAATTATATACACTTTTCAGTAAATTATTCACTATCTGCAAACTAGTGTTTTCATAAAATTTGTAAATGCGGTCCTGGTGGGCTGATAATATTAAAATTTTAGAGACACTTTTTGATTACTACCAAAGGGTTAAATTTCCATTTTGAAACGATTCGGAGTATTTTTTCGGTATTTTGGGGCCCAAAAACATTTTTCAATCCCTAAAAACTACCCTTAAAATGGCTCGATTAGGCCCATTTTAAACAGGCTTTTTGCGGTGATGGCTTTCAATACGTGGGCCAAATTTAGTTGAAATCAATTAACTCTTTTGAAAGTTATTGCCTCAACCGACGTTGGCTAACATGGGTAACTTTGTTATTAGTGGAGATAGAAAGTCGGTTAAATGGGCAAAGTAATGCAGAAAATTGAGCTCATTAACGTCCCGTCGAAAAAACAATTGAATTTTGACACCCTAAGAATTTATTCAGAAAATAGTGAAAATTGCCATTTATGAAAACTGGCCATAACTTTTTTATTTATGAAGATATTTGAAAATTTCATTAGCCATTCTTTGATAACTTTTTAAGGTCTTTTCAGTGGCGTAGGTTTAATTTTTTATTTCTACTACATAATGAGATATTGACATGAACTTTGGTTTTTCTTATGGACGGTATTTTTGATTTTCAGATATTTGAATTCTACTTATTTTTCTGAATAATTTGACATAGCATATCCTATATCTAAACCAATCAGAAGCTACAAAACTGACCAAAATAGCTTTTTGGCGTTATCAAAGTGTGCCGTGTAATACAAAATTTGTTGAAATAAATACATATCGACAGGTTAACAATCTGTCGAGCGATCGCTACAATTTTGCTAATTCGTTTTGTTTGATTTACTCTCTAAGATGGCTCAAGCATTCTCAAATTTGGAGAAACAGGCTATTTTTGCGCATACATTCAGCGTAACAAAAATACTACGTGGGCTCAAGCAGAATACTTGAACCTTTATCCAGAAAGGCGACAGCCTTATTCAATAAATGAAAGCTGTCCATAAGACGCTCTGTGTGTAAGACAGAAAACAATATACAAACGATAAGCAAGAGTGAGATAAATGATATCTAATAGTTACCGTGGTTACTGTAAATAAATAATACTTGTAAATCTTTTTACCAGTTTACAAACTAAAACAACTAAACCGTAATATTAATTCGTATTATTATTATATCTGGTACAACAGTTTGAACAATAATTTTAATAATTAATTTATTAAGTGTTCGAAAAGACCTCCACATTCTGCCAAACAATAACATAATCGATTATAAATACTTTTCCTCACATTGGCTAACATCTCATGGTCAACGGACTGACATGCATTAGAAATTTGTATTTTTAGTTCGTTTCAATTATTAGCTCTATTTTCTTGAAAACCATATATTTTCGATTTTACAAATCCCCATAAAAAAAATCTAATGGAGTCAAATCCGGAGACCTGGCGGGCCAAAGAATGGTTCCACGACCACTTATCAAATGATTACGAAATGTATTGTTTAGATATTCTTGCACCAATAGGGAGTTATTAGCTGGACAACCATCCTGTTGAAACCAAACTTCGTTAAAATCTGTTCCTGCTAATTGACGAACTTCAGGAATAATTTGATTCTGAAGCAAGTCGACATACTTGTACCCATTCAGGTTTCCATTAATAAAAAATGAACCAATAATGTTATCACCCAGTATTCCAGTCCATTCATTCACTTTCTACTGTGCACATGCGCTGTAAGTTCGGCATGGATTTTTGCGAGACCAACAATGTACTACAGATGGGTTATGCCGACCTTGCAATGGGAATGAAGATTCATCCGTAGAAAGAATATTTTTTATAAAGTTTTCATCATTGTTTGCTTTTTCCATTGCAAATTCACAAAACTGCATCCGCCTAAATAGGTCATCCGGAACAAGTTCATTACTTTTTTTAACTTTGAATGAATTGTAGCCGTTTTTCTTTAATATTTTCCAGACAGTTTGTTTATCACAATCAAATTTATCGGCAATTGCTCTACAAGACTGTGACGAGTTTCTGTCGACACTTGCACAAATCATTACTTCCTGCATTTCTCTATTACCGTCAATTTGCACACGAAGCTGTTTTTTTATGATTTTTTGGAGATACGCAACCATCTGATTCGAATTCTCGTATGAGATTGCGAATTGTTGTGGTAGAAAGAGTCGGTCTGTTTTCAAAGGCAGCTACAAATAAATTTATTACGTCGGCGATTGAATTACCACCATATTTTTTATTGAATAGTATAAATAGCCATTTTATCAATAATTTCGGTAGTGACTACAGACTGTCGTTAATTGATAAAATGGCTATTTTTACTTAGAAAACAAAGACGTTTATTTAAATTTATTTTACAGTAACCATAGTAATTACTATCTATTAGCGATCATTTATCTCACTCTTACTTATCGTTTGTATATAGTGCTCTGTATATATATATATATATATATATATATAATAACATTTTTAAAAATGGTGCCAAAGTTTTTAGGAGGTTATGAAACGTCGAGAAATATTGGTCCGACCCCTAGGTCCCGCCATCCGACCGATGCCAATAGTGTATGTTGCCATATGGCAAATACACTAATAAAGGTGCACTTCACTTACTACACCTGAATAGCTGCCATGTGCAAGTTTCTTTTTGTGATGTATTAAATTGTACAGCCCTAAAATTTAGTCTTATATAATTCTGTAACAAATTACCTAATCTGCTAAAATTAATTATTGTACTAAAATACTGTAAATTTTTAAATCAATAAATGTTCTGCGTTCAATCTAAAAAGACTAAAGTATTTTCAAACTAAAATATAAATCAAACTATTTAACAAGAAAGAACATTACAGTGGCGACGAGGAAAAAACTGCATTTTCAAATTAAAATTAGTTTCTTAAATTATATTTTAAATTAAAATACCATCTTTTGAATTTGCAAAACATATTTTTTGTAAAATTCTGAAAATGCCTGGAGATGTGGGAACGAGTCGTGCAACTGATGAAACAAACGCAAGTCACATAACAAGATATCTTCGAGAATTTACGTTAAACTCAAATTGGACAATATTTTTTGCAAGAATGACAAATTTTTTCACGGCGAATAATATTGTAAGCGAAGAAAAGAAGAGATCTTTAATTTTAAATGCTTTTGGTGAAGAGGCATATAAATTAATTTTTGACTTATGGTTGCCACATAGGCCAGAGCACAAACCCTACGCTGGTCTGATTACAATATTAAATGATCATTTTGTCCCTACAAAGTCGTGTTTTCCAGCAAGATATAAATTTTATTGTGCGGTCAAAAATGATGCCGAATCAGTAAACGAATGGGTTGCGCGTTTTAAGAGGATTGACATTAAACTGTGATTTTGGCACCGAATTGAACACTTTGCTTCGGGATCATTTCATCATAGGATTTCCAAAAGGGCCAATACTTGACAAGCTGTTTGAAGAGAGTAACTAGTTGACTTTAGCCAGAGCGATCGAAATAGAGACGGCGAAATTAGCGGCGATGCAGCACTATGACGTTGTTGTCAAGCAAGAAGCGGACTTACACAAAATTCAAGCGTCAAGGTCAGGTAAAAAATGCAAAGTTTGTGGTGGAAAAAATCATTCAACTGATAAATGTCGGTATAAAGAGTACACTTGTCATAAATGCAACAAAAAGGGCCATCTAGCTCCTGTTTGGCGTAGTCAAAGTAATAATCAAAATTCAAATCAAAATAATAATGAAAATTATAATCGAAATAATAATAATAATCAATCATCGCATCGCTCTAATACAAATTTTGTAGAAGACGATGAGAATCTTTCTTTGTATTCAATAGATTTTGAATTAAAAAACCCGGGTCGCAGTGCCCAAACCCTGCCGACAATATAGTGTATTTGCTTATACAGGCAGTGTGGCTTTATTATGCGAACTTTAGTTAATTAGACTCCTTAATACACCCCTTAAATAACATTTTTTTTCTTAACTGCAATATTATTATCAATCGAACCTCTATACTAAATTATATACACCTTTCAGTAAATAATTCATTATCTGCAAACTAGTTTTTTCATAAAATTTGTAAATCCGGTCCTGTCGGGCCGATTTTATCAAAATTTTAGCGACACTTTTTGATTACTACCAGAGGGTTAAATTTCAATTTTGAAACGATTCGGAGAATTTTTTCGGTATTTTGGGGCCAAAAAACATTTTTCAACCCCTAAAAACTACTCTTAAAATATCCCAATTAGGCCCATTTTAAATAGGCTTCTTGCGGTGATGGATTTCAACGCGTGTGCCAAATTTATTTGAAATCAATTAACTCTTTCGAAAGTTATTGCCCGCACACATATATACCTATATATATATATATATATATATATATATATATATATATATATATATATATATATAAACATTTTTAAAATGGTGTCAAAGTGTTTAGGAGGTTATGAAACGTCGAGAAATTTTGGTCCGACCTGTAGGTCCCGCCATCCGACCGATGCCAATAGTGTATGTTGCCATATGGCAAATACACTAATAAGAGTAGTTCGTATTAGATAACTGTTTTAATGAATAATGTTGAAATGAAAGGTCAAGGTTGATACTGGATTTCAGCAATTTCAGAAAATTATTACATTAATAATTTTAACAAAATTGAACTTATTCAAACTGACAGGAATTAATTTTTTATACTGGTGTAAAAATAAAACCAGTTGGTATGTTAAAGGCAAATGTTACTTATAATAATGTAAGTAAAGTTCTCAATGTATCTGTGGTAAAAGATGGAGGAATGCCTATATTGGGACTCACTTTTTAATTTTACTCTCACTCAATTAAATTTTATAAATGACGATTTTGACTCTAAGACATTGATAAATCAATATAATGACGTTTTTTCTCCTGGTTTGGGAACGTTCAAAAAAGGGTTTGTAAGTTTAAATTTAAAAGACGATAATGCAGAACCGAAATTTTGTCGGGCTCGGCAATTGCCATATGCAATGAGAGATAAAGTGGAATAAGAATTGAACCATTTATTAGAATTAGATATTATATCACCTATAGATTACAGTCAATGTGGGCACCAATTGGGCCAGTTCTAAAAAAAGATGGAAGTGTTCGCATATGCGGCGATTTCCGCGTGACTATTAATCGTTTTTTGAAAGTTGACCAACACCCACTACCCCGCATAGAAGAATTTTTATATGCTTTACAAGGTGGTGAACAATATACGAAGCTTGATTTATCACAAGCCTATCAACAAATACTACTTGATGAGAAATCTAAGCAATGTGTAACTATTTCAACTCACAAAGGGTTATTTGTTTATAATCGATTGCCTTTTGGTATTTCGTCTGGACCAGCTAAATTTCAAAAAATAATAGAATCAGTATGATAGATAGTATGATAGAATCATGTATGATTAATAAAAACAATCCAAATAAAACACAATTGTTCAATTGGAAACGGCCTGAAAATCCATGGGAAAGAATCCATATTAATTTTTTGGGACCGTTTCTTTATTTAAATACATTAGTTTTAGTCGACGCTCACACGAAATGGTTAGAAGCTTTTCCGATGATATCGAATACAGCTAGTGCTACAATCAAAGTTTTACGCTCTACGTTTGCGCGTTTTGGCTTACCCAAAACGGTAGTCTCTGGTAACGGGAAACAATTTGATTCGGATGAATTTAAAACTTTTTAAGCTCTAAATAAAATTGAATTTATTACGTCTCCTCCTTATAATCCGTCATCTAATGGTGCGGCGGAAAATACTGTCAAATTAATTAAAAATAGTATTAAAAATGCGTTAGGCACTAAGTAATAAGAAAATTGATTTGAACTTAGCATTAAACAATTTTTTATTTGATTACCGAACGTCAGTTCATAGCACAACAGGCGTGAGTTCTGCCGTTTTAATGTTTGGTAGACCGTTACGAACGCGTTTTTCATTAATGCCTAAACAAAATACTGAAATTAAAAATGCATTGAAATGTAAAATCTGAAAAAAGCAAGAAAACCAGCAGAAATATTATACAGGAAATCGTAATATAAGTTTTGATGTAAATTGTCACGTATTTGTAAAGGATTACCGCGTACCTAATAATCCGAAGTGGATAAAAGGTAAAATTAAAGAAAAAATTGGTAATTGTGTATATCTAATTATAATACCAGAAATAAACCGTATCTGGGAAAGACACACAAATCAGATTATAAAATGTAATCAAAATAAAAACGTATTATCTGAGATTCCTGCGTATTTTCCAGATACAGTTAACAAAAGTCCTAGAAAAAATTTTGAAAATAATTCAGAGAATGTAGAGAAGACAGTCAGTGATTCTGCAAGACCAAAAAGACTTGTAAAAAAACTCGATCGTCTTGTCTACACTTATTATATATAGGTATATATAAAATATAGTTTAGTTTTTTTTCTAGAATACTTTTATTTTAAAAAGGGAAGTGTGATGTACTAAATTGTGCAGCCCTAAAATTTAGTCTTATATAATTCTGTAACAAATTACCTAATCTGCTAAAATTAATTATTGTACTAAAATACTATAAATTTTTAAATCAATAAATGTTCTGCGTTCAATTTAAAAGACTAAAGTATTTTCAAACTAAAATATAAATCAAACTATTTAACAAGAACGAACATTACACTTCCATTTATTTTCTCTATAAAATACATAAATAGTCTACCATCAATGTCGATTATCCACTGTGTTGTAGCAATTACATTCCCAAATGTATTCACTGTGCGTAATATTGCAATGTACATGAGTCGTCGAGTAGAAAACCGGGAAAATCCACTTTTCCCTAGTACGATACGATATGACGTTAGTTCACGATAACAAACCTGTCAAATTAAAATGATATTATCAAGCACTTGTTTGCATTGTGTCAGCCAAGGTTTTGTGGTTTCTAAAAGAATATTTACCTTTCCTTGTCATTAATAATGTTATTTCAATTAATTTTTAAAAGGAGTGCAAATTGTTATTTGTATACGCTTTTTTTCTTGGAATTTTTCTTCCTATTGAAGATGTTAAGAAAAATACTGCTGTATTTATTTTTCAAACTATTTTATATTCCAAAAGTGTTTTTTTTAATTTGCGGAATTAAGTAGCGAAAAACTAATATCTTGAAAAAATATAATTTCCCTGTTTCCAAAGATATATTTCATTTATCCATGACATATCATAGATAAATTAAGTATCTACATTTTCATTTTCAAAAGATCTGATAGAAGAAGAGCCGGCAACGGATTTCGAGTAATCATTTCAAAATTCGTGGAAATGTAGATGTTGAGTCTTGTATACTTGTTGAACAATGAATGTCGATTCTGGCAATCCTCCGCGGCCGGGGCATACACTAAAATATTTTGAAATTCGCTGTTGACGATCTGTGGCACCATATTCGCTTCCGAAACGGTACTTCAAAAGAAATGTTGTTCCACAGTGTATTTTATTATTAATAGTTTATTATTAATGTTGCCGGGAAAAAAATGGCTCAATATTTTTTTTTTACATCTTCACATTTCAGTTTGGAGGAAGTTGCTCTATAAGAAATTTCGAAAGTCGGAATTCAGATGAATCGTTTTTTCTCTAACGCAGATCGCTAAGATAAGTTTTTTTTCAAAATTCTGCCCCTATAATGGAGAAAAAAGAAGTAAATGTGTATTTACAGATTTATTCATTTTATGCATACGATTGATTATGGAAAAATGAAACTCGGGGGATACATTCCGTTTATATTACTTACCAGCTAATTTCCAGTCCATAGAAAATGTATTTGAAAAATCAGAATGCGTTAATTATTGACACCCCTGTATTTCCTCCCTTTCCACTCCTTAGAAGACGATTTTAGGATCTCTACTCAACAAAAGAAACATGTCTGCCAAAGTTCAACTCTAATAGTTCCGGAGATATCGTAATGGCCTGTCAGATACATTCATCGCCTATTTCAACCCCTTTTAGTTTTTATTTTGAGACAAACGGTAGCCTATGCCCTTCTTTAGGATGCAATTTATCTCCTTGTCAAATTTTATCGAAATATTAAGACAGACAGACAGACCTTCCACTATCAAACTAAACACAACAAAAGAATACTAATTAATTATTACTTCAGAATTCTATATTTGATTAAAGTGAAAATAACAAAAGAAAAGTAACAAATTTCAAGTAAATAGGTCCTGTAGTTCGTTTTTTGATAATCCCGCAGGAATCTAACATTTATCTGGGATAAAAAGTATTCTATGTGTTAATCAAGGTAATGAATTATCTGTGTGCCAAATTCCATCCAAATCCGTTCAGCCGTTTTTGCGTGATTGAGTTACACACATCCAAACATATAAACTTTCACATTTATAATATCAGTAGAATAAAGGTGTCAAAATTTTAATTTGATTTTTCAAAATTACCTCTAGAAAAAATCATGCACATTAATTATGGTTTAACGTAATATTATACAATTTTTTTGTTTATTTTTATTTATTCATTACTTACAAAGCATTTTAATTCAAATTTCAAATAACATCATAATTAATTTACAGATTTACGTAAATATTCACGTTTAATGTTAACTTACGATAATGTTAACTTACAATACAATAAAATCATCCAAGTATGGGCACACAATATTATAACGCACAAAGCAAAATAATCAACGTACGAAACTTAATTCTATTCTATTATAATCGGATTTAATTAAACTTCGCTTTTATGCATAGACCAGCGTTCATTGAGGTGTCATTTTAGCTTCATAATATATTATACAGTGTCTGACGGTAGACAAGTGCATAATATTCATATTTTCTAAGGGTTGGACTATGTAATTTATTAACGGGGAAGTCCGGTGTAGATAAAACAGCACAGTTAATTTTCTATTATATGCACTCAGTTCAGCATACTGAAAATATAGATGTGTTTTTGCAGTGAGATATCTGACCGTTTACTGAATGTTTTTCTTAAGTCGGATACTGACTAAACAAACCTCGTTAAGCAACAATTTGTTGAACAACAGCTGAGTAACGCACGAGTTTACATAATGTGTACAATGTACATGTTGTTCAACAGTTGCGTCGCTGTTGACGATCTGTTGCACTATGTTCATTTCTGAGGCGACAATTAAAAAAAAAGTTGTTTCACAGTAATAATAATAATAATAATAATAATAATAATAATAATAATAATAATAATAATAGCCTTTATTTCTTTAACATTAACATGTATAAATAGCGTCAATTTTTAAACTTTATTGTTTCTTAACTATTATGTGTAATTTGCTTGCTGGGTTAAAATTTTTTTAAGTGTTTTTTTTATTTGAGGCAACTTTTTTATCTTATTGGGTATTTTGTTATATATTCGTATCATGGCATTCCTGGGCCCCGTTTGCACAACAGTAAGTGCAGAGGCCTCTGGTTTTAATTTGTCTTTGTTACGGGTAATATATTTGTGGTCGTAATTATTGTAAAATAGATTGATGTTCTTGTGAACAAAGACTGCACATTCTAATCTATAAATGTCAAACACTGTTAGGATTTCAAGTTCTTTAAAATATTGATGGCAGCTCTCCCTAGGGCCCAGGCCTGCCATGATACGGATACATTTTTTTTGTAGAATTAATATTTTTTTTACAGAGGCAGAGTTTCCCCAAAATATTATGCCGAAATTTAATAGTGACTGGAAGTATGCAAAGTAAACCTTTAATAATACTTTAATGTCCAGACATTTTGTATACTTTAATGTTCTTAAGATATAGATGACCTTGTTCAATTTTCGAATCAGATATGATACATGGTTATTCCAATTAAGGTGCTTATCTATATTGATCCCGAGGAATTTAACACTATTGCTAAAGTTTATAGTTGTACCCAATAAATATAAGCATGGCGGTACAGAAAAATACTCGCCGAATTTAATAATTTCGGTTTTTGATTCATTTATTTTAATGCTGTTGTCCGTGAACCAATTATTTAAATTGTTTATACAATCTTGAATTTTTAATAAAAGCGAGTTCTGATCCTTCGCCTCACAAATAACGGAAGTGTCGTCCGCGAACAAAGAAATTTTGTCTTTTATTTTGTTTGGTAAATCATTAATGAATAGTAAAAACAGTGTTGGGGATAAGATACTGCCTTGGGGGAGCCCCCGACTAGTCGTGCCCCAAGTGGAGAAAAATTCTTTGTCGTTCTTAGTAATTTTGACACATTGTTGTCTTTCTGTTAAATAGGAGGTTAGGAGGTCGAGTGCTTTCCCTCTTATCCCATAGCATTCAAGTGTGTGTATTAGCAGTGAAATATCGACGCTGTCAAATGCTTTGGCGAGATCGACCATGACCATTGCCGCAAATTTTTTGTTATTCCATAATTTTAGAAGTGTGTCGACGACGTTGAAGGTAGCCCCTAATAAAACCAAATTGAGATTTTGTTATTATATTATATTTGTAAATGTAATCTAGTACTCGATTATTAATAATTTTTTCAAAAATTTTGCTTAGATTTGGTAACAGGGAAATGGGTCTATAATTGGATGTGGTACATTTTTCACCTTTTTTGTAAATCGGTATAACAATAGCTTTTTTCAACTTGTCGGGATAGATGCCTTTTTCGAAGCAATAATTTATTATACTACTAAGTGGATTACAAATAATATGGGCACAATATTTTAACACCCTAATTGGAATTTCATCCCAGCCTGCTGAATTTTTGTTTTTCAGCCCCATGATTACATTGGTCACTTCTTGTGGGTCAGTCGGATAGAGAAAAATATTTTGGTTAATTGCATTAATTATGACCTTATTTGTGTTAGGTTTTGGTAGATTTAGATTGTTAGTGATATTCAAATAGAAACTATTGAAATTATTAGCTATGCAGGCTGGTTCTGTAATGACTTCGTTTTTTAAACTATCTTTAATTTCATCTATGCTATTTTTGTTTCCCTTATTTTTTGCAACAGTATTGACTATCGACCAGCAGGTTTTTATTTTATTATCCGATCTATTTATAGTGTCATTATAAAACAATTGTTTTTGTTTACGTACCTCTGTTTTCAAGTTTTTACAGCATACCTTAAATTCATGTTCTAACTGTTGTGCTTGATCAAATCTGCGCATATCCTTCATTAATAAATACGTATTTCGTTTCTGTACAGACAGCTGTTTAATCAAGGGGGTTGTCCAAGATTCTCGTTTATTATTATTCTTAACTATTATTTTTTCAAAGCTGGAATTAAAGTAGTATAAAAAGGTTTCCAAATATTTTTCATACATATTATTGGGGTCAGTGGCTCTATACACATCCTTCCAGTCCTCAAAACCCAGCATACAAATAAATCGTTCAAAATTGTCATTTGAATAACATCTAGTTTTTTTCAAATATTTAGGCTTAGATAAAATTTTTGTATTAAAATTAAATAACAATAACCTGTGATCTGACAGGGGGTTATCTATTACATCGGTATTATAATTTTCAAAATTACAAATTATATTATCTATACATGTTGATGAATTATGTGTAACACGTGTTGGTTGATTAATGGTCAAATTTAAATTAAATGAGCTTAAAAGGTTTTTAAAATTGTTAATGGCGGGATTATCCACAAAGATATTTAGATTGAAATCACCTGTGATTATAATCTTTTTGTTCATTTTTGTCAGCATTTCTAAGCAGCTATTGAAATTATTTAAGAAGATATCTACGTCTCCAAGAGGCGATCGATAAATGCTTAATAAAATAAAATTTGGGTTAATGGTTTCTAATGCACAGCATTCGAAATCGAACTCTACATTAAATCTTTTGATTTTATCGATAACTTTAAATATATAAGTTTTATTTAAATATATACAAACACCTCCGTGTTTTTTTTCACTTCTAGAGAAGCTGTCAGCTAAAATTAAGGAGCCGATATTATTATGGCATATGATTTCGTCACTGTTCAATAAATGTTCGTATATGCACAAAAAGTTTACTTGAAATTCTTGATTTTCTAGCATGATTTCCAACTCACTAATTTTATTTTTAAGACTTTGAATGTTTACGCTCACAATATTAGATTAGATTAGATTAGATAGCTTTATTGTATTAAAGAAAATGTTTCTTATTACAAGGGAGTGATTTTTACATATAAAATCAAAAAGATACAAATAAATTATACAAAAGAACAAAATATTACAAATTGTCTGAAAAGTTGCTCTAATATAAATATATAAAATTCTTTGAATGTTTAAGCTCACAATATTAATACTTTTATTTTTGTTTAAATTTTTATTTAAACTGGGCTGGCTTTGTCCGAAAAAACTTGAAGCGTTTTATTATGACACCTTCTGGCCAAGAATTTGCTGAATAAATTTCTTCGCTAATTGATAGGTCTGCACCTATTCGGAAGCTTGCGTGGGTTCCTTTACTTGTTAGTTTTTTACATTTGAAGTTCTTGTTTGGATATTTATTATTTAGAAACATTTTAACATCTTCTTCACTTGTATTTGCATGAGCTTTACCTAAGTAAATCCATAGTTTCTTTTCAGCTGGACGTAGTATATTGTTACCAGATCCTTTTCCAATTATAGTTTTTTGTTTTTTATGGGTCACTAAAGTGAATCCATTTCGTCGAGTCATCTTCAGTACCATGCACTGGATTTGGAGTTTCTTTTACTTCGTTCTCCTTTATGGTTTGGCGATTTTCTTCCGTTTTCTTTAGTGCACTTGGGTCTTGTTGTTTTACTTCTTCTGCTAGAGGGCTCGTCAAGGTAGTTGATTTATTTTTACTCTGATTATTTTGAGAGACGTCCTTTGGTGCATGTTGATTTTTAGTGTGTAATTCACAACCCTTTAATTTTTGTAATAACATGCTGACTTCCATTTTTTTGTTAATCTTTTTTAATTGTTCAATTTCTTTAACTAGTGGTTCAACTGCATCACTCACTGCCTTAAAAATAAGTTTACTTAACAGGCCACATAAATCACTACTGTTTGCATTAGATTTAAAAATTTCGGATATCTTTAAATTGTCAAAATCGTCACTTTTAATGCTGCTGCGAAGTTCGCGTGTATATTCAGGCGCCGCCATTTTTTCTTATTAGTAGTATACGTATGTATCATAATCATATTATGTATAGACACTTGGACGTTTTCGAATTTGTCTACTTCCAACTAACTTTTGGTAAACAATGTTTGTTTTGGGTGTACCCACTATTACGCATGCTTGGTTAAAAACCTTTTCTCAACAGTTTGCTACGAGGCATGCAGGTTCTCTCAAAACACGAACGATGTATATATGAATGAAATTGATGGTTTGTCATCAATGAACTCTTTTAACAATCAGCAAACTGTTTGGAAACGCGTATAAGGTCTGCTCGAACGTCAAAGATTTATGGCGTTATTTTGTATGGTCAATATTGACATTAATATCACTGTTAAATTTTTGTCTCACTTTAATTTAAGTAATGTTAAATTTATTAGAAAGTGTTGAAATATTAGCACTATAAATATTCTTACATTGACCAAACAGAATAGTAGTACTAAATTGTAGTTCGCTCGAAACGCGCTATGAAATATGTACTTAGCGCAAAAAATATTTGAAAGGTACATATATGTGATGTATACAGCGCAGGGCCGTAGTTACGCACACACTATATAACCCGCAGTTTACTGGTCCAAATCACAAAAAACCGGTCAAGTGCGAGTCGAACTCGTGAGAAGAGGGTTCCGAACTATTTCGTTTTCCGTGAGTAGTTTAAGACTTAAGGTTTTCATTTAGGTTTTCCTGTAAACTATGGGTGAGACCTGACTGCCTATTTTTTTCAAAATTTTAGGCTCAGTAGTTTCGAAATAAGGGAGGGGACATTCAACTGTTCATCCGTTTTTTTAAATAACTTTAAAACTATTTATTTTAAAATTATAAAAAAATATTTTTGACACCCTTACGACAAGTCCTTTCATTTGATGTCACACAATACAGTTTGCAAAACTTTTTTTTTTCCTAATTATTCCCCAAAAATTACTCCCATGTTCAAAATTTATTTATTTACGTTCCAGTAGCTCGGAGCGAATTGGCTGTGACAGGGTGCCAGACAGACACACGAGTGATCCTTTAAAAGTTCCGTTTTTTCCTTTTGAGATACGGAACCCTAAAAACTGTTAAAAAATTTTAGCTTTAAATAGATTCAACATTTATTATAGAAGATTTTTAGTAGGTATTTTTGACATTGAACTCCACACTATTACTCGTAATACATTTTTGAAAAAAAATCACTTTCGTTTCATTTAAATATTCATTTTTTTATTTATTTGAACTACATTTTTTTGGTACAATTGAAGCCCGCTATTTAAGAAACACGACTTTAAGTTTTTCTTCTATTCGAGGTGGGAGTGGGCGTATATAAGTCTCCAAAGGGTTGCAAAGTATTAAAAAAATATTTATTTAGAAAATGCTCGAAAACAGTTCCTTTTAGGAAATATAAAGTCATTACTGATCTGAAAGCCGATAATATTTCGAACAGTCATATACTTTTTAGCGTTTTTAAATGCTACTCAGCTAAGCCGTGCGACAAAAAAAGCAGTATATTATTATTTGTATTACCACAATATAATATTGTACCCGACTTGCTAGATGATGATGTTTCATTTTGATTGCGATAATAATAATTTGTCCGTCAATTACGCACGTTATTTCAGCAGAAACGAGCATTAGCGGAAGTGAATGACAACGGAAAGAATCAATTAAGCTGAACAATCAGTTTCCTTCACCGTGTTAACGACGATAGCCAGCCGACGATACGACGTTTGATATAATTCTCGGTATTCAAGTTACACCTGAAAGCGCTGAATTTATCAGCCATGCGAAGTTTTTAATTACTTATGCTGGAAATAATATTTTCTTCCGTAAATTAATTTTTATTAAATTTATTTGTTGGGAAAAAGGACTTCTTTAAGTGAACACTTATTTGTTATACAGGGTGTCCCATAAGTCGACGTCCAAACGAAGTGAGGTGATGGTGGAGGTCATTTCCTATCAAAATAACCATAAATGTGGTTATCCAATTGTTTACGGTTCGAAAGTTATTTCAATTTTTGTATTTTTCTCTGAAATCGTGTAGTGCTTATACTAAAAAAATAATTTAAAAAAATCTATGAGTTGTTTGGTTGATTTTTTTTAATAGGATCCTGAAGGGTCTGCCTTTCCAAAAAAAAAATAATTTTCATCAGCTTTGTTATCCTCTGTCAAATAAAAAAAATGGTTTTGTAAACACTTTTCGGTGGCAAGAAAAATATATTTGATTTTAAATTCACGTTGACAGAAAAAAATTGGCCAATTATCAGAAAAACTTGTCCATTTAATAGAGATTCTAACGCGGTATAATACAACCCGTTATTCAGGACAGTTTTTTTATAACAATTTTTTTACATGCAAGTCGTGTTTATTAAAAAATACATTTTCGAAAATTTCAAAATCTAAGTTGGCTGGTCTAACACAAATGAACCAAATTTTATTTAAAGTTACAACAAATGTTTGAAATTTCTACCACGTGCCCTAATACACAATTGGCATCGTCGGATAAAATTTCTTTTAATTAGTCGAAACGCCCGTTCGTTGTTTTGTACTGTATTGGTCGCAATTCTTATTTTTTGCCGCAGCTGATGTTCGTTTTGGTTTTCTGTCGCATAGACCAGTTCTTTGAAATAACCCCATAAAAAGAAGTCTAGGGGGTTTAGGTCAGGTGACCGCGGTGGCCACTGGATGGTTCCTTCCCTTCCAATCCAGCGATTTGTGTATTCGGTGTTGAGGTATCGTCTCACTACTAGAGCATAGTGACAAGGAGCCCCATCGTGCTGCAACCACATGTTTCGGCGTGTTTCTAGCGATACGTGTTCCAGTAAGCCGCCCAAATCATTTTGCAAAAAATAAAGATATTCATCGCCCCCGATCCTTCTGGGTAGCTCAAGCGGCCCAATCATTTTATCTTCAACAATTCTCGCCCACATGTTGACCCCAAACTGATGTTGAAAATGGTCGTTTCTTATAGCTCTAGGGTTTACATAATCCCAAGAGTGAAAATTATGGATGTTGAATACTCCCGTCCTTCGAAAGCTCGATTCGTCACCCCACAAAATGTTATTAAAAAACTGAGGATCTTCCCTGTTCCGACGTAGCATTTCTCGGCAAAATTGCACCATTTTGTTATAATCAGCGGGTAAAAGTGCTTGCACACGTTGCACATGGTATGGATGTAACTGATCCCTTTTTAAAATACGGTGCACTGTGGACCTCGAAACTCCCGAACGTCTTGACAAACGACGAACACTTGTAGATGGGTTCTCTGTCACCATTCCAATTATTCCATCTTCGTCGATGTCAAGTCTAGGTCTTCCAGCTCTTTGCTCATTCCCAGGGATTTCACCTTCTATGTACCACCGATGTATACTTTGGAACACCCTGTGGTTGGGATATCGTGCCCGATATTCTCTTGCAGCAGCCCGAGCATTCCCGTCACAAAACCCGTAGACATAGTGCATTTCTGCATACTCCCGATGGGAATAAACCCTTTTGATGCGTCCAACTTGAAGAGTGTCCAAATCACAAACAGGATCGAAGTTCAAATTACCAAGCGCAGGTCCAAATAACAAAGTACAAAATGAAAAGTCAAGTCGGAGGCTTACTAGTAATAAAATGAATAGCGAGCATACATTAGATGTAGCGAATGACAGAAGAACGTATTAATTTGTTTAAGTCGTTCCGGCCAACTTAGATTTTGAAATTTTCGAAAATGTATTTTTTAACAAACACGACTTGCAACGAAAAAAATTGTTATAAAAAAACTGTCCTGAATAACGGGTTGTATTATACCGCGTTAGAATCTCTAAATGGACAAGTTTTTCTGATAATTGGTCAATTTTTTATAACACTTTTTTTCTGTCAGCGTGAATTTAAAATCAAATATATTTTTCTTGCCACCGAAAAGTGTTTACAAAACCATTTTTTTTATTTGACAGATGATAACAGAGCTGATGATTTTTTTAAATTAATTTTTTAGTATAAGCACTACACGATTTCAGAGAAAAATACAAAAATTGAAATAACTTTCGAACCGTAAACAATTGGATAACCACATTTATGGTTATTTTGATAGGAAATGACCTCCCTCATCACCTCACTTCGTTTGGACGTCGACTTATGGGACAGCCTGTATATTGCGACGTTTCGTCCCTTTGTTTTTTTTCTTTGTCAAATAGTACCAAAGAAGATTTACTTTCTAAGCTCTCTATTTTAATTATATTTCTATCTTTCACACGTTTGTGCTCATATTTATATTTATTTTCATTAAAAATTAGGTACTGTAGGCATAGAATTGGTTCATCCCTTTTCCATACACTACAATGGCAAATCCATCCAGACTTATGTGGTAGCGACCACTATCCCATCATTATTAATTTATTAAGTTGTTACTCATCTCACACTTTCTCTCCTAAATTAAACCTAAAAAAGGCAAACTGGGAAAAATATAAAGAAAATATAATTTTTGACACTAGTATCCACGGAGACGAACTAACAACAGAACATTTCTATAAAATAATAGAAGAAGCCACAAAAAAATCCATCCCAGTTGTTCACCAGAAAACTAAACACCAAGTGCCCTGGTGGAATTCTGAAATATCAGATGCAATACGCAGAAGAAAATCAGCATTAAGAAAATACCACAAGTTAAAAACACCTGAAACCAAAATTAACTACAAAAAAGAAAGAGCTAAAGCCAGATTCCTAATAAAAAAATCAAAAAAAGAATGTTGGCAAAACTTTGTATCTAACATTAACTCATCTACGCCGACTACTGAAATTTGGAAAAGCATCAATAAAATCAAAAATAAAAATCATAGTGCCTCAATAAACGCTCTAGCCGTAAACAATGTGATAATTACCAACCTTGAAGAAATCGCAAACAGTATGTCAGACTACCTAGCCGATCTAACTGAAGATAACACATCCAATTTAACAATTCATACCACCAATCCAGATTCGCTCGACAATCTAAATTTTTCATCAATCAATAACCAAGAGTATAATTCAGACATTGCCCTCCATGAACTAAAAAATGCAATAAAATCAATAAAATGCAAAACCCCAGGACCGGACGGCATTCATTCAGAAATGATGAAAAACATACCTGATGACAAGTTACCCTTCTTACTACAAATGTTTAATGCCATATGGAATGAAGGAAAAATTCCCGATATATGGAAAAAAGCTACAATTATTCTTATACCAAAACCGGGCAAAAACAAAACTAATCCGGAAAACTATAGACCGATATCTATTACTTCCATACTTGGTAAACTATTAGAAAAAATTGTTAATAAAAGACTACAATGGTTTCTTAATTCAAAGGATCTCCTAAATAATTATCAATTTGGCTTCAGAGAAAACAGATCAATAATCGACAATCACACATTGCTTACTAACGAAATATACAACGCTTTTATCAATAACAGAAGTTTAATCGCTATCTTTTTTGATATTAAAAAAGCATTCGACCAATTAAATAAACAAAAAATAATGTTCCAATTACATGAATGGGGCCTTCGAGGGAATTTACCAATTTATATAAAAAGTTTCCTAAGCAATAGATCATTTGTAACCAAAATAAATAACGCACTATCAAGAGAAAGAGAACAACAATTAGGGATTCCTCAAGGATCCGTTCTCAGTCCGACACTGTTTAATATAGCTGTAAATTCAATAACAACGAATTTCTCACCTCCTGTACAACATTGTATGTTTGCGGATGACCTAGTCATTTTTATGCAAGTGACTAATAAAAAATATGCTAAACGAAAACTACAAAGTACTCTTAATAACCTAGAAAAATGGGCATCTGAAAATGGTTTAAAATTCTCGATCGAAAAAACAGCTTGCGTAAATTTTTCTAAATCTAACAAAATAAATAACAAACCAAATCTAAAATTATACAATCAAAGTTTACAATACACAAACGAAGTGAAATTTTTACGTCTGATATACGACCAGAAACTCAATTGGAAAAAACATATAACACAACTAAAAACCAAATGTCAATCCCAAATGAATCTGATGAAAGTTCTAAGTAATCAAAGCTGGGGTGCGGATAGATCATTGTTACTTAAAATATATAAAACTACAATCCAATCGTGTTTGGATTTTGGCTGCCAAATATTTAGCTCAGCTTCTAGAACAACGCTCAATAACCTAAACTCCATCCACCACCAAGGCTTGCGTCTAGCTATTGGAGCATACCACACAAGCCCTACGATCAGCATCTGCGCAGAAATTGGGGAACCTCCGCTCACATTCAGGAGAAAATCAATTTGTGAAAAGCAGGTTATAAAAATGTTATCCCGAGAGAACCATCCTTTAAGAAATAGTATAAAAAATCCCCCACACAGCAAACTATACAAAGAAAAAAATAAACAACTTAGATCCTACATCATAAAACATTTACCCAACAAATTTAAAAATACAATTTTTTCAAATGATAAAATAAAATTACCCCCCTGGAAACAACTACCAGCCAAAATCGATCAAAGCCTTGAACAATTACAAAAAAATACCACCCTACCGATTATCTACAAGAAGTGTTTCTTAGAACAAATAGAAAAATACAGTGAACACACAAAAATCTATACCGATGGATCGAAAATAAATGGCAACGTTAGATGCGCATTTTTGGTCAATGACGAAGAACATCTCTTTAGACTGCCTAATGAATATTCAATATATTCTACTGAACTCTACGCTATTAATGAAGCCTTATCAAATATTTATAACCTCAATCAAAAGAACTTTGTTCTGTTTACCGACTCACTAAGTACTATCTAAGCCCTTAGATCTGATAGATACCAAAACCCATTGGTAATAAACATCATCAACAGTCTAACTACACTACAGGAACAAGGGAAGATGATCAACTTTTGCTGGATACCAGGTCACTGCGACATTCCGGGTAATGAAGCGGCTGATAAACTTGCTAAACAAGCAGCAGAATCGTCGCTACCTTTAGACACACTGGATATTCCGTCTGAAGATGTTTTCAGGATAATTAAAAAAGACGTGTATGCGGAATGGGAAGAGCTGTGGAGAAACACCACCAACAACAAACTAAGGACCATAAAAAACGACTTAAAACCATGGACTACTTCAACACAGAAAAATAGAAAAAACGAAACCACAATAGCCCGAATACGTATAGGACATACTCAACTGACACATTCACATCTCCTGAAAAAAGAACCCCCGCCAATGTGTCAATCTTGCAACAATATAATCATAACAATAGAACATATCCTTTTATCATGCCCAAAATATATTATCAACAGAATTAACGCAAACTTACCAAACAGCTTATCCGAAATTCTTGGCGATAATCAGCAAAACACGAAAAAGCTCCTTACTTTTCTAGAAGACTGCAACCTGACACACCTCATTTAATCGTCTGAAGCCTAAAAAAAAAAAGATAACATTACATATTAACTTACTGGACCAAACATAAACTACTATTAATATCTTATAATACTTACCTGATGTTACTTACCTTATCATAGTTTAACGAAATTGGCGCATATAGCCTAGCTGCTGCGCGCTTATATATAAAAAAAAAAAAATTTCGTCATCAATTTTCGACTTAGCCCATCTACATTTCTTTTCCATTTGTGTTACCTTCCGCACTGTAATTTTAATTTCTAAATTCAGAATTTGCTTCTTGATATTGCACATCATTTTATTGGATTCTCTTTTGAATGGATGATTATCTAATTGTAATGCCAAAATACATTTAAGATTATTGGTGATATGATTAGGAAAAAACCTTTACTTCTGCATTTCAGCACGAAAATTCTTCTATTTTGTAAATTAGCAAGTTTTTGTAGATTATTTTTGTTAATTCTTTTGTACTTTTCCATATCTGTTGTCCGTATGTGCTTCTTATCATATTAAATAAACCCCCTGGTTGTGACATATTGACTTTTTTAGTGTATTTGCCATATGGCAACATACACTATTGGCGTCGGTCGGATGGCGGGACCTAGAGGTCGGACCAAAATTTCTCGACGTTTCATAACCTCCTAAACACTTTGGCACCATTTTTAAAAATGTTTATATATATATATCGTGACCATAACCTTCTCAAGCTGTTCTGAGGTATTAGAAGGGATTGAAGAAGTGCCACAGGGCCTAGAGATCACCCTTGTACCACAGCAAGTGAAAGAAGTTCACTTCTGAATTTAATCAGATGCGCGGCTAGCGATCAGCGGATGCTGGGTCGTGGTACGAACAAAAACATTGATGGGGAACATTCAAACCAACTGAACACTTTAGATAAACAACCACTGACTTGGGGAACAGCCTACTATGGCTGCTAAAAAATCCTACCACCTACCACTCGACGAATAAACAACACAACACAGAAGAATAACACAATTTACAAAACATTCGAGAAACACGTTAAAAGAAATTTGGACTTGAGAAAGAACCAGCGAAACGAGGGTGCATACACTCAGTTTTATCGAACACCCGGTATAAAGGTTAGGTACACCACAGTTATTATCCGTAGTAACTAATATAAAACAATACACAGCTGATCCACCGGGAATTAATAATCTTCCTTAAATAGGACGCCCGGTATATGTCGGTAGTGACGCCACTATAGGCTGACAGGTGTGCTAAAATATTGAGGGTTTACCATAGCGGGTCAGTTCACAGCAATTGTCCGACTTGACAAGGACACCCTGTAGATGGGTCTGAAGACACCAACAGGACCTGTCCCGGAAGATGCAATAACAATAAACTCACTATAAAATGATGGTTCAGTTTCAACAGAATTTTATCTTAAACAAGACACCCGGTATCTCAATTAAATTTCGTCACGAAAAATACTCAAAATGTATTAAAATACCAAAAAAATAAAATAAAAACTTCAAACGGGACATAAGCGTCTGTGCAATCAAACCAAACAGTATGAACACCGAAACAAGTCGTAACAACACGAAAACGAAACCAATTTTGTGTTCCTGTTATCCCTCGGGAACACCCTAGCATTTACAATCAATGCCCAACGAATACAAATTTTTATTACTGGGCATGCACATAGAATTGCCGTTCAGATAAAGTAAAATGTTTAGTTCAAAATGAAAATTTGATTATTCGGGAAGTCTGGAACTTTATTCCCGGAACCTGTAGGAACACTATCCTGAATATGAAACAAATCCAACCAAAGCTGATATCATATTCATTAAGAGCGCCATATAGGTATAATGGACGATATCACAAACTTCATACCATTAACTCCAAGAAAACCTAAGCGTTTTATCCCTAACTTCCAGAACTACAAATCCAAGAAAACGACAACTACTAAAAGGGGTATGGGGCAATGATTTCACGGTATCACTCCCTAACAACAGATCAGACCTAATCCAGACATACACTTTTATTGTTCACGGGAAGCTAAATCCTACGCAACAATCAAAAAATACAAACGACAGGATTTCCAGGGAAATACGGGACTCTCGAACCAGGAAAAAATTCGACAAGAACGACAACGAAATACGGAAACGAGATAGCGCCAGAAATACACTACAACGATAATCCAGAATCCATAACAACAGTCCCTATTCGCCACAAAAAAATATGCTTCCTTTCAAATATTAAAATTCCATGTATAAATATCTGTATTAAAAATTAAAAACAACACATCGATGTGTATGTTTCGCTGGTTGAGCGGCAAGTCGTCGACTCGTATCGTCAGGCCCTATAATATCTCACACCACGCATCGAATTCTCTCTAACGCACACAATGCATGAAGCCTTCTCTCTCGCAAAAAGTCGCGCTCAGTTGACGTCGGCTGCGAGTTATGAACCAGTAAAGCACGCCTTATACATTCAAAGGTGCGGTCTAAAGCGCATACACACGATCATGTTTTCTTTTTGATTCTTTTTGCAATATTTAGGCTTCCAGAAATGCTAGAGTCATAATCGTGGGCTCTACGGATTCAGGACGTCAAGGGGTATCCAGTAATGAGTCTGTCAAGTCCCTAGGGGCGTTGGATCGTGAGATATTCAACATGTCATAATATATATATATATATATATATATATATATATATATATATATATTTATATACGTATATATATATATATATATATATGTGTGTACGCGCAATAACTTTCGAAAGAGTAATTGATTTTAACGAAATTTGGCCCACGTGTTGAAATCCATCACCGCAAGACGCCTATTTAAAATGGGCCTAATCGGGCTATTTTAGGGGTAGTTTTTAGGGGTTGAAAAATGTTTTTGGGCCCCAAAATATCGAAAAAATTCTCCGAATCGTTTCAAAATTGAAATTTAACTCTCTGGTAGTAATTAAAAAGTGTCCCCAAAATTTTAATAAAATCGGCCCGACAGGACCGGATTTACAAATTTTATGAAAACACTAGTTTGCAGGTAGTGACTTATTTATTGAAGGGTGTATTTAATTCGGTGTAGACGTTAGATTGATAATAGTATTACAATTAAGAAAAAAAATGTTATTTTAAGGGGTGTATTAAGGGGTTAAATTTTTTATTTTGCCCAAAAACAAACTTAATTTCACATAATAAAAGTATAAAACCACACGGCCCTATACAAGCAAATACACTATATTGTCGGCAGGGTTTTGGCACTGCGACCCGGGTTTTTCTTTTTTGTCCTTGGTAATTAATATAAAATTTATTTGTTGGGAAAAAGGACTTTTCCCAACAAATAAATTTTATATTAATTACCAAGTACAAAAAAGAAAAAAGCCATTATTTTTTATTTTTCTTAGATCTTGTACGAAATGTACTTCTTTTTTCTAATTTATCTATTTTAATTATATCGATTCAACATAACATGCCGTCGCGAACTTTTCTGTAGGAAATTTTATACTAATATAATTATAATATTGTTGACATGCAATTTTGTCAATTTCCTCACAGCGTTTAGTTGCAGGAAAATACATTTTTAACGATTTTTGTCATCTTAAAGTCACTATTTTTGTAGGTTCCGTTGCCGTAATTTTGGTTCGGACTCCAGAGTACGCTTATTAATATACTTTCGATAATTTTGCGAAAGAACAACTACACTCGTGCTTGAAAAAAATCACAAGCGATAGAATCTAAAAAATAGATGAATTTTAAAGTTCTTTAAATTGAAAATAGTATACCTACATCTTGTTTTTCTATTTCTAGGGTACTTGGAACAAGGTCTATTGGTGACAGATCCACAAAAACTACGATCTCATTACTTCGCCACTCAACGTTGGCGAACAGATCTTCTCTCCCTGCTGCCAACCGACCTGGTATATTGCTGGTGGTCACCGGGAGGCTGCAGTCAATTCAAAGTGCCATGTCCGGTGGTCGTCCGTGCTAACCGACTTTTTCGTCTACCTCGAATGTGGGAATGGTTTGAACGGACCGAAACAGCTACTGGTTACCCAAACGTGTTCAGAATATGTAAGGTGGTGCTTGCTATATTAGTGTTAATACATTGGAACGCGTGTCTCTATTTTGCCATTAGTTACGCTATCGGTTTTGGAACAGACAATTGGGTGTACAATTTGAATGGTACAAGAAACGCTTCGTTAGCTAGACAGTACATCTATAGTTTCTATTGGTCAACGCTGACCTTAACGACAATTGGAGAAACACCACAACCGGAAAACGATGCAGAATATTTGTTTGTTGTTGCGGATTTTTTGGCTGGTGTATTAATATTTGCTACAATCGTCGGTAATATCGGTTCGATGATATCAAATATGAACGTAGCAAGAGTTGATTTCCAAAACAGAATGGACGGAGTTAAACAGTACATGGCTTTTAGACGAGTAGGCAGGGAATTAGAAGCACGAGTGATACGATGGTTTGCTTACACGTGGGCGCAAAGTGGTGCTTTAGATGAAGAAAGAGTACTAGCAGCATTGCCAGATAAACTTAAAGCTGAAATTGCTATTCGTGTACATTTAGATACTTTAAGACAGGTGAGAATATTTCAAGACTGTGAACCGGGTTTATTAGAAGCTTTAGTTTTAAAATTAAGACTGCAAGTGTTTTCGCCTGGTGACTATATTTGCAGAAAGGGCGATGTCGGTAAAGAGATGTATATAGTGAAAAGAGGACGTTTACAAGTGGTGGCCGATGACGGGTTAACTGTGTTAGCAACTTTAGGAGCAGGATCTGTGTTCGGTGAAGTGAGTGTCCTTGAAATTGCAGGAAATCGCACGGGTAACAGGCGAACTGCTAACGTTAGAAGTTTAGGTTATTCGGATTTATTTTGTCTGGCGAAAGATGACCTTTGGGTTGCTTTGGCCGATTATCCCGAAGCAAGAGCCTCGTTGACTGAACGTGGATGTCAATTGTTAAGAAAAGACGGATTGCTTGACGAAGACGTTTTTAGGAACGCTCAGGATGCTCAGGATTCAATGGCTGACAGTGTAGCAAAACTGCAAAATGTAGTTGATGGACTTCACACGAGGTTGGCAAGATTGATGGCAGAATTCTCGGCAAGCCAGGCGAAAATCAAACAGCGATTAGCTAAAATTGAAATGGGGTAGGTATCAACCTAAAATTTTTTTTAAAACATTTTTAATATCACAAACTCTAAAGAGCCTAAAAAACTTCCATATCGCATTTTCCATTTATATTTTTCTTTTTATGTTACCCTGTACCTAGTCTGTATTCTTAATTATCTATCTGTGTGTCAATAATAGTTTAGGTATCTATCACAGTTGATATTAGTAAAATGGAATCAATTTACACCACATTATTCCCATTTCTATTCTACAATAACTTCACCATATACTTCATGGAATTATAGTTTAGTTTGAAACACTAAGTTATAAGTGGGGTTGTAGCGAATATCCACATTAGCAATATGCAATAAAAGCTGCGTAACCGAGTGCGAATGTTGAAATTCGCATCCGGTTGCGCCACTTTTATTGCGATTGTTTTGTGAGCCAAGTTATTACCTATCTGTATTTTGCGTTTTATGGGATTCTGATTAGGAATCTTAATTACATAGATCATACATAATTCATTATTATGTTACTAAATTGCTTGATTATAATTCATTAAAAACCCGGGTTGCAGTGCCAAAACCCTGCCGACAATATAGTGTATTTGCTTATACAGGCAGTGTGGCTTTATTTGGGCAAAATACAAAATTTGACTTCTTAATATACCCCTTAAAACATTTTTGTTTTTAATTGCATTATTATGATCAATCGAACATCTGTACCA
The DNA here is from genome assembly GCA_034508555.1 of Venustoraphidia nigricollis. Classification (NCBI taxonomy): domain Eukaryota; kingdom Metazoa; phylum Arthropoda; class Insecta; order Raphidioptera; family Raphidiidae; genus Venustoraphidia; species Venustoraphidia nigricollis. The sequence goes on from JAVRKA010000073.1 coordinate 1,911,219, forward strand.
AATTAAGTAAATTTCAGTAAATAAATCACTATCTGCAAACTAGTGTTTTCACAAAATTTGTAAGTCCGGTTCTGTCGGGCCGATTTTATTTAAATTTTAGGGACACTTTTTAATTACTACTAAAGGGTTTAATGTCAATTTTGAAACGATTCTGAGAATTTTTTCGGTATTTTGAGGCCAAAAACATTTTCCAACCCCTAAAAACTACCCTTAAATTGCCCCGATTACGCCCATTTTAAATAGGCTTCTTGCGGTGATCGATTTCAACACGTGGGCCAAATTTCGTTAAAATCAATCAACTCTTTCGAAAGTTATTGCCCGCACACACACACACACACACACACACACATATATATATATATATATATATATATATATATATATATATATATATATATATATATATATATATATATATATATATGCGTATATAAATATATATATATATATATAAATATATATATAAACATTTTCAAAAATTGTGCCAAAGTGTTTAGGAGGTTATGAAACGTCGAGAAATTTTGGTCCGACCCCTAGGTCCCGCCATCCGACCAACGCCAATAGTGTATGTTGCCATATGGCAAATACACTAAAAACCCGGGGCGCAGTGCCAAAACCCTGCCGACAATATAGTGAATTTGCTAATACAGGCAGTGTGCCTGTATTATGCGAACTTAAGTTGGTTTTTGGGCAAAATAAAAAAAATGACTACTAAATAAAATTTTTTTTCGTATTTGCAATATTATTATCAATCGAACCTCTATACCAAATTATATACACCTTTCAGTTAATAATTCACTATCTGCAAAATAGTGTTTTCATAAAATTTGTAAATCCGGTCCTGTCGGGCCGATTTTATTAAAATTTTAGGGACACATTTTAATTACTACTAGAGGGTTAAATTTCAATTTTGCAACGATTCAGAGAATTTTTTGGTATTTTGGGGCCCAAAAACTTTTTTCAACCCCTAAAAACTACCCTTAAAATGACACGATTAGGCCCATGGATCTGCGGAAGAATGAATCAAGCAGCTTGATGTAGGTGTTATGCTTTAAAAGAAGATTTCGGGCGCCTATGCCATCGACTCACTTTCCATGAAAAATCCCGTAGTATGGCCAGCTATAGGGTTGATAACAGGCTTAGCTCGTAAAGTAAGAACGAAATTTTGATAAAAAACTAAGTTTATTTTAAACTGGAGCAAATTCCGGATGGCAAACTTCCGGGAGGGAAGTGGTCATAAATTTGAATACAAAGATTAGAATATAAAAATTTTAAATACAAATTTATAAGGTGAACTATGGCTATATGCCAGCAATGTTTATCAAGAACATATTATAAAAAATTTTAAACTGTTGACAATGAATAGCATGCATGTAGGGCAAGCATAACAATTTCTATGAACTTGGTTTTAATAAACAGAGAATAAAATTAAAAAATTATAACTATACTAAAAAATAACCTTGAATTCCGATCACCTGGTTAACAGTTATTACTACGATAAATAAATCAAGTTACTAGATTGATGAACACCCGATAGATAAATACGTCGTTATACGGAATTATAAAATACTAAGCAAAGATCCCAACAACGGGAACGCGGAATGAATCGCTACAACAATGAACTGTAAATAAATCGACGGCAAATTTAATTCAATTTACAATCGGAATTCTGGGGGGGTTTGTGATCACAAACATAAGATTTATGCTAAAAGATTAAGAATTACTCTTAATACTAAACACAGCTACTTAAAACTAAAATTGCGGACGTCAGACAGAAATAGCATATAAAAGTGTGCACAAATTTGAAGTCCAAATTTTGACTTTATCTACGACATCAAAAGCAAAGATTGAATTAAAACTTTACAATTGCTAACGGAACAGAAACGTAATCACTAAGTCAAAACAACTTCGCGCTATACAAATTTGACCTTTAAACAAAAACAAAACGAAACTCGCAATAAAACTTTACCATCTCAAACGAAATCGATACGTAATTCTTAATTCACATAATTTCGCGCTAACAAAATCTTGACTTCAAACAATGCGTCTTTAGAAAAGTTATACGCAGTAATAGGTTGACAAAATCAGTAAATCCACGCTATGCACAACTGTTCGTTCAAAGTAAACATAAATACAATTCGAAAATACAACAATGAGAGTTATAAGTTAATAGACATAGCATAGATGCGACATATCGGGGAACGTTAGAATAATTGAATTACACGACACTACAAGGTCGCTTCATGAAACGAAAGTCAGCTAGTTATATCCGCGAATTTACTAGATACAATTTTATACAAAAAATTCATATCACAAAATTATTTAAATAAAATGCAATTTGAAATCGCGAAAAATGTCAGAAGTTCTTAATTGATTAACCTTATAAAATTCACTGGGGTCACTAAGGCACCAGCTGTAACCTAAGACGTACGTAATCATCAAAAGACATACCAGGAAGTTTAGGTTACAATACCTCATTTACAGCATGCTTCAGAATAAGTATCCGTAGAATCGTAGAAGTTGCTGCATTCACACACAGAAGAAGACACCTATGAGGCGTGGTTCAATATCGTTGAGTAGTATTCGTGACCTTCCTGTCACCTTCCGTGAATTTTATACGCAAAATGGCCGACAGCACGTGCATTAAATTAACTCAATTTTTTTCTTTTACGCTGATAATTGCCAATCTTCACTACTAAGCTTGAGCAACGTCTCTGACAATCAAATGCGTGACACAACACTCGAACTACAGAATCAAATTCGATACAAAAAAACTAGCAGACACGCCCTGCAACTTTTGCACACGATACAATCTTAAATGCAATACTTTTCGCAGTGCTAAACAGACAACGCCACTCGAAAACAATACGTCACGACAACGAAAACGAGATGCGAAAACTTTTACTGCTTTTTCAAGCCGAAAACGTGATATTAATTCTACCATGCACTAAAGCAATACGACACAAAACTCAAAAATGCATTGGACATCTGTCCACCACGGAGTGCCAATTTATTCGTGTGCAGTCGTACTTTTCAAAAATCGGTATAAAGTCACATGCATAGTTAAAAAACGTGCACCCAAATGTACAGGGTGTCCCAAAAAGTTACAAAAAACTAACAAAAATTTGAAATGCTATTTTTTCTTTGGAAGTTAGCGCAACTGCCTCCAGATGTTAGTGAAGGGTCCTAGGAGGGACCTTCAGGGGCTGAGTTTAAGGTCCTATATATATATATATATATATATATATATATATATATATATATATATATATATATATATGTATATATATATATATATATATATATATATATATATATACAGGGTGTCTCAACCGACGTTGGCTAACATGGGTAACTTTGTTATTAATGGAGATAGAAAGTCGGTTAAATGGGCAAAGTAGTGCAGAAAAGTGTGCTCATTAACGTCTTGTCGAAAAAACAAATGAATTTTGACACCCTATGAATTTATTCAGGAAATAGTGAAAATTGCCATTTATGAAAACTGGCCATAACTTTTTTATTTATGAAGATATCTGAAAATTTCATTAATCATTTTTTGATGACTTTTTAAGGTCTTTTCAGTGGCGTAGGTTTAATTTTTTTATTTCCATTACATAATGAGATATTGACATGAACTTTGGGTTTTCTCTTGGACGGCATTTTGGATTTTCAGATATTCGAATTCTGCTTATTTTTCTGAATAATTTGACATAACATATCCTATATCTAAACCAATCAGAAGCTACAAAACTGACCAAAATAACTTTTTGACGTTATCTATACCGATCAGAGTGTGCCGTGTAAAACAAAATTTGTTGAAACGAATTCATACCGACATAGGTAAACAATCTTTCGAGCGATCGCTACAGTTTTGCTAATTCATTTTGTTTGATTTACTCTCTAAGATGGCTCAAGCATTCTCAAATTTGGAAAAACAGGCTATTTTTGCGCATACATTCAGCGTAACAAAAATACCACGTGGGCTCAAGCAGAACACTTGAACCTTTATCCAGAAAGGCGACAGCCTTAGTCAATAACTTTTAGGAACTTAAATAGAAATTTAAAGGTATACGGTTCATTTTCAAAGAAAAAAGGCAACATTCAACACTGTGAAATTAATGGAGAAAAGTCAACCAGACAACTTGCAGAATACTTGAACCTTTATCCAGAGAGACGACAGCCTAATTAAAAAACTTTTAGGAACTTCGATTGAAATTTCTGCGGATGGTAGATTGGGAATATTAAAAAAAAACTATATAAAAATCAAATTTATTCGCAATGTTTATATAGACGATACCTCTATTTTTTTAAATTTTCGTAACTGTCGATTTATTTACACCGACTTCATTTTCAAGCTGTCTGGTTGACTTTTCTCCATTAATTTCAAAGCTTGCTAAATCTAATTCTTCTTCACAGTGTTGAATGTTGCCTTTTTAGCTTCCCGCTAAGAAAATTGAAAATTTTCAAAAATTGGGAAGTTATTGGTTTCACCCCGATTTTCGAATTTTGAGTTTTTGTCAGATCTCGACGTTTTGAGTTCCTAGGAAGCTATTCTGATGATTTTTAAAATGATGTCCGTATGTCTGTGTGTGTGTATGTGTGTGTGTGTATGTAAACCTCTCATAACTTTTGAACGGGTGAACCGATCGAAACGCGGATTGCGGCATCTGAAAGAAACCTGCTGAACTTATATTTCCTGAAAATTGGAACTGATTCGGCCAGGAGAAATCTCAAAAATAAAGCTTTTTTGAAAGCAGTTTTTTTTAAATATTATGAAATTTTTTCGAAACTACCGTACCGATTAATTCCAAAATCTAATCAGCTCTATTCCTCATAAAATAACGTCAATCGCCGTAAGCCGCATACAAATCGGTTAATCCGTTCGAGAGATATCGTCGGAGAAAAATTCTGAAAAAAAGTTTTTTCAAAATATCTCAAATTTTTGTTTGATTGATTTTTTTGTAATAAGTTATTTTTTTGTGCTTGAAAAACTGCGTCGATTGCCGCAAACGGCATTTCGATCACGTGATTCGTTCAAGAGATATCGTTGAAGAAAAATTTTGAGAAAAGTGGGTTTTCAAAATATCTTATCAAATTTTCGTTAGATTGATTTTTTTGTAATAGATTATTTTTTGTGCTTGAAAAACTGCTTCGATTGCCGTAAACAGCATCTCGATCGGTTGATTCGTTCGAGAGATATCGTTGACAAAACATTTCCAAAAAAGTGTTTTTTCAATATATCTTTCCAAATCTTTGTCAGAATTTTATAACGGCTTATAGTTTCATAGTTTCGGAAATATTTTGATAATAAAAAAAAATCAGATGTTCTTTTAATTTTTTTATCGCTTACATTCTTTGTTATTTTTTTAATTTCAATCAGAACCTTCAGTTCTGACCTCACACTTATTCGACATCTCATTCAGAGACTTGTATTATTATTTTTGCATGCAATTAAAGTGCTTATTACTGTATCTCGAGTTCTTATTTCGTCTTCGGAGAAACCCCTGTGTTCCCCTTTCACTGTAGCTGGCGCCGGAAGGAGTTCTTTCGTGGTGTCCTCCAGCTTGGCACCCTGACTACCCTTCTTTAGCTTAACACTGACCTAAGGGTTAGCTTCGGGTACATCACTCTTCTTCTTCTCACCCCTCCCAAACAGGTAAGGTTTCTTCAGCTTGGTAATCAAGAACCACGCCCACCCTACTGTCTTAGCCGTGGCTTTATAGCCTCTGAGAGGGTCAGAGGTCATAATATATACGTATATATTTATATATATATATATATATATATATATATATATATATATATATATATATATATATATATATATATATATATATATATATATATATATATATATATATATATATATATTATAGGCTTCGTTCGGCGTTGTTCGAAAATATTCGGAGATATTCGAATTTATTCGAAATTATTCAAAGTTCAATAAAACTTGGTGTAGGGTTAATATCTTTCATTTGTAGCACCGAAGAACCATTTACACTGAATCCGAATTTAATCGGTTGCGCGGCTAGCTTCAGCTGGCGCTGGGCCGGGGCTTAGATTAAAAAATTTCAAGAAAATAATCGCATTAAAAATACCCAAACACAATTACGAAATGCGAATAGACTATATTTTTAAAAAAATGCCTTAAAAGACGTTTAAAAATCCACCACCTACCACACGACACAAAGGACAGCACAAAATAACGAGTTCCCAAAATATATCCCAACGGGAATGACCGTAGAACGGTCGGAAAAATCCTACCACCTACCACTCGGACAACTAGCAACCACAAGACACGAAAACAAGTAGCTGACCAAAATCGGTTCTGATATTCAAAAAATTTACGTATTCTCCGACTGAGTTACTAGGGGCGCCAGGACACGAATCGTAAATAGCCACACCTAGATGGTCCAGACTAGGAAGCTTAGACCCGATTGGTTCAACTACAACCCTGCAAGGGCAAGACACCATACACAGTACAAGAAACCGTATGAATAACTTCATGAATAATTAATCCGGGAATTATCGGAAACCCGGTATATTAAATCCTTGCCGTCAAGATACACTTAAGATTGGATTGCGATAAGTAGGAACAGTTAGTAGGGCGATAATAAATTCGCAAATTTTCATACACTCTGTATATAAGATCACTGAAGTCGCGGCTGAATAAATCATGATTGAGATATGCGTAAACGACAACAAAGAAAAGAAAAAACACAGCAAAAGTAAACACGTAGCTTTGTGGACACCCTGTATATGACGTCGGTGACGTCACGGGAAGCGTTAATATTGGTTGAGATAAACGTAACAACCATCAAAAGATAAATCCGGGAATTAATCGTAAGATCTAAAACACCATGTAGAAATGTGGCTTAACAGAGTTGAATGCAAATTCCGTAAATATTTTTTCGGTCCGGATTCCCAAACTGAAATTTTATTAGTCCGACAGGACAGTCGGGAATAGTTCGCCAAAAAGTTTTCTTGAAAACCGAACCGATGCACAGGAATGTTCAAAGTAAAGTAGAATTGTAACACAGTTTTAGAAAACTGTTGAATGTACTCCTGTATTCCAGAATCCAGATCTACACAATTACGAAAAACTAAAATAATCCTTGATGAATAATTCACGGTAAATATTCCCTATTCGAAAAACGCTCCTAATTCCAGGTATATAAAGAGCCACACGGCAAGCTACACTCCATAACAGCGCTCGCAAGAATCGATAACAATTGAAATTATCCAAAAATCCAGGAAAATACAGGAATTACGATAAACGCGATAAGACTTCAGGATAGATACGATAAAGCTGGAGTCAACAACGAAAACTAAAACGATACACCTCCAGGTTAGCGACAGATAATAACAATCGAAATTTGCGAAAAAAATAATTGTTTATTGGCGATAATAATATATCATTTTATTTTGCTGTGTTAAAATATCTCAACGCTAGTAGTCTATCCGACCAGCCCACTGGCCAGCGGACGACTGCTCGTTCAAAAATTAGAGACAAATACGCAGCTTAAGAACAAGTTTTGTAACAAGAACATGCGACATCTAACCTCAACGTTCTCTCTTGCTACACAAAAACATAGATCTTCTGTTTCAACATCGAACCAATTAAAACCGCTGTCTGTTTTTCAACACAAGTTCGTCTGTCATTATACACAAATTTTTGTAATATAAAATTTATAGTAGGTTCGCTTTTACTGTAATAAAAGATGTTCGCTTTAATTTTGTTGATACGCGATCAATGTTTCTTTTATTTTCATGAAAAGAAAAAACGATCTGGTGTTGCATTCGTATATATGATGAAATTCAAACAGTAAAGGGGGTCACACACGCTCAAATTTTTATTTTTCCATTTTTGAAGCCAAATGTCCTAGAGTTACGGGAGTTGTCGCTATGGATCCGGGTCCTCTAGACCTCGGTTTTACGACGGAAATTAGCATTCTATAATATATATTGTGACTCTTTTTTCTCTATTGTAAATGAAAGCCACACAAGACTACGGCTGCTCTTTATCGGGGCGGGGTCGTGGGTTATAATAGGTCACAAATTATGTTTAATAACGTTATTAAAAATGTTACTTGGTTAATTTTGCCGTCACAAAATAACAAATAATTATGCACTAAGGAAAGTTATGATTACACAAATACAAACTATTATTTAATGTCACAATGCGATTTTTAAGAATGTTATTTAGTTAATATCGTCATCAAAAAAAAAAAAAACAAATAATTACGCACTAATCAAAATTATAGCTACAAAATGTTATTTAACATCACAACACAGTTTTTACGAATGTTATTGGTTAAAATCGTCATCACAAAAAAACAAATAATTACGTACTAATCAAAATTATAGCTACAAAATGTTATTTAACATCACAATACGATTTTTACGAATGTTATTAAACACATTGTTTGTGTTTATCTCAACAAAACTATTCAAAATACCACGATTCTTTCACTTCTCAAAAACTACGTTATTCACTCTTGACAGCTTCCTCTTTCCCCCTTTTTGTTTTCTCCCCATGGCCTCCTAGCTTAGAACATGTTTATCTTTGTTTCCGCAGCTAACCAACAAAACCTACATCTCAACCAACAATGACCCAACTAGCTTCAAATATCGGATGGAAAATATAAAACAAGGCCCACTACAGTATTTGGGCGCCAGGACAGTGACTTGTTTTATTAGAATCCCCCTTGTCCAACAGGGGTCTAAAATAGTAGGGAAGCTAGTGGCTCAAAAAAACTAAACTGTAATATTTGGTGAATAACAACATATTATACACCCCTCCTTCCCAATGAAGAAAAGGGCGAAGACCTTTTCTTAAAAAAAAAACTCTTAATGCGGAGATGAAAAGAAAATTGCAGGTGGATACACTCTTAGCTAAAAGTATTGAGTGGTTAAACCACGAACGAAATCCAGCGACAACTTAACTATTCAAACGCGGAATATAAAACAGCAATATGACTATATTCTAATTAGTCTGAAGATGTGTTTACATCTACAGCGATAAGCGGAAAAACAATATTTTCACGGTAAACGGAACGATAATGCAACCTTGCAACATTCTCGACGCAACTTCATACCAGTCTGCTAGCCGATATTTTGACAAACAAAAACCAACGAATTTTGATTGCTAATAATATCTAATCATCGGAATCTTCGATATCTGAATCATTGTGGTAAGGCTTTAGATTCTTAACATGCCAGCGACCCAATGCATGTCCATCTTCATGAGCTAATTCGTATATGAGAGGAGACACGACTTTAGTAACTGCACACGGAATAAATCGAGGGGCTAGTTTAGAAGAAAACCCATGTGCACCACTCGACAGAATGTAATGTCTTTTCCATACACGATCTCCCACACGTATATTGATTGCGGGTCGTTTACCTTTGTTATAGGCAACAGCTTGGCGTTTATAGGCCTTGAATAAATGACGCCTTACTTCATGAAAGATGGCTGGATGTTCATGCATTTCTCGAGCATAAAGATCGTTCGACCAGTCAAGTTCTAAAATATCGACATCATCCAAGCGACCGTAATACTGTCCGTTAAGCGGGACAAAACGTCCGAAATTAACCAGCGTAGGGACAAAGCCTGTTGATTCGTGAACAGCGGTGCGTAGAGCATATGCAATTTTCGGTACGACCAGATCCCATTCATGGTGGTTAGAATCTGTTAAATAAGAACGAATGGCCGTTCCTATAGTTCGATTAACTCGTTCAACGAAATTCGCTTGGGCGTGATACTTCGCTGTATACCATATTTTGACGCCATATTCATCAGCAAGTTTATTTATTGAATTGGCGGTAAATTCGGTGCCATTATCGCACAGAAGCACTTGGAGTGCACCATAAACGAGAAACACATCGTTTTTAAGATAACGCCCGATGGATGATGTGTTAGCTTTTTCAAGAGGTTTCAGAAGAGTAAACTTTGAAAACCAGTCGACAACAACAAGAAGGTAGCGAAAACCGCCTTTAGTTCTAGGAAGCGAACCAATTATGTCACAGCCTATAAGCTGCCACGGAAATCTAACTTTTTTTGGTTGTCCCATAAATTCAGGTCTAGCAATTTGTTGTACCTTTTGAGCTGCACAAATACGACAACGATTCACAAAACGACAAACGTCAGCTTTCATCCTGGGCCAATAATACTGTTCTCCGATGCGATGTAGAGTTTTAGCCACTCCTAAATGTCCAGCAGTAGGAGGTGAATGACATAGATCCATGATTTCTCTGCGAGTTGTTTTAGGCACCACGATTTTCCACTCAAAATGATTAGGTGTCTGGTCTAAGCTTAAAGGAATGCGTTTATACAGGCGACCGTTATTGACCTGCCAATTAGCGTATTCGTGAGGTAGTTCTAAGATGCGAGTAATCATCATTTGATACCAATGATCGGAGTTACAATTTGCATCGGTTAGGTCTACGGCGGCAAGCTGAATTAGTGATCTAGACAGAGCGTCCGGTACAACATGAAGAGCACCTTTTCGATGCTCAAACTCTACGTCAAATTGCTGAATCTTAACAGCCCAGCGAGCTAGACGACTGGATGGATCCTTGATGTTCTGTAACCAGAAAAGGGAATGATGGTCTGTAAGTACTTTAAAATGGGTTCCTTCTATATAAGGACGAAATTTATCTATGCCGAACAAAACGGCGAGACATTCCTTTTCGGTAGTAGAGAACTTTCGTTCGTTGGTGGTAAGAGTTCGACTGGCGAAAGCGATAGGAACATCAGTACCATCATCATTAACTTGTGTTAAAATACAACCAAGGCCCAAATCGGAAGCATCACATTGAACCGTAAAAGGTTTACAGAAATTTGGACTTGCTAATACCGGAGCTGAGACTAATGCACGTTTAATGGCGTTGAACGATCGTTCTGCATCTTCATTCCATAAAATCTTTTGACCTTTTTTTCGGTTTTTAATAAGTTCAGAGATGGGTGATGTCAATGTCGAAAAATGCGGAATAAATCGTCGATACCAAGAACAGAGTCCAATAAACCGCTTTACTTCAGTGGTGTTAGTAGGGCGACTGTAGTTGATCATTGCAGTTACCTTATCCGGATCAGTACGGAGACCCAACTTATCAACAACAAAGCCAAGAAAATGAAGAGAAGATCGACAAAATTCGCATTTGGCTAAATTGATCGTCAAATTAGCTGCTGCAAACGATGCTTAACTTCATACAATATTTCAAGATGTTTTTCGAAAGTTGGGGTAGCAATTATTATGTCATCAAGATAAACAAATACAAACGGCTCTAATTCAGGCTCAAGCACTCTATCCATCAAGCGCTGTTGGGTCTGAGGGGCGTTACGCAAACCGAACGGCATAACATTAAACTCAAACAGTCCACGACCAGGAACGGAAAAGGCAGTTTTCTCACGAGAAGCAACAGACAAAGGAATCTGCCAAAAAGCAGACTTAAGATCAATACTGGTAACGAATTTGGCATCTGACAACATGCTTATAATATGGTCAATACGTGGTAATGGGTAGGCATCAGGTTTAGTGAGAGAATTAAGCTTTCGACCATCAAAACAGAAGCGTAACTCATTATTAGACTTCTTAACTAAAAGAACAGGAGACGACCATGGACTCATCGAAGGCTGTACAATATTCATGGACAGCATCTGGTCAAGTTCCTTGTTTAAATGTGACATCATATACGGTGATAACGGATATTGACGCTGTTTCAATGGTTTAGCATCTCCAGTGTTCACATCATGTTGGATAAGAGAAGTACGGCCAAGTATCTCACCCTCATTCTAGGATAAGGAATGAAAACTTGAAACGAGAACCGACAATTTTTGCTGCTGATAAGTGGATAGGTCGGAATGATTGCAGATAGTGTTTATAGATTTAATTTGACAGGCAGGCTGGTTAGAAACTGGCAGATGTATTGAATATGATTCAGATTTAAAGTCAATTGAAATGTTAAATTCTTTTACAAAATCCATGCCTAAAATTAGAGAGTGCTGTAACGATGGGACAATTAAAACGTCTAAAAGTTTAACAACATCATCAAGAGTTATGGGTAAGAGAACAGATCCAGCAACAGTTTGGTTTGCACCATCCGCGGTAGAGAGTACAGCATCGGAATAAGCTAACTTTAAAGAAAACATCTCTAGAAGAGCGTAACCGAATTTACCGAGCACAGAACGGTTAGCGCCAGTATCTAAAAGGCATACAATATTTTTATCAAAAATATGTAAAGTAACATAAGGGCGATTATCATTTGCTGGAGACGTAAAGGCTGGACAAATTTTCGACGACATATTGGATTCCGGTAGTGGTTTCCGACAAAAATTTCGCACCGTTTGAAGCCAATGTTTCCAATCGGTACAATCGAAACGAGATAATAACGGAACCTTATAATAACGAAAACGGCGGTTCCTGTTTAGTTTTCGCCTTGAGAGTTTTCCGACGTCAGACGAGAACACGAGTTAGCAAAATGATTTCGGTCGCCATAACGATAACAAAAACGCTGCTTAGCAACACTGCACTGAGCATATCTATGCCCAGGTTGTAAACAATTCCAGCATTTTATCGGTATTAAGGAAGATTTATTGACATTTTCGGTAATAGGTGTACTGTTAACAGTATTGAGACTCGATACACCTTTATTAAAATAAGAAGAAACAGTAGACGGTTGTTTCGAATTGCCCAATAATATAGGTTCTAGTTTCCGCAACACCGTTAGTAACTCAGCAACAGAATGAAATTCTAATAAAGCTACATGTGGCCTAAAGCTAGGTAGAATGTTTCGCAAAATTATTCGCAACTTTTCGTCTTCAGGTGGGGGCTTAGAAAGACGATTAAACATATTCATCATCGTGACAACATATGCTAAGGATCGCTCCTGACTAGTTTGTGAACGAGAGAAAATATGTTGCATGAGGATATGATCGGCATCAGGTGGTAAAAAATATTCTTTTAAAGCACTTACCAAACTATCCCAGTCGTGAAAAAGAGTAGCTTTCATAGAGCGATACCATAGCAAGGCGGAATCACTGAAGAGGTCAGTGCTGACTCGTAAATTTGTTGCTTAGTAGCACCACGTGAAATTCTTAATTCTTCAATTCGTTCTAAGAAATCATATAGTGACTGTGATCCATCGAATGTTATTCCCCATTTATAGACTGGGCAGGCGACTATTGCTTATCCTGCTACAAAACTTGGAGAATGATTATACAATTCACTAGAACGGTTATGAAGCGTCGATGACGGAATGAAACTACGCGAAAAACTCAAATAAGACTAATTAAGATCTTCGTCCAATTTAATAATTTGTTTGACTAGATTATCCACTTGATCTTTGTCGTTATCCTTAGCACGACTAAGCAAGCGCTGTGTCTTATTTAGAAGATGAAAGAGACGTTGATCCAGATCTTCATAATTTGAACCTTCAACTCCAAATGAATAATTCAAAATTAGCTGACCTAATTCTGAAACTTTTGCACTACACACAGTGATCTCTTTTTGAACATTCAGTATTATATTCGGAAAATTCATATCAATATTTTGCTTTATTAGCTCTGAAAAAACGGTACGCATTAATTTAATAGTCATACATTGATAATTCGGAACCTGTCGCAACGCTAGCTTATACACTAATTCATCTCTAGTTAAACCTCCAACTTCCATTTTAAAAGGAAAAAATTTATAAAATGCGGCAATCAAAAAATAAGCCCCACGTTGGGAACGCCAATTTGTGACACTTTTTCTTCTTCTTTTTCTTCTCTATTGTAAATTTTTCTTCTCTATTGTAAATGAAAGTCACACAAGACTACGGCTGCTCTTTATCGGGGCGGGGTCGTGGGTTATAATAGGTCACAAATTATGTTTAATAACGTTATTAAAAATGTTACTTAGCTTGGCGTATAACAATATGCTAGAAAAATATAAAAAGAGTTTAAAACAAAAAACAATGGTTCAAATGAGGAGCAACCGCACAAATTAAGTCACGTGACTTTGTTTATTTATAGTCAATAAATTTATTAACTTGAACATCAACTGAAAAAACATTTTTTATAAAAAAAACGAAATTATTATAAACTTTTCATTAATAATTATTGTTAAACTCAAATTATTCACATGTATATAATATCTTTTATATCTACATAATCATAATATTTAATAGGTATGTATTATTAGTGTATTTGCCATATGGCAACATACACTATTGGCGTCGGTCGGATGGCGGGACCTAGGGGTCGGACCAAAATTTCTCGACGTTTCATAACCTCCTAAACACTTTGCCACCATTTTTGAAAATGTTTATATATATATGTATATATATATTTATATATATATATATATATATATATATATACGTATATATATATATACGTATATATATATATATGTGTGCGGGCAATAACTTTCGAAAGAGTTAATTGATTTCAACTAAATTTGGCCCACGCGTTGAAATCCATCACCGCAAGAAGCCTATTTAAAATGGGCCTAATCGAGTCATTTTAAGGGTAGTTTTTAGGGGTTGAAAATTGTTTTTGAGCCCCAAAACACCGAAAAAATTCTCCGAATCGTTTCAAAATTGAAATTTAACCCTCCGGTAGTAATTAAAATGTGTCCCTAAAATTTTAATAAAATCGGCCCGACAGGACCGGATTTACAAATTTTATGAAAACACTAGTTTGCAGATAGTGAATTATTTACTGAAAGTTGTATATAATTTGGTATAGAGGTTCGATTGATAATAGTATTGCCATTAAGAAAAAAAAATGTTATTTTAAGGGGTGTATTAAGGGGTTAAATTTTTATTTTGCCCAAAAACCAATTTATAAGCAAATACACTATATTGTCGGCAGGGTTTTGGCACTGCGACCCGGGTTTTTATTATTTGTTATTTCAATTGTAAATTTTATAAATTGTATTATTAAAAAAAAATAATTTATTTACAGTTATTAAAGCTTGATAAAGTTCCAAACAAGGAACGAAACGTCGCTGAAAATGAAATATTAAGTATTTTACTTATAAATAAAGTCCTTTTTCCCGAAAAATCATTTTTATATTAATTACCAAGGACAAAAAAGAAATAAAGTCAAGTTGCAATATTACTTTGTACTCGAGTATACTCTGTCACATATTGTTTGAGACCGAAACTCAGAAATGTATTACATAGATCCTCAGCCAGATTGTTTTTTGTTTCAATGTGAAAATTCACGTTAAAATCTCCCACAATGCAAACTGGTTTTTTGAATGAATTTAATTCCCTAAGTAATTGTTCACAATTTTGAGTAAAACATAAAACATCATTCTTGTTATTATTTGGGGATCTGTACAGACATACAATATCAAAACATTCTAAATTTGCAGTAATAGTTATAGATGAGAATTCAAAATATTGATCCAGCTTATGGACTGTTTTGAATGAGTTTATTTTAAACATCAAATTGTTTTTAACAAATATTGTTACACCACCGCCAATGCAGTCCGATCTGCAATAATAATCTGCTAAACAATATGAATCCAACTTGACAGTTTTTATCTCCTCTTCTCTAAACCATGTTTCAGTCAAACAGACAACTTCAGGAAGTTCTAAATTTACTAATAAAACATGAAGCATGTCCAACTTACGTCTAGCACTCCTTATATTCAAATGACACATTCTTAATTTTTTATTGTGATCTTTTGTATTGGCAGAATAATCTATATTATTATTATTTTTCTTTTTATTTGGGAACTCCACTCCCGGACAATTTGGATTTGTCATCCCATTCATTTTTTGAGTTCCGTTTCTCCCGAAAAAACCTATATCGTCTAATCAGTGTACCGAGCGGCCAGAGTTCTGCTTTATATAAATATTCTTGGTGTTTGGCATTTATACCAACTTTGAACGCTACATTAGCTCCTGCTGTTTCAAGTTTCTCACACACTATTTCATCATCTATGTTAAACTTAGATTTTATGTAAGCTATCACCTTTTCTTCCGTGATTGATGATTTTATTCTCCCTAAAAAAAGTCATGTTTTCCTTTCTACAGCTTCAAATCCGTTTTCAGAGTCAGCATTTGCTGTGCCCACCATTGCATTTTGACGTCTTTGTCTTCTTTTGTACCTTACTTCTTTGAACTCTTCATCGTAATTAGCATTGTCTTGTTCACTTTCATCACGACTTTCTTCGTTTTCTTGATTTTTTTCATCTGTTGTTGATAAGTATTTGCAATAGAAGCAACTTCAATGTGAGATGGGTTGCCTGTATTAGACAAATCGTTCAATACTTGTAATTTAGATTTTTCAGCTATGTCTTCTAATTTTCCATGTTGATTATTGCTCTTTGTTGTTAATTTCTCATTTTTTTTATTTACAATTCCTAAATTTTCTGATGATTTTTCTTTTTCCTTCAGCTTTTCAGTAAGTAAATTATTTTCTTTTACTATTACTTCTATCGGCACAAATCTATCTTCTTCTGATACATAAATGGTATCTACTTGCCTTTTACACCTTTTCTGATCTTCTTTTCCAGATGTATTATATTCTCTGGAATTTGAGGTTATGCTTACGCATGTATCACATTTCCACACTTTAATATCCTTAGTATCAATTAATTCTCTGAACTGTTCCAGACTTACATCATTACATTCAATATGGTAACTATTTTCACACTTTGTGCATTGTATATCATCATGGTAACGATTTAAACTTTTTTTACACTTATGACACTCTTAACCACGTCCACCTGCCATAATTATCCTCTTAATATATATACGTATATATTTATATAGATATATATAAACATTTTTAAAAATGGTGCCATTGTGTTTAGGAGGTTATGAAACGTTTAGAAATTTTGGTCCGATCCCTAGGTCCCGCCATCCGACCGACGCCAATAATGTATGTTGCCATATGGCAAATACACTAATAACACTAGTTCGTGCTTTTTAAAATTTATAACAATAACTTTTGTAAAAAAAATTAAAAATTAATTATTTGCATTCACTTTCGCATTCACAATGACTTATTTTCTTTCGCATTCTCAGTAGAAGTAAGTTATCGGTTTATATTGCAAATAGGTACATTATAACATCATTCATCAACTTTTAACTTCCAAGTTTAAAAAATACAAAGTTAGTCAAATTAAAAAATATCATCGTATATAACAAACTATAATTAATGCTCGGTTGCAAACCGTATATTCAGAAAATCTAATTCGACAATGACCTTAGATTGTAATCATACATTTTCTCCACAAGAACAGCATTGTAGAATTTTAAATCTATCCTGCTTGAAAATAACTGATCGATTTACACAATATTTTTTTTAAACTGTGCTTATATTTATTTAACATCATCTTTTGTCCACTTTTCACTTCGAAACACCTTTTTCTTACGCATTTTGATTAAAATTTAGCTTAAAAGTGATCTTTTTCAATGTCAAACATTTGGTTTTGTGTAAGTACACTCTAATGTTGTACATAACACAGAGTTTCACAACATTAGACTGCTTCTGAATGTTAAAAACTGTAACTATATGATCATAATCTAAGGTCACTGTCAAATCAATTTCATTAACAGTGCTTTCTGCAACCCAGCATAATTATTGTAAGCAATAAACTCAAAACTATTGTTAATCGGAATACAATATTTTTGTTGGAGAATTTTTTGCATCAGTTCAGCAAGTTATCGACTATTGACATCGAAAAATGAACGATTAGCAGATTTTAGTGTTTTCTTTTTTGTTTTTGTAGGTTTTCGTTGACAAAATTAAGTCTCAAAAGTGAACGAACTGGCAATTGTACAGTGGCGGCAGTATCGTGTGAACACATACATTTCAATGTTCAGGATCGTTGTTGATACTGCACCTAAATTGGTCGTTTTAATATTATATCATGCTTGCCATGGCACGTGCATTTAAATGTGCATGTTCACGCTATACTGTCGCTATCGCGAACGACAAACCGACCGATTTGGTGCAGTGTGAGCGGACTTAAAAATCAGTAATGTTAAAAAATAATCGCAACATTTTTTGAGACAGTTCGTATATGACATTTTACTGCGTATCAAAATCAATCGATATCAAGGCTAAACTCTTATGTTATGTACATTGATCATTAAAACTGCCATTAAGTTTTATTGTGCGGTAGTTATTTATGACATTAGTAATATCTGGCAAAAATTGAAGATGTCGAGATGATAGCCTCATACAATTTTCACTGATACGAAAGAATCTTGCTACGTCATGGAATATGAACAGCATTTTATAATTTTATAAATTAACTGAAACTTATTGGTTAAATAAATAATTCATTCATTGATATTTTTGGATCGGTTAATCCAGTAAAATTGCATTTTACCATTCCAACTACAAAAGTAACGAATGGTACCTACTAATGTAGGTGAAAATTCTCATTTTAAAATCGTACAGTATTTTTTCGTTTTGAAGTTCCCTGAGTCCAAAAGGCACATTTTTGGAAAAAGTCTATTCATCTGTTAGTCTTTTGGTTTTTGAGAAAAATATAGGTCAAACGGCAAAGCAGACAGACTTCAGATTTTAATAAGATATTTAAAGTATAAATAAGATGAGCTCTATTGGTTTGGGAAAAATCGGCATATGCGCAGAAGAGATAATATGTGCTATAACTTTGTTTTACCATTCCAACTCCACAAGTGGGGAATGGTACTAATTTAGGTCATAATTCCTATTTCAAAATTTAGAATATTTTTTCGTTTTGAGGGCCAAAAAGCATGTTTTTTTATACAGTCTGTTTGTAAGTCTGCTTCTTGTGTGTGTTCATTAGACTGTTTGCGAATTCGATAGAGGTCAAACGGATGATCGAATTGAAACAAAATTTTGGGAGTAGGTATGTATGGTATGCAAATATGAAGAGTTTTATTGGATTTAATGAAAATCAGCGCATGCGTAGAAGAGATATATGCTATAGCGTTGTTTTTTATATTATAAAGATATACTTTTCGTAACGGTTTATTATTCTATTTATTTTTTTAAGAAAGTTTTATGAAAAAGGTTTTTTTAGTTTCTTAAATATTTTGAAAACAAAAAACAATCAGCCGTTTTTTTTTAAACGTGATACAATATAAAACATATATATATATATATATATATATATATATATATATATATATATATATTTGTAGTCGATTTTGACATTATTTTACCGTGTTATAGGTATATGTTATGCTGGTAAATAGAAATAGCGCTCAGTTTTGCCGTATAATTTGAACATTTGATTCACAACTACAAAATTAACGTGTAATTTAAGAAAAGCGATACATTTTGTTATATCTAAATATGGACCGTTATACATCGCGGTAGACCGGGCCATATTTCGGTTTATAACTTCAGGTCCCCGCGTTCCAGTCGACAAGTCAGGTGCCCCATTTGCTTGATTATTAAAAAAATAGTTTTAAAGTCAGTTTAATCATTTTAGCATTAGCAGATCCTATATAGATAATCAAATGGTCATAAAACCTAGTTATTATGATTTAAGCTTGATTATTATATTTAGTCACTAAATAAGACTTATTTTTTTTAGCAATATTTTGCCATTTCGGTGAATTATTACGATAAGTAAAAATAATAAAATATGAATGTGACCACTTTGTAATGTTAAATTAAATAAATAATAATTAAATAAATAATTAATAAAATAGCTGTGCAGATAACTCAGTGAAAATTACACTGAAAAGTGAACCTTGGGTATATTATTTATGGTTACCTACACTCTTCTGTCACAAACGTAGATAATAGTGTTAAAAAGTGTCAACACCTCCTACTCATATTTTACAAATGTCTCACTCTGCTTCACGAAATTTAGAGCGGTCTTAATTTGTGTTCTTATAATTGAGTATCAATAATTCAACAGTAAGTTTCCATGCCAAATTTAAATATTTATTTTACGTACTTCTTCACCCTTCTTATAAAATTGTTTCTTATTTTACTTCAGAATTAACTGACGTATGAGCTACCTATATTTAAATCAACAAGCCGTGAAGTCGGTTGTATATTAGGACTAGGTAAACACGCCTAACTCCCCAGTGTAACCTTAACAAATTAGATCCGAGAAATAATTTTCAAAAAATTCTAAAATACACTTTATTTGCAATCTTTTTATTTACAAAAAAAAAATAGCTGGACCGATTTTGATAAAATGTATTTTGCATCATATTCACGTTAATACGCTTCGATTGATTACCTAACAAAGTCAACAACATTTTTTATTCGAGAGATGTCGTGTCAAATCTACTTTTTGGGAGCCTGTTTTGTTTAAACAAAAAGAACAACTAACTCAATTTTGAAAAAAAAATCCCTTCAGATCATAATTACGTTGATATGCATCGATTGGTACCCTAACGTAGTCGATATCATTTTCATTCGAGATTTCATCATAGAAAGAAAAAACCAGGGTCACAGTGCCAAAACCCTGCCGACAATATAGTGTATTTGATAATATAGGCAGTGTGGCTTTATTACGCGAACTTAAGTTGGTTTTTGGACAAATAAAAAATTTGACTCCTTAATACACCGCTTAAAATAACATTTTTTTTTCTTAATTGAAATATTATTATCAATCGAACCTCTATACCAAATTATATACACCTTTCAGTAAATAATTCACTATTTGCAAATTAGTGTTTTCATAAAATTTGAAAATTCGGTCCTGTTGGGCCGATTTTAATAAAATTTTAGGGACACTTTTTAATTACTACCAGAGGTTAAATTTCAAATTTTAAGCGATTCGGAGAATTTTTTCGGTATTTTGGGGCCATAAAACATTTTTCAACCCCCAAAAACTACCCTTAAAATGGCCCGATTAAGCCCATTTTAAATAGGCTTCTTGCGGTGATGGATTTCAATACGTGGGCCAAATTTAGTTTAAATCAATTAACTCTTTCGAAAGTTATTGCCCGCACGTATATATATATATATATATATATATATATATATATATATATTGTAACATTTTACAATTTATAGACCGCGCCATATTTTATATTTTATCTAGTTCGGCAATTAAATTGTTTAAAAATTAAAACATTTTAAACAGACACAATGAGAGTGACGGTGAGGTCCGAATCTCGCCATAAGAGGCCATGGGATAGTAAGAGTGCGTTAGATCGATTTAAAAATACAAAAATAAAAAAACCATTCTATACTTGTATTGCGAGTCAGTGTTAGATTGTGGCCGAGTGAAACAGCACATTGGTATAGAGAGTGCGTTAGAGAGAGAGAGAGCTGAATATGCGGCCGCCGACGAAGAACGCTTGATTCAGTGGATTCAAGTTAAAATTTGCGCGCTCGATCATTCGACGCACGACTTTTGTCGTAAAAAGACTGTCTGATTTTTGGCGTTTTATTTGTTGATTGCAAATATTAATGGTGTTAGAATTTGAAGCTGTTTTTTGTTTGAAATTTGAAGTTAGGTTCTTGGCGGTATTTTTGGAGCTGTAAGGTTCTAGTTTTCGATTGTCGGTAGGGCGTCCCCTCTGAACTCTGTTTAAAAACAATTTTGATTCAAATATTCCTGATTTTAGAGTTATTGAATTATTCCTTATTTTTCATTGTTGCACGATTGTTGTCAGGAGCATTTAACCGTGAAAAGATACATGTTGGCATCACTTGAGTAGGAGTGGATTTGTTGTTGGAATAGGATTGGATTATTCTGGATCTGTTGTCGGATTGGACTAGGTTTCTGGAATTTTTTTTTAATGGTGGTATAGAATCCTGATCTAGGATATTTTGGATTCGGACGTTGAATTCTAACGAAAGAACTGCAGCGTATCATATTATTTACGATTTAACGCCAATAATTACGTCGAATCAAATCAATTTATAATTTGATTGTTTTAAAATCCTGCGATCTAAATAAACCATTTTATGAATTTGAAGTTTATTTTCAGGTTCCGTGAATATAAGTGTGGTTACCGTGTGTTGTTTAGACTGCCGGTTATTTTAGTTTTAAGTTGAATTTGTAATCCGTGTTGAAGGATTGATATATTTTGATGTTGTTGAATTTTGGTTGAAGCGCGACATTCTGACTCGCGTTTTGGTTGCTGAAATTGGGTGTTAATGATGTTGTTGTAGTGTGACAATTTAAGTGTCGCGTATTTAGGATTATTTCGATTTGTGTCGTAATCATTTTGCGAATTTCAGTTCGGATATTTATTTGATTGTTTGGTTTGCTTTGATTGTGGTCTGTCGGATTGCAATCGTTATTTTAGCGATTTGATTTTGGTTTGCCTTGGCTGTAAACAAGTTGGTTATTTGTTTTGGTTTCACCATTCGTTAGCGAATGGTTATAATTGTTGTGGTTGTTAGTTGTTAATTTTGACGGGTGTACTCTCGTACCGAGGATCTTCCACATTCCGTGCTTTATTTATTTGTTGTGGCGTAGTTTGGGCTGCGTGTTGTTTAGGCTTAAGTTGGCTGTAAATATTTTAGTTTTTCCTGCTGTCTACCGTGGTCGTCTCTAACATCCTGGGGTGGACTCCTTGGACAACTCCGTGTAGCCCCTTTGTCCTGGCGCCCTTCCTTATCTCAGTTGCTTTATCATATCAGAGCGTCTATTCTAGTAAGCAGGAATTGTGTTATTTATTTAACTTATTCAATTGTTGCGTTGTGTGTTGTCCTTCGTGTTAATTAAAAACAAATTGCCAAACAATTTTATTGGTTAAAGTGGTCGGTGGTCGGATTTTAACGCCCCATAGTGGGCCTTTTCCCAAAACAAAAACAGTCGGGTCACTCTACTACTTTATTTATTATTCTCCATTACCTACGCCCCTCGCGCCGTCTGAGCAAAGCTAGCTGTGGCCTCCTCAAATAATTGTGAGACTGGTTGCCGAAGAGGTAACAATATATATAAATATATATATAAACATTTTTAAAAATGGTGGCAAAGTGTTTAGGAGGTTATGAAACGTCGAGAAATTTTGGTCCAACCCCTAGGTCCCGCCATCCGACCGACGCCAATAGTGTATGTTGCCATACGGCAAATACACAAATACAAACCGATATAGTTTTATAATGGCTCTATATTTTAGGGTGTAAAGGGGTCGCGTGTTTAAGAAGGTTGAAAAACACTGCTTTATAGGATAAGTTCCGTGTCTGTCGGTCCCTCTGTCACAGTTTATTTTCTCCGAATCTATTGGACGAGAAAAGTTAAAATGTGGTACATATATAGAGTTACACTACCCAATCATGGACGTATAGCGTAAATAAATGAATTTTGATTCTGGGGGTTAATTTTTTAGGGGGCAAATTAGAAAATTAAGTAAAAATTCAAGTGCATCATGTGACGTATCAAATGAAAGGGTTCTTATAAGAATTGCAACTATATTTTTTTAATAATTTTAAATGCACAATTTAAAAAATATTATAGAAAATATATGAAAATCAGGCGTTCCCCTACCGTTCTGTCTCCGAAACTACGAAGCCTAAAATTTAGGAATAAATAGGGAATATAGGGCCTCACTCATAATTTACAGGAAAACCTAAACGAAAATCGTGTCTTAAAATTCTCACAAAAAACAGAATGCTATGAAATGAGAAATGGAAATATGAAGTAGCATACATATAAAAAAAATATTTAAAAACGTAGAAACCGATTTTAAGAAAAAATATTTTGGTAAGAATTCAGAACAAGATGGAGCCGACATTTTTCAAATCGGTTTACAATTGGCGGAGTTATCGCGAACATACACAAAAAATAATAATAATAAAAAAATATGGGTCAAATTATATAACTCTTTTTTTGATGTCAGTTAACAATCTATTTATTTATATTAATAAATTTGATAATAAACGCGTCTTCTCTTAATTAAATATGTAAGACGTGATTTTTTTTTTCTTATATACATGGTGTCCCATATGTCGACGTCCAAACGAAGTGAGGTGATGGGGGAGGTCATTTCCTATCAAAATAACCATAAATGTGGTTATCCAATTGTTTACGGTTCGAAAGTTATTTCAATTTTTGTATTTTTCTCTGAAATGGTGTAGTGCTTATACTAAAAAATTAATTTAAAAAAATCTATGAGTTGTTTGGTTGATTTTTTTTTTTAATAGGATCCTGAAGGATCTGCCTTTCCAAAAAAAATAATTTTCATGAGCTCTGTTATCATCTGTCAAATAAAAAAAATGGTTTTGTAAACACTTTTCGGTGGCAAGAAAAATATATTTGATTTTAAATTCACGTTGACAGAAAAAAAGTGTTATAAAAAAAATTGACCAATTATCAGAAAAACTTGTCCATTTAATAGAGAATCTAACGCGGTATAGTACAACTCGTTATTCATGACAGTTTTTTTTATAACAATTTTTTTACATGCAAGTCGTGTTTGTTAAAAAATACATTTTCGAAAATTTCAAAATCTAAGTTGGCTGGTCTAACACAAATGAACCAAATTTTATTTAAAGTTACAACAAATGTTCGAAATTAGTCGAAACGCCCGTTCGTTATTTTGTATTGTATTGGTCGCAATTCTTATTTTTTGCCGCAGCTGATGTTCGTTTTGGTTTTCTGTCGCGTAGACCAGTTCTTTGAAATAACCCCATAAAAAGAGGTCTAGGGGGTTTAGGTCAGGTGACCGCGGTGGCCACTGGATGGTTCCTTCCCTTCCAATCCAGCGATTTGTGTATTGTGTTGAGGTATCGTCTCACTACTAGAGCATAGTGACAAGGAGCCCCATCGTGCTGCAACCACATGTTTCGGCGTGTTTCTAGCGACACGTGTTCCAGTAAGCCGCCCAAATCATTTTGCAAAAAATAAAGATATTCATCGCCCCCGATCCTTCTGGGTAGCTCAAGGGGCCCAATCATTTTACCTTCAACAATTCCCGCCCACATGTTGACCCCAAACTGATGTTGAAAATGGTCGTTTCTTATAGCTCTAGAGTTTACATAGTCCCAAGAGTGAAAATTATGAACGTTGAATACTCCCGTCCTTCGAAAGCTCGATTCGTCACACCACAAAATGTTATTAAAAAACTGAGGATCTTCCCTGTTCCGACGTAGCATTTCTCGGCAAAATTGCACCCTTTTGTTATAATCAGCGGGTAAATTAAGTGCTTGCACACGTTCCACATGGTATGGATGTAACTGATCCCTTTTTAAAATACGGTGCACTGTGGACCTCGAAACTCCCGAACGTCTTGACAAACGACGAACATTTGTAGATGGGTCCTCTGTCACCATTCCAATTGTTTCATCTTCGTCGATGTCAAGTCTAGGTCTTCCAGCTCTTTGCTCATTCCCAGGGATTTCACCTTCTATGTACCGCCGATGTATACTTTGGAACACCCTGTGGTCAGGATAGTGTTCTTGGTTGGGATATCGTGCCCGATATTCTCTTGCAGCAGCCCGAGCATTCTCGTCACAAAACCCGTAGACATAGTGCATTTCTGCATACTCCCGATGGAAATAAACCATTTTGATGCGTCCAACTTGAAGAGAGTCCAAATCACAAACAGGATCGAAGTTCAAATTACCAAGCGCAGGTCCAAATAACAAAATACAAAATGAAAAGTCAAGTCGGAGGTTTACTAGTAATAAAACGAATAGCGAGCATACGTTAGAAGTAGTGAATGAAAGAGGAACGTATTAATTTGTTTAAGTCGTTCCAGCCAACTTAGATTTTGAAATTTTCGAAAATGTATTTTTTAACAAACACGACTTGGATGTAAAAAAATTGTTTATAAAAAAAACTGTCATGAATAACGAGTTGTACTATACCGCGTTAGAATCTCTATTAAATGGACAAGTTTTTCTGATAATTGGTCAATTTTTTTTATAACACTTTTTTTCTGTCAACGTGAATTTAAAATCAAATATATTTTTCTTGCCACAGAAAAGTGTTTACAAAACCATTTTTTTTATTTGACAGATGACAACAGAGCCCATGAAAATTATTTTTTTTGGAAAGGCCGACACTTCAGGATCCTATTAAAAAAAAAATCAACAAAACAACTCATAGATTTTTTTAAATTAATTTTTTAGTATTAACACTACACGATTTCAGAGAAAAATACAAAAATTGAAATAACTTTCGAACCGTAAACAATTGGATAACCACATTTATGGTTATTTTGATAGGAAATGACCTCCCCCATCACCTCACTTCGTTTGGACGTCGACTTATGGGACACCCTGTATATTATAAATATAAATATAATATATAATAAATATAATATATAATAAATATAATATATAATAAATATAATATATAATAAATATAATATATAATGAATATTGTATCGTGTCGTGAACGATGACATACAACATCGCATATATACATACTGTATTGAGTCTTACGGTCAATACAGTGTAATAGTAGATATTTAATTTTGTAAGGATAACCACATACCATACGTAATATATATCATTGTCAGGACTTGTCAGGATCCTTGCGATTGCCAAGACGTGAGGTCAGATTCCAGCGGTCATCAACATGTTCCTGTCATAAAACGCATATGAGTATTCATAGATTCAAACAACATATTAAATCATCATAGTTAATTATTTATTATATACTATGACGATTTTTGTTTCCCTTATTTTATGGGACGGCCACGACTAGCCTAGCTCAGCGGCGCGGGGTACGTGGGTCACAAATCGCTAGCCCGAAAGAAAAAAAAATGCCCAAAACTGGGCTATCAAATCCGACCTCCCACCACTAAAAGATTAATAAAAAATAACATGCAGACGCTTTAATAATAATTATTGACACCACCAACATCAGGTGTGGACAATCCAACTGTCGAGGGACTCGGTGGAGAGAAAATTTAATCTGCCGACCAAAAGGTAATAAGGGCGCCAGGACTTAAGGGCACAAGATGTCAATCTCAGGAGTCCACCCTGAGACGCCGAGAGTCGACTCAACAGTCAGCAAAAAAACTCCAAACAACAAAAATCCTAAAAAGAAAAAAAATCCAGAGAATCCTTAAAAAATCCTAAAACACAAGACACACTAGATCCAACCCAATAACAAACAAATCCAATTCCTAACCAAATCCTAACAAATTCCTAGCCAAATCGTCCACAAGCCGCTCATAAATAGTTTAAAACATTTCATTTCATTATTCTTAAAACCGCGATGTAGTCAACACCGTGGCTATATTGTTAATGCCTTCTGTGCAAGATCATTCCAAAATTTGTTTCTAATCAGTCGCCATAGACAAACGTGTCCGCACACTACCTCAGTGCACTTGTTCAACTCGCGGTCGTCCGGCTTGCTATCCCATGCTAACTACAGAGTTGATATGAACAGTTTGACTTCTTCTTCGCACTCATTAGTGACAGAATTTTGCAACTATAATTAGCAGGGATGTAATTTTGATCAGGGGTGCAGCTGAATAAAAAGATGACGACTATACCAAAATTGTAAAACGTTACAATACATTATGACCCAATTACTACGACTCCATACAGTTATCTGTTATCACCACACATACAAGGCAACAGTACATTTAAACCGTTGAAATGGACACAGTACCTTTAAACTGTTGTCAGCTATCATCCAAGGCAGAGCAGTATCCAACTGATGCCATAGACACAGTACCTTTAAACTGTTGTCAGCATTCACCCAAACAGAAACTATCGTTACGGCATGATATCACACCATTTGCCAATATAAACTTTTCTCATCCTTAATATGGTCATATAGCTTGCACTCGCAATCATCATAAATCTATGATAAATACTCAGTAGGCTTGGACACCTACCTTAATTTCTGGAAATGCTGGCACAATATCACAATACAATTTACACAGATTAATTGCAATGGTTATTGAAATATAACACATTCTGAATAGAATAATATGCAAAGACAAGCACAACTGTTCACTTCCAAATCTCATCAGTAACTGTTAAGCGTCTCAGAACTGCCCCTTCGTCTTTTTGCCCTTTTCAGGTACATCGTTACATTTTTAACTGATAATTTATTATTTCTGAGAACCTTATCCATACGACCCCACGCATTCAGGACAGACCATCCCTGTGTAATGTCTGTCAACGTGTTCTTTATTATCTAACGTTTGCTAATTTTACATCTTAAGTGCTGGGAACAACTATTTTTAGAGAAAATATTACTTTTACCAACATCAAAAATAACATTATCTTACAAATATATAAATTAATTATTCTAATGCATCGTTTTTTTCCGATTATATTTGTGTTCTTCAACAAACGGATTTCAAAATATTTATTCAGATTTGGAATAAAACCACAAATTAGGTAGGGTATTTTGACAAAATATATGACTGTATTTATAAATAGCTGTACTAAATAGTGACCTTTACAAATCATGATTTAAGAAATTCTGAGTATAAATTACATTATATTATTGTCTTGATATGCAACTGAAAGCGCAATGCACGTACTTCAAACTCTCGTAGACGGGAGGCAAAATCGATCACTCACTTCTAGGAAAATTTATTTGCACAGAACCTAGGCGTGTATAACAGTCGAGTAAACAAATAGCTCATACAGCAAACATAATATAAATTTATCATTTACTTAACCGCCGAACGGTATTATAAAATACATTATATATATATATACCTATATAGTATGATAAAACTGTTTACCTACGCATTACAAAATATACGTTAAATTCGAATTGTATATTAAAATATTATTGAAATGAAATTATGCTATTAATAAAGTTCTGTGTTTGCAGTGTAGGTTCCTTCCTTATACGCAATACAAATAAAGATAAATATATATCGTACAAGGTGTCCCGTGCGGCTTCGCCTGGGTTTCTATTTATAATTAATGAGCACATTGCTCAATCGTTTCGCTCGAATTAATAATTAATTAAAATGTTACTTACTCGCTTCGTTCGAATTTATAATTAACAGCCCACGACGTAATAGTCTATGATTTGAATCCCGCCTGGAATCATTTCGTTTTGCACTCGGTAGAAATCCGGTCACGCAGCTAGCATAGATTTAAACCTTCCTTAATAAGTGAGCTATCGAATTGTAGAAACCGTATTCAAATATGTTCAGTATAGTGGACGCAATCTAATTTTCATTCAGGCGAAGTCTTTCCCAGGAAATAATCTATCAAATGGTAAAAACTACATTCAAATCCACTCAGTAGTTGTCTAGATTAGCTGGCACAGACATCCAGACACTTACCAAGACTTTCTTTTATACTATGTATAGATACATCCTTGTTCATGCGAAGGCTTTTGAACTGTTTTGCGCATATTGAGTTAGAAATTGTAAATCGGTGAACGATTAGAGTACAGAATCTTACAGGTGTCGGATCGTTGTGCCGCCTTCTAACCGCCTCCGGCACACAACTTTATTATTTTAAGTAGCATTCTATATTTTTTAATGTCTAAAACTTCTGTGAATTTGGTTATTTCGGTATTTTTTCCACCGTAGATACTAGAAGACTTTACCGACAAATAATCGAAGAACTCAGTAAAACTGTACCACCTCAATTTTTTATATGGAATTTCTCAACTTCGAAATTTCAGAAATTATTCACTTTAGTCTTGTAATTGTGTTGTGAGTTATTAATTTTTATTTTATGAATGTCTTTCCAACGTACACCTGTTTAAATCTCTTTTTGCAAATTTTTTTCCGATTTCATTATTTATTGCTTTATTTTGAAATTTTAATTTATAGTTTCGTATTTTGTCAACTTTAGTTTCATTTGTTCAAAATTGACTCTTCGGAAGCGCTTAAATAAGTATTAAAATAAGTGAGTGAAACATGAGAGAAGTAACTCTAAAATAGGGCGCAATTAAAAAAGTTTAACGCACCACTGACCTATATAATGAAATTATCAAATAGAGACACCACCTTGGTAGTTACTACCTATTTTTGCCGTGCTATATAATTGTATTCGACAATAAACTCTGTCAAAAAGCTCTCGCATAAAATACAGTTTATTTGATGCATTTTATATATCTACTACATTATAAAAATGCAAATCCAAAAATGTCATGGTTGTCATATGCACATAGGCACCACCCCCAACTTAATAAATATAATCCAATATTCATGACAAAAAGTCTCGGTAAACCGTGTAGTGGCCTATGTATAAAAATCTTCTCCCAATATCTTGCGGCGCGGATTTGATTGTGATGCACGCTCTGATGTGTCGTCCTTCTTGCAACGTCTATGTACGTGTGTGTATAAGAATTCTAACCGCTACCCGCAGCTCCGTACGCGATTGAGATTAAACACGGCAACGTCAACAGTAGTGGAGCTTTCGACTCAACCGTATCACTATATACCTCGCGGGACTGCGCCCAACGCGGTAGCAACAAAATTAGTAAAGCTTTCGGCTCCAGCGTATTTCGATCTTGCTTCACAGGGCTGCGCCCTGCTCGGTACCATCAACAGTGGTGAAGCCTTCGGCTCTACCGTATTTCAATCTTGCCTCGCGGGGGTGCGCCCCTCTCGGAGAACCTAAAAAGCACAAAATATATAATAGATAAATTTCATATCCATAGAAACTGTAGTTTAAGAATTAGAATGTGTTAATTATTGACACCACTGTAACCCCGTCGCATTCCACTGCATTGAAGACGATTTTATGAAAAACCTATTTTTATTGTATGTCTATATAATATAAGAGACGTACCTATCAAATTTCAGGCCTGCAGAATTATAGTTCAAAAACGGAAATTTTATATCTATAACGCCCCCGCAAACCCCACTTGAGAGTCGATTTCTGCAAAACTCGTTCTTAGCGGTTCTCTACTTAAAAAAAGAGACATGCCTACCGAATTTTTAGCCTGCGGATCTGATAGTTCTAAAACGGGATTTTTTTTTATTCATTACGTCCCCCGCAATCTCCCTTGGGAGTCGATTTTCGCAAAAACCTGTTCTTAGCTGATCTCTACTCAACAGAAAAAAATGCCTGCCCAAGTCTGTGGGTCTAATAGTTCCAGAGATATTGTGATAAATTGATAATTGGATATTCATCCCCTATTTCACCCCCTTCGAGTTTTTTTGACAAAAGGTAGCCTATGTCGTTCCTCAGGATGCAGTCTATCTCCTTGCCAAATTTTATCAAAATCTCTTTAGCGATTTAGGCATGAAATGGTAATAGACAGACAGTCACATTTGTCCGCATTTATAATCTTTATATATAAAATTCCGATGTCCGTGTATTCGTAATTTTTCTCCTCCTAAACGACTAGACTTGACCGATTTTGATAATTTTTTTCTTGTACTTATGGGATTACCTGGATGGTTCTTAGCTATAGTTGAACCCGGTATGTGGCGCTGTTGTTGCAATTCAGATTTTTTTTTATTTTCTAACTAAATTTCGGTCTGTGGCAGGCCAATCTCTGCCTACCGAGTCCGCTAGTATTAATATAGATATACAATAAATCCTTTCTTTTTTTGATAATTTGAATTTTATTGCTTGCATAAGGATTTTTTTGATAATCTTGAAATATTAACATTTCTGAGGCGTATGGCAATGAGAGAAAAAGGATTAAAAATCGTTGTCACAATCGACGTAAAACTCACTTAATTTTTAATTTTCAGCGCCCTCCAATTTTTTGTCTCTTTTAACATTTTAGTCGTCTCTCAAATTTTGGCGCCCCTAAATTTGTGCCACCTAAGACTCGGCTCTTACAGGCTTAAGTCTAAATTCTCTTCTAAATATATTCTGGCATTATGTTTTTATCCATAATTTTTCAAAACTAAAATGAAAATTTGGCGACCAACAAAAACATGTTAGTTTAGAACTCGTAGATTTTCTATAAACGACAAACGTTCAAATATAAAGTTTATCTGTCCTATTTGTTGAAGGATGCCATTTTTATTATTATCTTGTAGTGTGACACATCTCGGCACGGTTCTAGGATATATATAAAATGTATATAGCGATCCGACAACCGTTAATAGAGTCTCATTTCCGATATCTCCTCAGAGCTATTGAGCTGTAAGTATACATGGTACGTACAATATACATTATAGGTGCAGATAATATAGTGTTTGTAATGCTTTACCGTTCAATGCAACAAAGCCGTGTCGTCAGAGCTCGGCTCAAACTGCTCTCATGGTCGCACTGCTGAATCCATATCCCTCAGAGCTTTGGTCAGAAAACAACATCAGAATCGTACAGATTTTTTTAAGAATTTAACTATGATTCCCAAATCTACTCTATACTCTATATATTAAAATATAAGACATTATTATTTGAATTTCGACGACAAACCGCGTCGCTTTAAGACGACAACGACATAGAAATTAAATTATTGAGAAAGTGCTGAGATCAAACACAAGCTTCGAGAATCTCGACAAAACTGTGAAATGTCGAAATAATTGTAGATTCAGTGATTAAAATGAAAGCAATTGATTAGTCAAAGAAAAAAATTGATTAGTTTCTATATATGAAATCATAAGTAAACATGAAGTTGAAAAACGAATGTCACATTGTAACCATTTGTTATATCGCCAATATTTCTGGAACGATTTTGGCCCCTTGTTGGCTGAATTAAAAAAAAATCTTTCTTTTAGTAAGAAAATCCTGTAAAACATTACGCATATTTAAGTTTAAACATTTATTGGTAATAATAGTTCCTAGCAAGGCAGATTCTTGAAGAAAAACGTCTAAATAATAGCTCCTTAACAAACAGGCTCTTAAAAATCGCGATATTAAAGATGCGTTCTTAAAAAACAAGTCGAAATGATTGGAATGGCGATAGATTTTTGTGCCCCAATACTAAGGATATATGTTTATATCAAAAACTATCTGATCCAGTGACGTATTTAAGTTCAGTGCAAATTTCGACTAACCAAGTCCACCTCTGGTTTCTCGAAATATCCGCTATCTCTTCGGCAGCGTTTAATATTGACAATAGAGAAAATACAGCTTACCTTAGCATACGTTCAAACGGGAAAAAATGTTCTTGTATGACAGTGGCATTTTTCCGTTGCTTATTTTCTATTTGTCTTGTATCAGTGGCAATTTAGTCTCTGTAACTGTGCACTTGGATTTACTTATCATTAGAATGGTTGACGTCAGTTTTAAATAAAAGAGTAATTAATGACAAATTTCCCTCAACCGGTTCTGGTTGATTTCCAGGTTCTTTAGTCTAGTCATAACATACTGTGTAGTGTGTACATTGTATACACTTCAGTGCAACGTGAATAAAGTCTAATTGGAACACTTCAGCAATAAAACAGTCTGAAACCCAGTATCCATGTGCACCCCGTCGCATTTAACTAGAATGAATTCAGTTGTGAAACAAAACATGAAAGGCGCTATGGCTTATTAACAGCTAATAATTAACAATTAGAAAACTCAGTATAATATTTATGAAATCAATATACATGCAATACAAAATAGTGTATTGTCACAAGTTCTTAGTAACCTACTGTTGGGACGTCAATGCAAGATTTCTACTTTTTTTCTACGACATTTAATTTTATATAATGAGTTAATAATTATGATATTACATCTTATATATAAAAATGAATCGCCGTGCATTGGTCTCGCTAAAACTAGAAAACGGCCCGACCGATCCGAATAATTTTTTTTTGTTTTTTTCGGAAAAGTTCAGGGATGGTTTACGCGTAAAAAAAATTAGGAAAAACCCTAAGGAAGGGCTTAAAAATTGCAAGAAAACGAAATTCACGATTTTACTTCAAAGTTACTATCAATAGAATTTTATTTCGTTTTGCGAACATTAATTTTGATAAGCCATTCTATTAACGTAAATTGACATTACAGGCTTAGACAATATGCCTACTCACATATGTTCGGGCGGACCTACTTTTTATGTTTGATAACTACGCAATGCATTACTGTAAATCATTCAGGGCGATTGTTGAAACTGACATTAAATCATCACTGTTATTACATTTAACATCGTTGTTTCTTAAAAACAGATTCATTTAATAATGATTTCACCAAAGTATTTTGTTAAAAAGCGTAAGCATACTCCAAGACATATTTCATCAAAATTAAAAAACATATTTTGTAAGAAGACAACCTCTCATTTCTAAAATCTATAATATAGTCTACATTTTGGAATTGTATAAATAAAACTTTAGTTTTTAAAAATCGTACGTTAGATGCAGTTTTGTAGTTATTTTTTAGAAAAAATTCCGGTCTTTAAATTATAAAACCCCTATGGTTTGTTGTAGGCATATGGATACATAGAATCTAAAGTCAAATTTCTCGGTTGTTTGTGGAGGAACTTATACTATTATCACAGGTATACAATAATTTAATATTCAAATTGTAGGATTTTAAAAATTCAGTTATAAAAAAGTACTATTTCTTACCTTTTTTTAAGTAAAAACTAACGTACAACAGACACCTCGCTAACAAGCACGAACAAGTCACAATTAATTTCAAAAAGTAACCAAAATTAACTCACAGCCTATTCAAAGCCTATTCGACGGTCTGAATTTACTAGCGAAAATGAAGCAACTTATATCTTTATTGTATATCCTTTGTGTTGAAAGTAAATTGGATACTATTAAACAAGTAGACATTTACAATTGCAACAATCAAAGTTGTGATATAACAGTTACAACAAAAATCGTATTGTTGTCAGTAATTACAATTTTGTTGTTATAAATTAGGTATATTTTAAAATAATAATAATAATCACCTGATGATCTATATATATTGCACTGATATTTAATTAACCCTTTTTTCCTGTGCACACACATACCTCCTATGATAAAAAAGTCTATAAAAGTAATTCACAATATACGATGAAAACGTCTTATTCCGTACAGTGGACTAAGCATAGTAGGGACTGCACTTAGTAAACAATGCCGATTTTTTTCATGCTTTTATAGTTCCGCCGAGACGAGTGTAAATTCACGGGGCAAGACAAATACGGTGGACCCGAAGGCTCCATCATTGTTGACGCTGCCGAACGTAGCGCAACTCCGCGAGGAAAGATTGAAATACGATGGAGCCGAAGGCTCCACTACTGTTGTCGGTGTTGAACGGGGCGCAGCCCCGTGAGACAAGGTAGCAACACGGTGGAGCCGAAGGCTTCACTACTGTTGATACTGCCGGATGGGGCGTAGCTTCGCAAGACAAATTCACAATATGGTGAAGCCGAAGGTTTCACTACTATTGCCGTTGCCGAACGATGGAGCTGAAGGCTCCATTATTGTTGACACTCCTGAACAGGGCGCAACCCCGCGAGGCAATTTTATAATACGCTGGAGCCGTAGACTCCACTACTTTTGATGCTGCCGAACGGGGCGCAGCTTCGCGAAGCCCGATCGTACTATGATGGAGCCAAAGTCTCCACTATTGTTGATCCTACCGAGTGGAGTGCAGTACGATGGGGTAAGTGTAATAGGGTGAAGACTAAAACTCCACTACCGTTGTCGCTACCGTTTTTTAACTCTATCGGATGCGGAACCGCGGGTAGCGGCTATCAATAATAAATAGAAAACAACACCGGGAAAATTAACCTATTATTCTATAAGAAAGTACACTGCATCATAATATGTCTATCCTTAATAGGTAATCCGGGCGAAGCCGGTCCGGGCCGCTGTTCTTAAAAAAAGGTAGACTTTGAGAACAGATTTGGTTTATCAGAAAGTTTTGTATTGAATCATCATGTAAATAACAGACGTTGAATTCCCTTGAATTATGACTTTTATTTAATAACCAAACTAAAGTCAAACCGTACACGATGCGGAGAATATTATCGATCCAATGAATTGGAGTTGGAAGGTTGATTAGAATTCATAATCGCTTTTGAAGAGTTACAATCAAATGAAATTTAGGTGGTACGAAGTTCACCGGGTCATCTAGTAATGTATAAAATTATTTTTTCGTTTAAAACATTTTTGTATTTTAAATTCATTCTATTTCAAGTAGTCAATTAGTTATGTTTAAAAATTATAATAAAGAACTACCTACTTATTTTTTTGTTAAATCTACACTAAATATTATAAAGAAGAAAGATTTGTATTTTTGTATGTTTGTAATGAATAAACTCAAAAACTACTGTGCCGATTTAAAAAATTCTTTCACCATTAGAAAGCTACATTCACCCTGAGTAACATAGGCTATATTTATTGCTAGAAAATATTAGGGATCCTTACTAAAACTTTAGTAACGCAACCCAAGATGTAAAAAAAATGCCATAAAACATCTTTCGTCGCATGCGCTGCGGAAACTATTGATGATAGAACAAAAGTATGTTCTACAATATTAAAAAACATATCAATAACTACAAAAAACTTCCCGATACGACATGTCCAACTATTATCGTTATGTCACAATAACCACTTTTTACATTTTAATAATCTATATAGATAAAAGACGATGTATATGTAATCTATGGACTCCAAACGGGTAGACCATTTTTGATGAAATTTTCAGACAATCCAGCGGGTGATCTTCTGAAGTTTGGTAGCGATCGGATCAACAGAATTTTTTAAATTTCTTTTTGGGAAATAAGATTTTTCTTCGATTTTTGAACATTCACAAATAAAAGCGATTGAATTCGCGCAAATTCAATACACGTTGAGAATTTAATGATAATGATTCTCATCTTTTATATCCTATATATTACATTCACACCCGGGCGAAGCCGGACTGGGCCGCTAGTTATTTATAATTTATTAAAATACCTAACACCTACCTGTGGCTAAAGTGAATGTTTTCTTAAGTAACGTTTCCAATTTCTAACTCTAAAGGCAAAATAACAAAATGCGTGAAATGTTTCCGCATGGACACCCGTTCTAAAGCATATTATTTTATATCTTCCACATTTTGTGATTTAGTACCCAAAATCTGTCGCTCGGTAAAATCTACCGCCTTAGACGACAGCCTACTCTATCTATTGAAAAATTGGCCACTGCGAAAAACCATTATTTCACTAAATAAACGTAATTTGTACTGAACGTCTATTATATCTAGCTCTCATAAACATTATGAACTGGCACATTGAAATTACAAAAAACGTATTGTACCATACAGAATATTTATGCCGAATAAAATACAACAGCTTTGCGTTAACGTATTTTGTACAAGGTCTAGCTATATTTTATCAGGTTTTGTAGTAATTGCACTATTTTCCTCATAAACTTTTC
Organism: Venustoraphidia nigricollis; assembly: GCA_034508555.1. Lineage (NCBI taxonomy): Eukaryota > Metazoa > Arthropoda > Insecta > Raphidioptera > Raphidiidae > Venustoraphidia > Venustoraphidia nigricollis. Next base: position 1,948,278 of record JAVRKA010000073.1, read on the forward strand.
TTACAGTCGGCCATTTTAAATTTAACTGAGTTCACCACATTACATCAAAATGGCGTATATATAGATAAGTACATATTTCCTCATACAGTTTTATATTGAACGTCTGCTAATTCACCGTTTTTACATCATATTTAAATAGTAGTTAAAATATATCATTTAGAATACAGGGTAATTCATAAAAGGTGCGCAGGACTTTAGGGGAAGATAGTTTGTCCAAAAATATAAAAAAAAGTTTTTATAAACATGCGTCCGCAAATGCACCGTTTTTGAGATACTGGGGGTTAAAGTTGTGTTCATAAACTAGTTGTTTCCAAACTAAAATAAATTTTTGGTAAAAAAAAATGTTATGTTTTTGATCATAAAATGCCACTTTTCACGAAAATGGATCACTTTAGACTTTAGAGCAATGGACCAAGAGTACCTTTTTTTGCTCAAAAAATATTGACGGTTCTAAAAAATCAAACAAAACCGCATTTTGTTATGTAGAGTAGAAGCTAGGGGGGTTAAAATACTAAAAATACCCCAAATCTACGCCACTGACTTTTTTTAAAAACTTTGTCTACATCTTAAAATAAGGATATTTATGAGGTTAAAGTGTGTGCAAGATCTGAGCATTGTACCTCTAACGGTTCTAAAGATATTGACAAAAACGTTTTTTTTTTCTCAACTTTGAACCCTTGTATCTCGAAAACGATGCGTTTGCGGACTCATGTTTATAAAAACTTTTTTTCGTATTTTTGGACAAGCTGTCTTCCCCTAAAGTCCTGCGCATCTTTTATGAATCATCCTGTATAGCTGTGCAAATATCATTACCGATAAATTTTTGTACCTATACCAGTTTTAAAACATTCTCAATTTTATCATTAAGTTCAGCTGAAAGTGCCGGCATTACATAAAATTTTCCTTGTATCATCATTAAAAATTGCTATAGGTACTATACTTCACAGAATGTTAAAGATAGTCGCTTCCATTGCGTTATTTCTGTAGCTATAATGGTTTTAAGGTATAAACGTGTCAATATTTAGCCATTTCTTCATGTTGAATGTCCACTTTATTTGCTTATTTTTTTTGGAGACATAAGAGATAAAAGAGGTCTCGTGTACTGAAAGTGATATTGAGCGCTTGCGCGAGGTCACGTGATATCCAGCGTTGTGTTAACTGTGTATTGCTCAGTGTTGCATTGTCACTTGTTGATAACGGTTGTGAATAAGTTCTGCAGAATGCCATTTTAAATTGAACAAAGAGTGTTCATTGTTGAAACTTATTTTGGATGTAAATCGTTTGTAACGTTAAATGAAAGGTTCACCTCAAAATACCCACAGACAGTTGCTCCTGCTAGAAGTGTTGTCCAGAAAATGATAGCTAAATGTAGAGCTACAGGTTCAGTCGCTAACGCCAAAACGTAACCGTGTAAGTACGGTTTGTTCGCCGGAAAATATTCAACGTATTCACGAGACTATGCTAAGAAGTCCACGGAAATCAACCAGACGTCTATCCTCCCAACTAAACATCAAACGAACGTCATGTCAGAACATGTTGAAGCAACTACATATGCGAGCGTACAAAGTAAGGGTGATGCAAACATTACAACCTACAGACTACGCAAAACGACAACATTATTGCGAATGGTTACTCACTCATATCGCCGCTGGTTATCTGGATCTAAATCTTTTTTTTATCACAGACGAAGCATGGTTCCACCTTAGTGGGTACGTGAACTCTCAAAACACTCGATTATGGTCAACAGACCCAGGGAACACTTCGATGTGCCTCTACATGACGCAAAAATAGGCGTCTGGTGTGCAGTTTCAGCCCGACGGATTATAGGACCCTTTTTTTTAATAACACCGTGAACTCTGAAGTGTATGTAACGGAATTGTTTCAACCATTCATAGCGCAGCTGACGGAGGAAGAACGAGAGCATGCGTTTTATCAGCATGATGGTGCTACGGCGCACACTTCACGATTTTCAATGGCATACGTCCATGAAGCGTTCGGAGACGTTTGATCTTACATAATAGTAGATTATGTATCTCGTACGTAAATGCAGTTATAATATTACAAGCTGTGATATAATATCACACGAAGTCAGCGAGTTTAACAGTCACACGAGTCATAGTAGCACGTACCTTATATAAAATAGCTCATTTTCATATCACAGGTAGTATATTAATTGTAATATTTTTGATAGTTCACGTTCGACCATATTAGTATATGTTTTCTATTTAGCGCCTACTCTGGTCTCTGTCTCTCATATGGATTTAAATGGCAACTGACAGAGATATTACTATTGGATTTATAAAATTGCATTACTTTTGTTTAACATTACGCACTAATGCCAAAAGAGTCATTTTATAACCATTGGGGAAAACAGCTGTTTTATAGGGGGTCGTGCAAAATTGATTTTTTAACCTTTTTAGAGGCATTTTGTTTTTATTTTTTATAATAATATCCAGTCCATACTAATATAATCCTAAAGAGCATGGCAAAAGTTTCACCCAAGTGGCTCATGAAATAATCGCGTTTTTACCAGCATATAACTCGTATTTGCTTTACATTTTCACTCACGGGTCATCCCCTTTTTGAAATTGTGTATTTTAAACATTATTAAACGTTCAAATAATAGATTCTGGTACAATATGTCTTTCTATTAGTTTGACATCAAACCGTCAGGAGTATGTCACCACTATCATCAGAAAGTTTCCGGTATTAGTACAATATATGTGATGTTAAGTATTGATTTAGAATATTTTAGGGTAAGCTTAGTAAATAAGCGTATAAGCTTTAATTCACATATATAGTTGTCCCGGTTAAATGTAACAAGGGGTGTAATTATTAATAAACAAATAATTTCTTAATTTCGGAATGACATTTGGGGACAAAGCCTTTTAAAACTAAGGTATACCAAAAATGACTTGATTCGGTCTTCTAAAGACTGTTTAATAAGCAAAGTTGTAAAAATCACCTTTAATTTTAGAAATATAAGAAAATTCTACTGGTTGTCTAAAATGTAATTTTATAATTTTGAAAGTACAACTTGATTTCTAAATACCATCCGGAAATTCGATTTTTTTTATCATTACATCTATTTATTACTTCTGTCCTGGCCCCTAAGATAAACTGTATATATATTTAGGAGTTCAACAAACAGAAACGGCGATGTGATCAAAAAATGTGTGATAAAAATATACACTGACGAGCAATCCCTACAACTCTTATTATGAAAATTTAAAAGCCATTTGCATAGTATCCTTTTAAACGTTTATGGCTTACGGCGAACCTATATACTTACGAATTTCACAAGCAAGATCTATTCGTACTTACAAACATTATTAATAGACCAGGGTCGATATTTTTGATGAAACCCATTGGAAAAGGTAGAGAATATAACAAAAATGAAAGGAAAAATAAATTACGGTCGATCTGTGGTCGGGAAGAGGTAGGGGGTGAGTTTTTAAAGGTAAAAAACGGTTTATTTTGATTTCCGGCAAAACTACAAGTCCTATGAAAAAAAGTTAAATGGCAAAGTTGTAGGTATTAAAAATATCTACAACTTTTGTTTTAACACTTTTTTCATATAACCTCAAAATTTATGTGAAAAATTCAAATAACCAAGTTTTTGGTTTTTTATTTTTATCTTTTGCAAAAAAATTAATTTTTTCACGAAATTTGGTGAAAAATTACATTTCTTTGTCCCAAATACAAAGTAATTTTTTTTATTTAAAATATTCATTTTTTCACTTTATTTTTACTTAATATCGAAAAAGCACCCTATTTTCAATCGAAAATTCTCACGTCAAAATATCCGCTTTTTAAAAAAAATCGGTGGGCTTTTTGTTCCTTGAAATCTCTACTTTCTGATGGTATGAAAAAAAATATACATTACTACGGTAAATGTTCTCAGAAAATGCAAATAAGTTATCTTAAAATGGCAATAAATAGGCATCTACGCATATACATTACTACGGTAAATGTTCTCAGAAAATGCAAATAAGTTATCTTAAAATGGCAATAAATAGGCATCTACGCATATATGCGTAGATGCCTATTTATTGCCATTTTAAGATAACTTATTTGCATTTTCTGAGAACATTTACCGTAGTAATGTATATTTTTTTCATACCATCAGAAAGTAGAGATTTCAAGGAACAAAAAGCCCACCGATTTTTTTTAAAAAGCGGATATTTTGACGTGAGAATTTTCGATTGAAATAGGGTGCTTTTTCGATATTAAGTCAAAATTAAGTGAAAAAATGAATATTTTAAATCAAAAAAATTACTGTGTATTTGGGACAAAGAAAGATAAGTTTTCACCAAATATCGTGAAAAAAATAATTTTTTTGCAAAAGATAAAAATAAAAAACCTAAAACTTGGTTATTTGAATTTTTCACATAAATTTTGAGGTTATGTGAAAAAAGTGTAAAAACAAAAGTTATAGATATTTTTATTACCTACAACTTTGCCATTTAACTTTTATTCATAGGACTTGTAGTTTTGCCGGAAATCAAGATAAACCATTTTTTACCCTTAAAAACTCACCCCCTACCCCTTCCCGACCTCAGATCGACCGTAATTTATTTTTCCTTTCATTTTTGTTATATTCTCTACCTTTTCCAATGGATTTCATCCTACTATAATTTTCTTTCACTTTTTACCATTTTCAAAGCTGTCTACCCTGGTCTATAAGTAGATTCACAGGAATCTTTTTAAAACACCTTGTTTGAATTTTATTTGGTATTTTAAATGGAATATTTTTTTTTCTTTTGCAATAGTTATCATTCGCGCTGTTGTCGATCGTATAAGAACAAAAATTTCATCTTCATTTTTCTAATTTATTTGACCAGAATGGAGGTAGGTACTTTAAATCTATCAAAGTAATTTAGAAGTTTTCAGTTTTACTAGCCCTACTTGTTTTTTACTGTATATGTGTACAGACATTAACTCTTGAAAGACTATATCGATTTAAATGAAATTCGGTCCACCTGCTGGAATCCATCACAGCACGAAACCTATTTAAAATGGGTCCAACCGGACTATTTTAAGTGTGGCTTTAGAGATTAAAAATGTCTTTGGGCCTAAAAGTGCCGCAAAATTCTCAAAATCATTTAAAAATAGAAATTTAAACCTTTAGAAAAGATTCTAATAAAATTAATCCAACGGAATCAGACATACAAATTTTATAAAAACACTAAATTTTGCGGTTACGGATTTACTTACAGAAGAACGTATTTACTTTGGTGGAGATGTTCGATTGATAATAATATGCAATTAAGGAAAAAATAATTTATTTTAGGGGATGAATTAGGGGTCAAATTCATTATTTTGTCCAAAAACAAACTTAGGTTCACATAACTAAGCCACATTTCTGCATAAGTAAATATACAAAATTGTCGCCAGACTTTGGCACTGCGACCAGAGTTTTTTAGTTGGAAATGTGAAATTAAAAAAAAGTATAACTGCATACATATGTATGTGTATTAAAATGTCTGAAATCGTTGACTTCACAAGCGTTTATCTAAATTTTAGGTGGTGTATCATTTTTTGTTTTTGTATTTATTTCAGGAATAGTTCGGCAAAAACATTCTTCGTAACAATTGTAAAAAACCCTGTCGCAGTGCCCAAACCCTGCCGACAATATAGTGTATGTGCTTATACAGGCAGTGTGGCTTTATTTTGCGAACTTAAGTTGGTTTTTGGGCAAAATAAAAAATTTGACTCCTTAACACACCCCTTAAAATAACATTTTTTTTCTTAATTGCAATATTATTATCAATCGGACGTCTATACAAAATTATATACAACTTTCAGTAAATAATTTACTATCTGCAAACTAGTGTTTTCATGTCGGGCCGATTTTATTAAAATTTTAAGGCCACTTTTTAAATACTACTGAAGGGTTAAATGTAAATTTTGAAACGATTCTGAGAATTTTTCGGTATTTTAGGGCCCAAAAATATTTTTCAACCCCTAAAAACTACCCTTAAAATGGCCCGATAACGCCCGTTTTAAATAGGCTTCTTGCGGTGATGGATTTCAACACGTGGGCCAAATTTCGTTAAAATCAATTAACTCTTTCGAAAGTTATTGCCCGCACACACACACACAAACACCTATATATATATATATATATTATAGAATGTTAATTTCCATCGTAAAAGTGAGGTGTAGAGGACCCGGATCCATAGCAACAACTCCCGTAACTCTAGGACGTTTGGCTTCAGAAATTGAAAAATAAAAATTTGAGCGTGTGTGACCCCCTTTAGTGTTTGAATTTCATTATACATACGAATGCAACACTAGATCTTTTTTGCTTTTAATGAAAAAAAAAGAAACATTTATTGCGTATCAACAAAATTAAAGCAAATATCTTTTATTACAGTAAAAGCGAACGCACTATAAATTTTATATTACAAAAATTTGTGTATAATGACAGATGAGACGGTGTTTCTAACAGTGAGACGCGAATGCCCATCTACAAGCGGTTTCATTTGGCACGATGTTGAAACAGAAGATCTATGTTTTTGTGTAGCCAGGGAGAGATAGCCGAGGATAGATACTGCACAGAATGGAATCATTTCGTTTCAAATAGCGCGTGAACGCTAGCTATCTGTTCAGAGAGCAGCCGTCCACCGGCCTTGGTGCCGTTCAGATAGACTACTAGCGTAAGATATTTTAACATAGCAAAATAAAATGAAATATTATTATCGCCAATAAACAAATATTTTTTTCGCAAATTTCGATTGATATTATCTGTCGCTAACCTGGATGTGTGTCGTTCTAGTTTTCGTTGTTGACTCCAGCTTTATCGTATCTATCCTGAAGTCTTATCCCGTTTATCGTAATTCCCGTATTTTCCCGTATTTCTGGATTTTTGGATAAATTCAATTGTTGTTGATTGTTGTGATTGCTGTTAGGGAGTGTAAGCTTTCCGTGTTGCCCCTTATATACCTGGAATTAGGAGCGTTTTTCGAATAGGGGATATTTACCGTGAATTATTCATCAAGGATCTTTTAGATTTTCGTAATTGTGTGGATCTGGATTCTGGAATACATGAATACATTCCACAGTTTTCTGGAACTGTGTTACAATTCTATTTTACTTCGAACATTTCTGTGCATCGGTTCGGTTTTGAATAAAACTTTTTGGCGAACTATTACAGACTGTCCTGTCGGACTAATAAAAATTCAGTTCGGGAATCCGGACTGAGAAAATATTTACGGAATTTGCATTCAACTCCGTAAGCCACATTTCTACATGGTGTTTTAGATGTTACGATTAATTCCCGGATTTATCTTTTGATGGTTACGTTTATCTCAACTAATATTAACGCTTCCCGTGACGTCACCGACGTCATATACAGGGTGTCCACAAAATTACGTGCTTACTTTTGCTGTGTTTTTTTTTCTTTTCTTTGTGTCGTTTACGCATATCTCAATCAGGATTTATTCCCGTGACGTCAGTGATCCCATATACGGGATGTACGAAAATTTACGGATTAATTATCGCCCTGTGAACTGTGTCTATTTATCGCAACCCAATCTTAAGTATATCTTGACGGCAACGATTTAATATACCGGGTGTCCGATAATTCCCGGATCAAGTATTCAATAAGATATGTTTGCGTTCTAGTCCAAAGTTTTTTAACGTGTTAATCCTATTGTTTCGTGTACTGTGTCTGGTGTCTTGTCCTTCCAGGTTTATAGTTGAACTAATCGTCTCTAAGCTTCCTAGTCTGGACCATCTAGGTGTGGCTATTTACGATTCGTGTCTTGGCGCCCCTGGTAACTCAGTCGGAGAATACGTAAATTTTTTATGAATATCAGAACCGATTTTGGTCAGCTACTTGTTTTCGTGTCTTGTGGTTGCTAATTTTCCGAGTGGTAGGTGGTAGGATTTTTCCGGCCGTTCTACGGTCATTCCCGTTGGGATATTTTTTGGGAACTCTTTATCTTGTGCTGTCCTTTGTGTTGTGTGGTAGGTGGTGGATTTTTAAACGCCTTTTAAGGCATTTTTTTGATTTTTTCGTTTCGCGTTTCGTAATTGTGTTTGGGTATTTTTTCTTGCGATTATTTTTTTTAAATTTTTTAAACTAAACCCCGGCCCAGCGCCAGCTGAAGCTAGCCGCGCAACCGATTAAATTCGGATTCAGTTTAAATGGTTCTTCGGCGCTACAATTGAACGATATTAACCCTACACCAAGTTTTATTGAACTCCGAATAATTTCGAATAAATTCGAATATCTCCGAATATTTTCGAATAAATCCGAACGACGCCTATAATATATATATATAAACATTTTCAAAAATGGTGCCAAGTTGCTTAGAATTATATGAAACGTCGAGAAATTTTGGTCCGACCCCTAGGTCCCGCCATCCGACCGATGCCAATAGTGTATGTTGCCATATGGCAAATACACTAAAAAATTAAAACAAAACATTGGTAAATTGATTTTAACTTTGGAAACGCTGAACGTCTTTAATTTATCCTGTGATGTAATCTGATTAGCTATTTTTATTTTTTGTTAAAGACCGCAAACGTCTATCGAGCACGGTCAGCACAGCATGGCTCGTGAAAGTAGCCTTGTTATTTAACGGAGTACCGCACATTAGACCAGTACGTGCATCCAACAACCAACAACGACCGTGATGGGCCTTCTAGTGTACTAGTTCTCATCAATTAATTTGCATTGATAAAACTACTTAAAACAACAAAATGTCTAACGCACATCACGAACCCTGCACTAAAATTTGCGGTTTTGTGCTGGTTTATGCTGGTCTAGTGTGCGACATCGTGCACGTTGCAGGCTTGGCTGTGCTTGTCGTGCAGGTTTATGCTTTATGCTTATACAAAACGTTTTTATATCAGCTGTGTCGTAAATTATAAAATATATAAAACGTGAAAATGGTTTGGTTTTGAAAACAGTCGTAATGTAAAATAATATTAAATCAACTCTATTGTTATTTCAAGCATTTTATATTGATTAAAGTAAAAAACGGCATTAAATTACGAGAATTAGGCTTTTATAGATTAATAAAATCGAACTGAGAAAAACGAATTTCAAATAAAAACAGACAAACTATGAGGTTATTAAAATTAACTCCACTTAACTCCATATTAAAAGCGAAGCTTCGTTAATATTTATATCTCTTGTTTTATTTGTATTTCAATTAACAGCAATGGCACTAATTCAATTTTTAAACTGACAAACCAATAACTGTCTTATTGTTCTCGTTCGTTTGACGGGTTAACTGACATTACAACTGAAATGTGGATACAATAGACATGCCGCATCGTACCGACCTATCAATTCATCTCTAATTACAATCGCTGAACTAACAAATGCAAAATACAGAGTGTTTGACTGTTGGATACGCGACTTTAAAGCGGTTCAGGCATTGTCAAGCATATTTGACAATCACTGTAAAAGACCGCGCACACTTATTCAGCACGGACCAGCACAGTACGGAGCAGAAAAGCTTGTTCGTGAAGGTACCCATGTTATTTAAGAGAGTAACACACATTAGACCAGCAAACAGCAACGACCGTCACTCGATCACCGGTAATTTCTGTCTAGCCGTGCTGTACCGATCTAGTGCGCTAGCGATGTGTCGTTTTTATTAATTATTTTTCGTCCTCTCCCTCTCTTCATATGACATCGTCAAAATTAAACATTCATCCACCGAACTTACGCATCCATGCCACACACTTACTACTTGAAAACTGTAAAATATCTGCTGCACACGGAACCTGCACTAAAAGTTGCTGGTCCGTGCTGGTCTAGTGTGCTGTTCGTGCTTGTAAAGTGTGCGCGGATTTTTGAGCTCGTCGCTCACTTGCCAATCAGGGTCCAACAAAACGCAGCGTAATGTGAATACAAAACACGCTAATATTATTAGCTGGACGTGAATGGCATTATATGCAAAAAATCATGCATCTCGTTTTTCATCCTTTTCCAAATTTTCAATTGACGTACACCTTTGCAGTCATATGTAGTTTTGATGACGATACAATATTCTGATATTTTAATCATAAAATTTATAATTCCATAAAAATCTAGACAACATCGTGTATATCAACCCAGTAAAAAGTGAAAAATAAATGTATTTCTCTTCTGCAATGTTTAGAAGTCTAATGCTTGGTTGCAGTAAGCTTTGTCAGAAAATCTGAATTAACAATGACCATACATATATATATTTCTTCATATAGAAAGCATTGTAGAGATTTAAACCTAACCAGTTAAAAAAAATAGATTAAGTAAAAAAGATTTTTAGGTTTAACGGTTTTATTTAAAACAAAATACTAAAAGCTAAAAAATAATTCGATAGGTCCTAGGCACCACTCTCCTCATCAATCTAGGGCATTAATCAGACAAAAAAAATAAAATCGTTGGGCGTAACGTAACCTGAGTAAATATGTAGGTAAATAGCATTTATAATGATATAGCCGTTGACTTGATAGAAATTTCACGCGCCCAACGATTTTATTTTTTTTGTCTGATTAATGCCCTAGATTGATGAGGAGAGTGGTGTGATGAGTGGTACCTAAGACCTACCGAATTATTATTTAGCTTTTAGTACTTTATTTTAAATAAAACCGTTTAACTTAAAAATCTTTTTTACTTTTTATTTTCAAGTTTTTAGTTTTTTATTTTGTTATTTCATAGTGAACTTTATTCTTCTATTCAAGCCCTTTCATTTGATACCCATATTGAGGTAGTTGTGAAAGAATATGTAATCCGCCCTTTTGTAGTGGCGGCCATCTTGGATTTACAATGATACAAAATGTATTAAATTGTATTGTCATCAGAACTAAATGTGTGCGCCAAATATTAGATCAATCTGTCAACAGGAAGGGGGTGAAAGAATATACAATTAATCCGCCATTTTGTGGGCGGTCATACTGGATTTTCTTGTTTTTTCATAGTGAACTTTATTCTTCTATCCAAGCCCCTTCATTTGATACCCATATTGAGGTAGTTGTAAAAGAATATGTAATCCGCCATTTTGTAGCGGCGGCCATCTTAGATTTACAATGATACAAAATATATTAAATTGTATTGCTATCAGAACTAAATGTGTGCGCCACATATCAGATCAATCCGTCAACAGGAAGGGAGTGAAATTTTAATTACTAAATTTGACCCAAACAAATAATTAAATAAATAAATAAACAGGGCAAGCTAAAAAAAACCGTTTAATAATTAGTCGATTGATAGGATATATTTCTTAAAATGTGGATACATGTATTTAACTTCGTTTTTTTGTAACTCCCACTTCTAAACAACGCTTTTTATGCGTGTTGATCAAAATTTAGCTTAAAAAGCGATCGTTTTCAATGCAGACCAATCATTTGGTTTTATGTCTGTACTTTCTGATATTCTAAATGACAGAATTTCACAACGATGTTAGATTGCTCCTGCATGTATAAAAACTTTAATCATATATGATCACAATTTAAGGTAATTTTTAATTCAAAATTTTTGAAAATTATTTCTGCAATCCAGCATAAAAATCAAGTGCTCTACGTTTCTAAACATAGAAGAGAAAGGAAATATTCTTTTTTTAGTTTTTTTCAAAGTATAAATTTTATTTCTTCTTCTTATTCTCTTTCGAAGGCATGAACAATTATAGTATGCAAAGAGAATAAGTCATGCAAGCTTCTCTTAGACACCAAGATTAAACGAATATTACGCAAAATTCTTGTTTTGCTGGAACAAAGCAACACCCGTTAAACGTACTATTGTGCAATCACAATTATAGCCAAGTATGCTTGTCTAAGGGCGGCTATGGTAAATTTAGATTTTTTGCACAGATACGGAACCGGTCAGTTTAACATGTATCCAACAATTAATATTGTGTAGTTTTCATTGGTAATGTTTATATTAAACGAATCCTGTCAGTACACGTTTATGTAAATATACACGGTTTATCCGTTTTGCACGGATACGTCTCTGCGCAGACAGTATAACTTGATCCGACCTATGTAGAAATAGTACATTACACCACATAAAATGGCAACAAAACTGAATTTATTATATTTGCAAAATGAACACCAGACACGCAGGATGAGAAAATAAAATTTGATAATCAAACAATTCATGCTTCCGATACAATCAAGTGCCTGGTATTATATCTCGACTAAAAGCTTACCTTTACCAAACGTATTAACATCATTAACTGATCTTACGTAAACATGTGTCAAAGTTTTTCTGTTTTCAACAAACAGTCGCCGTTTAATCGAATACAAGTGTGTCATAAGGTCTACTCTTATTGACGCTTCTCCAGCCTAGAGCTATACGTGTAAATCAAATCTCAGAAAACTTCAAATTGCTCAAAGTAAAGTTCTGTGTATTGCCGAAAATTATCCCAGGTATATGGAAGTACAGGAAATACATTTTACCAGTAAATTTCAAAAATAAAAACTATTCTGTTATTAACAAAAATCAAAACGTTTTAATTAAAAATATAACAAATTATGATCATAAAATAAAACGCAAGCATAAAATAATTAAATACATAATAGTATGCTTTTTAAATATTCCAATAATACTCAAAATCAATTAGTAATAAAACGTATAATTACTCAAACACAAATTAATAATAATAATAAAAACCCGGGTCGCAGTGCCAAAACCCTGCCGACAATATAGTGTATCTGCTTGTAAAGGGCCGTGTGGTTTTATACTTTATTATGTGAAATTAAGTTTGTTTTTGGGCAAAATAAAAAATTTAACCCCTTAATACACCCGTTAAAATAACATTTTTTTTTCTTAATTGGAATATTATTATCAATCTAACGTCTACATCGAATTAAATACACCCTTCAATAAATAAGTCACTATCTGCAAATTAGTGTTTTCAAAAAATTTGTAAGTCCGGTCCTGTTAAGCCGATTTTATTAAAATTTTAGGGACACTTTTTAATTACTACCAGAGGGTTAAATTTCAATTTTGAAACGATTCGGAGAATTTTTTCGGTATTTTGGGGCCCAAAAACATTTTTCAACCCTTAAAAACTACCCTTAAAATGGCCCGATTACGCCCATTTTAAATAGGCTTCTTGCGGTGGTGGATTTCAACACGTGGGCCAAATTTCGTTGAAATCAATTAACTCTTTCGAAAGTTATTGCGCGTACACACACACATATATATATATATATATATATATATATATATATATATATATATATATATATATATTGTGACATTATGTCCATATGTCACAAGAATATATAGTATAACCTTAATTAAATAAATAGTTAATAATAATTATATCTGAACAGTTATAGGCAGCTGTGTTTCTGTATTGCATTTTCTGATATCCGTGGCTACTACGATATCATGCCTCACTTAGCAACGAATAATAAAGCCTGACATTGTTGTGAATGAATATGTTTGCTAGGTGACGGTTTGGTGAAAATAATAAACAATAAAATAAAATAACAACTCTCTCTGTTCCGGCACCTGGTGAAGTATAGACGTCTCCGTTTCTGTTCCGTAGTTTTAAGTCGGTATTTTGCGAATTGTGTCCCGTTCTGTCCGTAGTATTTAAGTATCGTCTCCGTTAGTGATTATTAAGTCTGTATTATGTTATTTATTTGTCCTGTTGTCTGTCTGTAATATCTAAGTTGTCTGTGATTAATGAGTAAAATAGCTTATCTTATATTTAATTGAATTTACTGAAGTAATTGTGTGTTGCGTTTGGGTTGTCCGTTATTTATTAAATAGTACAATAGCTCACCTTATTATAATCTTAGTTATTCAAGCGATTGTATTTAAATCAGTACCTTGAGGGCAATTTACTTCTCGCAAAAGTATCATTGATACGAACGCCTCACACCCAAGTACGGAACAATCGCTACTGGATTTTGTACCTCGCTGCACGTCTAATAAAACTGTTAATTATAATTACGGAATAAACACTGTATTGTTTTCTTTCTTGCTTTCCTCAGGGTCTGTGTTGATCGGACGTCCATAGGCGGATATCAAATTATCTGTCAAAGAAACTAAACGGGCCCAGCAACTTAAGAACTGATATCCTCCTGCGACGCCGACAACACAGATTCGATTGTTGTCTTTCTTTTCTTTTCTTTTCTCTTTTTTTAAGGCAGTGTTGCAACAAGTGGGAGTCCGTCTACGCCAGAGAACATCAAATTGGTAGCAGAGCGTAGTTTGGAAAGCCTGAGCCTTGTTCCAACCTGTCCGGTACCTGCCCGCCGTCTTGAAGCCGAAATCCCGAACCGTCCCGTCCGCTCCGCAGTCAACGGATACTCCTATAGTCGTCTGGGAGCCGCAGCCTCCCAGTGCTCCAGTGCCCGGTGTTTCTGGTGAGTCTCGGGTATCACCGGAAAATGCAATGCCGTAGTTAGTGCCTATAACGACCCCAAAATTTTATGTAGTAATTGTTCAACTGATCGTGATAGTTCGACAATTTCCCCCGTTTCGGCCCCGTCTCCAAAATTATTCAATAAAATTCCGATTGCAGCTATTTCGAACTATTTCGCTGCAACCGCCGGTTCAAATAATTTAGACAATAAGTCTATCCCTATAATTAGTATTAGTTTAGGTAACGTTAAGGCTTCTGCTCTATTGGACACGGGTTCCACGCTAAATTACATTAGCGCTAACCTGGCCAATTATTTAGTTTTTCTTAAGTAGGTAATTATAAGAATTGCGAACAATATGCTCGCGTAGCCAATGGTCAAACGACCCGTTTTGATAACTCGGTGGCATTAGTTGTAAAGATTAAGAATAAAACTTGGAAACTTATCTTTTTTGTGTTGCCAAATATTTCATACTCAGTAATTATTGGTAGTAAGTCCTTGAAAAATATGAGGGCAATATTAAACTGTGCCGAAAATTCAGTATCGTTTGAATTTGACCGGGATTCGTCGATTCCGTATATTTCCTTGCCTGCGTCCGTCCCAGTCGAATTATTGGTTCCGATTATGGCCGTGGACTCCGCAACTGAAAAATTTGATAGATTGTGTTCAGAATTTCCGGAGGCTTTGACGGAAAACAGGATAAATCAAAAGGTCCATATCGACGCGTTTCCAACTCTTGCGATTGAGCACGTCTTTCAACGTTTGAAAAGGGCTAAAGTATTCACAACTCTGGATCTGAATAGTGCGTTTTATCAGATTGAACTGTCCGAATCGCCCAGTGCTCTGAATCGACTAAAGAGTGAACTATTTTACGATATAAAAATGTAATTGTGTTTTTCGATGACCTGCTCATCTACAGTGACAATTAGGACTCTCATATGAGCCACATGCGTGAGGTGTTGCAGCGTCTTCGAGACGCAAATCTGACTGTCAACCCGAGTAAGGTGAAGTTCGCGAAATCCGAACTGAAGTTTCTGGGTCACAGCATTTCGTCGTCTGGTCTCGCTGTGGATAGTGAAAAGGTCCAAGCCATCACCGATTACCTGTGCCCAAGAATCTAAAACAAATGGACGATCTTATGTGTTCAATTGTTGACGTCAGTACTGAGTTCAGTGAACTCAGAGACATGCAAAAATAAAAATGTTGAATTAAATTCGATAAAAGACTAATTTTGCAAGGTGTGAACGTAAGACATTTTGCCGTTCGAGACAATTTTCTAGTGCGTCTAGTGGGGCGCCATAATAAAGCCCGTATTGTTGTACCTAGTGCAGCCAAGCCAAGCATCCTCGAGCAGTTTCATAACTCTGAAACGGGTGCTCATCCCGGAATTAACAAGACATATCGCTCTATTGCCAGGCGATTTTGGTGGCCAAAGATGTTTATAGAAGTCCGACAACACATTAAGGCCTGCCAGTTATGTTTGCGTCATAAAAGTGACCAAAACCCCGACAAAGTAATTATGTCGTCTAGTCCTCCTACGGCGGTTTGGAACCGCTTATACATTGATTTAATGGGACCGCTTGTAACAAGCAGCGCCGGCAACAAGTATGTGTTACTGATATTAGATGGTTTTAGCAAATGGCTAATTACATACGCTATTCCGGATTCCAGTTCTGCATCGACCGTCAAATGTTTACATCAAGTTTTACAATGTACGGTCCTCCTGATTCTATTGTATGGAATAATGCAACGTACCATACAAGTATTAATGATTTACCTTGTCGAGTCTTTCTCGGTCGAGAAATAAAATTCCCGCTGGATCTCAAGTGGAATTTACCTGCAGTGTGGGAAAAACGAGATTCGTTAACTCCAGATGTTGTCCGTGACATGTTGAAGCAATCGCATGATCGTCAAGCGAGTTATTATAATGTCAATCGTACTCCTGAATCAAAGTTTCAAGTTGGTGATTCCGTTGTTCAAAGATTGCATTACCAAAAGATGAGGCCAAACTTTCATTTAAAATTCCTCCCGAGGTATAGCGAACCCCGTACTATCGTCCGATTTTTGTCTCCAGTTAGTGTAGAATTAAATGACCCTGTCACTGATAGATTGTTCCGAGCTCACGTAGAGCACTTAAAGAAAGTTTAAAACTTATTCCGACTTCGTAATTTTAAGCTAGTTATTTAGAATTAACCTTGTTTCATCCGCACCGTGAAAATTTTGTTTGTTGATCAGAGGTTAATTGTTGTCACTTTTGACAGTTCAGTGTTGCCATCTTGAGCAGTATGTTTGCGAACTTTCCCCGCCGTCCCCCTGTTGGTGGGAAATTGTGACATTATGTCCATATGTCACAAGAATATATAGTATAACCTTAATTAAATAAATAGTTAATAATAATTATATCTGAACAGTTATAGGCAGCTGTGTTTCTGTATTGCATTTTCTGATATCCGTGGCTACTACGATATCATGCCTCACTTAGCAACGAATAATAAAGCCTGACATTGTTGTGAATGAATATGTTTGCTAGGTGACGGTTTGGTGAAAATAATAAACAATAAAATAAAATAACAACTCTCTCTGTTCCGGCACCTGGTAAAGTATAGACGTCTCCGTTTCTGTTCCGTAGTTTTAAGTCGGTATTTTGCGAATTGTGTCCCGTTCTGTCCGTAGTATTTAAGTATCGTCTCCGTTAGTGATTATTAAGTCTGTATTATGTTATTTATTTGTCCTGTTGTCTGTCTGTAATATCTAAGTTGTCTGTGATTAATGAGTAAAATAGCTTATCTTATATTTAATTGAATTTACTGAAGTAATTGTGTGTTGCGTTTGGGTTGTCCGTTATTTATTAAATAGTACAATAGCTCACCTTATTATAATCTTAGTTATTCAAGCGATTGTATTTAAATCAGTACCTTGAGGGCAATTTACTTCTCGCAAAAGTATCATTGATACGAACGCCTCACACCCAAGTACGGAACAATCGCTACTGGATTTTGTACCTCGCTGCACGTCTAATAAAACTGTTAATTATAATTACGGAATAAACACTGTATTGTTTTCTTTCTTGCTTTCCTCAGGGTCTGTGTTGATCGGACGCCCATAGGCGGATATCAAATTATCTGTCAAAGAAACTAAACGGGCCCAGCAACTTAAGAACTGATATCCTCCTGCGACGCCGACAACACAGATTCGATTGTTGTCTTTCTTTTCTTTTCTTTTCTCTTTTTTTAAGGCAGTGTTGCAACAAGTGGGAGTCCGTCTACGCCAGAGAACATCAAAATATATATATATATATATATATATATATATATACAGGGTGTCTCACCGAACGTTGGCTAGCATGGGTAACTTTGTTATTAGTGGAGATAGAAAGTCGGTTAAATGGGCAAAGTAGTGCAGAAAATTGGGCTTATTAACATCCCGTCGAAAAAACAATTGAATTTTGACACCCTATGAATTTATTCAGAAAATAGTGAAAATTGCCATTTATGAAAACTGGCCATAACTTTTTTATTTATGAAGATATTTGAAAATTTCATTAACCATTTTTTGATAACTTTTTAAGGTCTTTTCAGTGGCGTAGGTTTAATTTTTTTATTTCCACTACATAATGAGATATTGACATGAACTTTGGTTTTTCTTATGGACGGCATTTTTTATTTTCAGATATTCGAATTCTACTTATTTTTCTGAATAATTTGACATAGCACATCCTATATCTAAATCAATCAGAAGCTACCAAACTGACAAAAATAGCTTTTTGGCGTTATCAAAGTGTGCTGTGTAAAACGAAATTTGTTGAAACAAATACATATCGACAGGTTAACAATCTGTCGAGCGATCGCTACAGTTTTGCTGATTCATTTTTCATACGCTAATGTCTTATATATATTTATTAAAAAATTAGTTTTGAAACGCGTGGAATGATCGTGATTTGCGGTAACAAGTTTCCCAATTAAATATGAGGGCTCACCATTTGTTAAGAGATTATAGATAAAATTATACAAATGCCATTTATTACGTCGATGCATGTTTAAGTTATTATGATTATTAAGGTATGGCGTTATGTGCTCTCTATGGAATATCAAAAATAAAACGCATGCAGGCATTTTGTAGCTTTTGGATTTTATTTCGTCCCTGCAAATTAAGTGAACCTCCATAAACGACATCTCCATATTCAATAATAGGTAGAATTAAGGTATCAACTAATCTAAGCTTCATTGTTGATGATAAAAAAGATTTATAAGAATATAATACCTTAAGTCTACTAAAAGCAAATCTAAATTTATTTGAAATATGCTGATAAAAATTCAATTAAATTAAATTAAATGATAAAATATATTTACGAAATTATATACTGAGCAAATTTTGGAAATCTTGTAAATAGTATTGTAAATAAATCTATCTATCTATAATAATACTGTAGAACTTTCACAATGTTATAAGTTATGGCTGCTGAGCGAGACAAAAGGAAGCGAGACTTCTTCCTAAAGCCGAAGGTTCTCCAAGTTTTAAATAAGTTTAAAATAATATAAAATTTCAAAATTATATTAGCAAAATTAAATTGCCGCCGGAAACAGATATATCACATTGTTTCATACCAATTTTATACTCCTAGTCTCAAGAGTGCCGAGATTGACCTATTTCCGGAATCACGCGCGTCTTGATCCCCCGAAAAAATATCTTGTCGACAAAACGTCCTACGGACAAAATATCCCACAGACGAAACATAGTAATCCCAGAAGCAACAGAAAAGTTAAAAATATGAAAAATGTAGTTAAAATCTACTCGTATGTATTGCTTTAACATTAATTAATTAACAAAATAACAATAACAATAATACACATTGATGTAATTTTCGTTTTGTTAAAAAATGATCCGTCAAAAACCTTGAAAATAAAGTGAAAACAAGCTATTTGATAGAAGGTTGTGCAACAAAAACCATAGAATAGAATATAATACAATTTATTTGTAGAGCCAGTCTGGATACAAAGCGTCAAATTTCGTTATTATACATATTTTACATGGTCATACAAACAAGTTTTAATTAAATAATTTCTTAGTTTATTTTTAAAACAAGTGGTGTTGTTTATATTTTTTATGTCGGGAGGGAGATCATTGTACATATACATTCTGGAGCAGATTGCACCTTTACTATAATATTATGTCGTGTTAAAATTGCCGATATATATATTGTTTTTTTTTCTTGTGTTATGGGGAAGAACATCCAAGTTTAGCTTGTAACTATTTAAATTGTTTTTCACAAAAATTATTGTTTCATATGCATATAAGCTATATAGAGTTAGAATATTATAACGAACAAAATACTCTTTGCAAAAATCATATTTTGATATTTTGAATATAGTTCTAATATTGTTTTTTTGCAGTATGAACATTCGTTTGTGTACAGTGGATTTTCCCCAAAACATTAGGCCATATTTTAATACAGAATATGCCAATGCATATAATAGACCATAATTAATGTTTCTGTTGAATGTTTGTCCCGTATATTTTGATAGAGAAAATTATCCTATTCAACTTTTTGCAAACCATGTCAACATGTAGTGTCCAATCTAAATTGCCATCAAGTATGTTTCCCAAAAATTTTAGTTGACATTTTTTCTTAATCTGTTGTCCATCTGTATAGAGGTTGAAATTCGTCGTGTCATAGTGTCTATTTTTTGTAGAACATGTAAAAAGTTTTGTTGACATTAACCATCAAACGATTGCTCTGACACCATTGTTCGAACTGCTGGATCGACCTTTGGGTATTGGTTTTTAGTTCTTCTAAAGTACTTGCAGATATTGTAAAAGTTTCATCGTCTGCATACATAACCAGTTTTCCAACATCTATGTAATTTTCAAGATCGTTAACATATTATATTAAAAAATCAACGACCCCATAATTGACCCCTGGGGAACTCTTAGATTTGCTGTCTTGATACTGATACGGTGTCGTTTACAGAACCAACGAATTGTCTGTTCTTCAAATAAGAGCCAATCCACTCGTACGCTTTACCTCTGATCCCAATAGCTTCCAATTTTGATAGCAAAAAATCACTATGCACACAATCAAATGCTGATTTTAGATCAAACCTGACAGTTGTAACAAAATTGCCGGCATCCAAACTTTTTAAAAGTAATTCAGTTAAAACAGAACATTCAGTATTGGTTGAAAATTTATGTCTAAAACCATGTTGGCATTCAGTTAATATTCTGTATTTTTCTAAATAGGAAGTTATACGATTACACATTGCCTTTTCAAAAATTTTTGAAAAGGCTGGCAACAAATACACAGGCCTGTAATTTTCAAAGTTTGTGTTATCTCCTTTTTAAAATATCGGCACAATTTTTGCAAGTTTTAGCATATCTGGAAATTGGCCATCCGTGAAAGATTTATTAATAGTGTATGTCAAATGTTCAGCAACAACACTGATATTATTCTTCATAATTTTTGTGGAAAGGCCATCCCATCCAGCTGAGTTTTTGATATTTAAAGTATTTATTATATTGATAACTTCCTCTTTGGTATAACAGGTATTATATAAAACGTATTGTGCGAAAATAACTCTAAAAACTTAGAGTGATGATGATCCTTGAAAGTAGAATTGAAGAAATTTCTTAGGATAACCTAGGTGACACAGGATCGAAGAAAACAAATACTGAATTATGTAAATTGCATTTAATCTAACGTTACCGCAAGCTTCTTGCCATCTTCAGAGAGTCAATGCTATCCAATTGTTCAGTATTATTGTAAGAAGGTGAAATAAAATAAAATGAAAATCTAACATCACGAATAATAAAAATGTAGTGATTGTTTTACTAAAAAAAATTTTAAAAGTGTTATCAGTTAAAAATTTAAAAGTAATATTAACATATTACTTTTAAACTTTTAACTGGTAACACTTTTAAAAAAATTTTTGGTAAAATAAATTTAACAATTACTTACTACATTTTTATTATTCATGATGTTAGATTCTCACTTTATTTTATTTCACCTTCTTACAATAATAGGTACTGAACAATTGGACAGCATTGACTGTCTGAAGATGGCAAGAAGCTTGCCGAAACGTTAGATTAAATGCAATTTACATAATTCAGTTTTTGCTTTCTTCGATCCTGTGCCACCTAGGTTATCCTAAGAAATTTCTTTAATAAAACGTATTATTGCTGTTGGTGTTTATGCTAAGCGTACATTTATAGAATAGTTTCCTTTAAAATGTTGTTTTAATTTAGTATGCACAGATTGTTGATAGAAATCACAGGAAAGTGTAACAACCTGATCTGAGTTCTTAACAAGATTTGCAGATGTATGTACTGAAATTTGCATATTTTGTTTGCTATCCCGATACAGAGATTTGTTCACCGTGGTCCAAAGGGTTTGAGACTTATTTTTTGCATTGGCTAAGATTGATTCCATGAGTATTTTTTTTTTGCATTCAAAACTGAATTGTTGTAATAATTTTTTAGCATTTTGCACCTTATATTTAATTCGTCGTTGTTGTGTTTTTTTCTTGCAAAATTTAAATCCCCTAAAAATATGTTTTTATATTAGAGTGGAAAATTTTCTTTTTTTTAGTATAAGATATACTTTTATTTTATTTATTATTAGTATAAGATATACTTATATTTTATTTATTATTAGTATAAGATATACTTTTATTTTATAGGAAAACAATTTCAAAACATTTTTTTTAAGCAGTAATTGTACATCTCCCAAAAACATTTGTAAGTTTGATTGACGTTTAAATTATTATTATAAACTTCAGACCATACTTGTCTCTTCAACATAAATATCATGTTGCATAAATTTGTGTCTGAAAAGTCTCTCTTTGAAACTGTTTTGTAAGTCATGTTATTATTAAAATTATTACAAGAAACATTTCAAATATGAGCATAATGATCAGACAAATTAAGATCTATCACCGATGAGACATACCTAACTATTGTCCTCTTTATTAAGTACAAAATAGTCAATACCAGACTGAAAAGTTGCAGTAACTCTAGTTGGCTCTGTGATTACATTAAAAAGATTAAAAGCGTTTAAAAAATCATATATTTTTTGACTATTTACATCTGCTATTAAATGGTTGATATTAAAATCGCCACAGGAAAATTTTGCGTTTTTCAGCTTTAACTGATTCTAGTAAATAATAATAATAATAAACTGAGAGATTTGTTCTGGCGTGTCAAGATGGAGTTATCAACACTCTTGTGTACCGTCGCTTAGTTATAGGTGCGGAAGTAACAGATACTTCTTGTAGAGCAGCGGTCGCCAAACTTTTTGACCTCACGGACCAGTTAATTCATAATTTAAATCCCGCGGACCACTAATAGGATTTTTTAAGTGTTAAATATATTTATAAAAAAAAATTGTGATCATAGAACACATAAAATGTACCTAGTTAATAAAATGAAACTATTAATAGTAACCAAGTTATGAAAGCTTTATTAATAAACCATAATAAAATAAACAAAATAAACAAAAATTGTACAAACAAAACAATTAAAAGATGGTTTAAATATATCAAACTTTTAGCGTTATACATTCCTAGTGTGATGGAGGTTCCTGCTTACTTGAAATAAGATTATGGATATTTGGATCCAATGTTGTTACTGCAAGACGGAGAACTGCATTTATTTCAAGCCGAGATCGGTGCCGTGTTTTGATGACTGTGACAGATGAAAAGGCCTTTTCACATAAATAAGTTGTGGAGAATTGAATCAGAATTTTCATCGCCTGTTCACTAAGCAAAGGGTATTCACTTTTTACGGAAAGCCAAAACTGAGGTCTTGATAAGGATGAATGAAATTTAAATTTGAGAGTTTCGTCGGACGATAGGTCGATGAGGCTTTCTTTTAGATGCATGCTTAACTCTTTAACGACTACGGGGACGCAGTTGTCCCAAACAAAAAATTTAAAAGAAGTGAATAACTAAGAAACTAGTGGGTGTCATTTTACACTTATTATTTCCTGAACGTATCTTTTCATTTTTTATATATGGCAACACTGCATCTGAACCGTCATTCTTTGATTATGATCACTGGAAATTGGATCATCCTAAATTGTAAAAAAATGGTTACTTTCGCTCCTACAATCTTATGGTCCTGAAAGGGTTAACTTACTATCCTGAATGTTCGCTGCAAACGGACCTATTATCCACATATTACCATGTCTGGGATCTTCATTCTTTGGGTAATAACTAGCAAAAGATTCTGTAAGTGATTCCAAGTGCTTTTTAACTAGGGTTACCACTTGCTGGTTAACATCATTCTCCTTCATGTATTCATCAAAATTAGAAAACATTTGCAAATCGTCTTCAACCAACCGCGTTTGCCACAGTAATATTTTCTTTTGAAACGCATCCATTTTACTTCGTAGTGTGAACACGTCCTTAAGTTGTCCTTGCAAAGATATGTTTAGTTCATTTAACAGGGAAAAAATATCTGCCAGGTATGCAAGCTTTGCTAGCCATTCATTGTCGGACAAGCATTTTTGCAATTTCGGATTATTTTGCTGCTGGAAAAATAATTTGACTTCTTCCCGCAAGGCGAATAGTCGGGTCAATATTTTGCCCCTCGACAGCCATCTCACCTCAGCATGACGAAGAAGATGAGTATACTCGGAACCCATTTCTTCGCAAAGTGCCTCAAATATTCGAGAATTGAGTGCTTTGTGTCGAATTTCCTTTATAATTTCAATGACATTTGATAATATTTCGTGTAGTTCTGGGGACATTTTTTTCGCTGCAAGTTGTTCTCGATGTATAATGCAGTGTGTAGATAAAATGTCTGGGTGACCAACATTCTTCACCTTTACAACAATTCCTGAAAGATTTCCAGTCATATTTGCGGCACCATCTGTGCAGATCCCAATACATTTTTTCCAATCAATTTCATGTTCCCGGAAATAACTATTAAGTGCTTCAAAAATCTCAGAGCTGGTTGTTCTACCCGGCAAATTAAGCGAACAAAGTAGTTCTTCATGTAACTCTCCTTCACACTCAACCCTCACAAAACAAACAAGAAGTGCTTTGTTTGTAATGTCCGTAGATTCGTCAAGTTGGATTGAATAAAATGATGAATTTTTCACCATTTTTATTATCTGATTTTCAATGTCTTCGGCCATATCTTCGATTCTGCGCTTGATAGTATTATTAGACATAGGAATTACTTTCAATTTCTGAACAGCCTGCATTCCCAAAATCTGTTCACAGGCTTTTAACATGCATGGCTTAATTAATTCTTCTCCAATCGTGTACGGCTTTTTGCATTTCGCGATCTGATTTGCTATGAGATAGGAAGCCTTTAGTAATGATTTATCTTCCATGGTCATTTTTCTTAAAGCAATAACTTGCTTTTGCATATTTTCATGCATTCTTTTAAAATATTCTAGCGGTTTTTTTGCTAAATCCGGGTGTTTTGAATTCAAGTGTCTTTCAAGTTTTGAAGGTTTTAATGCATCGTTAGATAGGCTTTCAGAACATACAATACAGAGAGGCCGTGGATCCAGCTCACTGTCAGGTTCTTCAATGAATCCAAATTTTAAGTAGTAGGAATGATATTTTCTTGATACTTTGTGTTTTTTCTTCTCTCCACCTCCCGTTCCAACGTGTTTCCTAATGGTGCCTGATGAAGACTGTGTAGGGTCTGATTTATTGATCAGTTCACGGTTAGGTGAAGTATTATTAATGTTATTATTATCGTTCTCATTACCTTTTGCATTACTAAAGAAATGCAAAATATTCTTTTGCTTTTTTTCACTCATTATGGGTTTAATTTATTTGAATCTAAAATAAAATAAAAAGAAATTTAGAAAAGTCAAACTCATTTTATCCCAATAAATATCAAATAAAAGAAAATATGTACATGGTTAAGATTTAAGATCATACCTGTTTTAAATCTATGTGTCAATATATAAAAGAAAATACACAAAAACTTCCTTAATAACCCAACTAATATATTGAATACATTTTGTATTGAACTCAATACGTCCGTAAGCCCACCTTTAATCGCTTCAACTGATATACATATGCGACAAACAGAAGACTGAAACCCAGATTACGATGAGCGTATGTGTACGTGACTGGCAGCACAACACATGATTCGGCCAGCTGCTTTGTATATTAAACATAATAAACGAAATGAAAAGTTTGGTACTTACGGTGTGTTCTATTGTTTAATGTAGATACTCAGCAGTATATTAATATTAAAACTGACACCAATAACTCACATTAAAAAACTTGAAACATTCAGCAGCAGTACGACTTATTTCCCGCGGCGTTATTCTACGCGCAGAAAGAGTACGATTCTGCGCGACAGAGATGGAAGACCGCTCGTCCAATGGCCAGTGTGTACAGTATACGACAGAAGTTTTTATAACTTGTCACGTATTGTTATGAATTGAATCATGTTTTAATGCATCTTAAAACATAACTTAACATGATGAGTAAGTATATTCCACATTTTTCTGCGGACCAGCGAAATTTTCTCGCGGACCACTAGTGGTCCGCGGACCACCACTTTGACAACCGCTGTTGTAGAGCATGTCGATCGCATCCAGAGACGCTCTTGCATCTCTTAACGGCATGTAGTCACTATGCGAGTTGCGCTTACATTCACTGCCACAACGCTGCTCTAAGAGTTTTATACTACCACCTAAGGCATCATTATGGTGTTGATAAAACTCCTGTTCTACCTTATGTTCCTAATGATATTGAGTCCGTTGTCGAAAATGTGTCATGTAAGATTTTCTGGAACTACTCATTTAGTACTACCAGGCAACTTTTAGCCACAAAGCCTGACATAGTTCTTCTTGAAAACCTGCGGGATCTATGTATGTTATCGAGTTCTCAGCCCCTGCTGAAACGAACATAGCCGCAAAACAGACTGAGAAGCGGACAAAATATCAGGATCTTTTTTTTTGAACTCAGAAAGCAGTGCCAAGAGTATACTGTTAAATTAATTGTCCTTATAATTGGTGTTCTTGGAGGGGCAAAACCGTCATTGCTGGCAAATATGAAAACTACTCCGGCATTTCAGCGTATTTCTGAGTCACTAATTTACCGTACGCAAAAGGCCGTGCTTATTGGGTCGCTCATTGTACTCCGTGTGCACGGCCCAAACTCACTGTAATCGCTCATTTCAGGGTTTGAGACGCGGTTATAGTTACGACTTGCTCCACAAGTATCCCTAGTATGACGGCAAAGAACCCGAAGTGTGGGTGCTTGTGGATGCAAAACTTTTTAAGGAATATTTCCTTCAACATAATAATAACAGAAATAATAATTTATTTTCATTTCCAAAAGTTGGGTACAAAAAGTCAGCATATAATTACATAATACGATTTAAAACATGTTAAAAAATTCGTCTAAACTATAAAAATTACTTCCAATTAAAAAAGTCCTTAATTTTTTTGAAAAGGTTAAGTGATTTGATGTTTTTTATATCGTCGGGTATCTTATTCCATTGTAAAGACAGGCTTTTTTGTATTGAGACAATCAATGGGTTGGTATCGTTAGCGCATTTTTCTTCGTTTCATATTGGTGTTCAGTAGTGTTGCATTTGAAAAGATCGATGTTTTTAAAAACAAAAATACAAATCTTAAAGATATAAACCGAGGTGAAAGTTAATAGATCAAAATGTTTAAAAAGAGCTCTGCAAAACTCTCTTTTGGCGGTTTTTGCTATAATTCTTACGGTCTGCTTTTGAATTAAGAAAATTCTAATGGTTTCTCTTACTCCGCCCCATACAATAATACATTACGACATATGATGGAATAAAAATTGGCGTAGTATAATGATATCACCGATTCCAAACTTGCTCGTTTACTGACTTGCCGCAGCGCATAGCAAACAGATGTTAACTTTTGTGTCCACAAAATATTCTCGTCGATTGGAACCCCTGAAAACGGTGAGCATTCTGATACGGAAAGAAACATATTGCTGTTAATCTGAATAGATTTTTGAATAATTAACGATCATTGCATGG
Organism: Venustoraphidia nigricollis; assembly: GCA_034508555.1. NCBI lineage: Eukaryota > Metazoa > Arthropoda > Insecta > Raphidioptera > Raphidiidae > Venustoraphidia > Venustoraphidia nigricollis. The sequence goes on from JAVRKA010000073.1 coordinate 1,975,593, forward strand.
TTCTGAAAAATAATTTAAATTGTTTAAAAATATATTAATATCCCCCAAATTTGAGCGATAAATAGTTATAATATAAAATTTGAGATTGATACTTTCGTCAACATATTTAAGACCAGCACATTCAAAGTCAATTTCTTGATTAAAATTATTAAAATTGAGCTCAGTGCAATTAAAACTAAGATCATTTCTTGCATAGACGACTGCCTCCGTGTTTCTTAATTTTACGACAAACATTTGCAGCTAGTGAATATCCCTCAATCGATATCTGCGATAATGCTTCAGACTGCTGCCAGTGTTCTGTAACACATATAAAGTGTGGTTGTATCCGATGTAGAGATATTTCAATGAGATCGGTTTTGTTACTTAAACATTGGATATTCTGATGTGCGATTGTAATTTTAGTTTGGAAATTTTTTTCAGTTGTGTTAGCTATATCACTTATGCAGCTTATATTATGAAGTGAAGTCAACTGATTCTCGAAAAAACTTGTATCTTCTTACTGTTATGCCACTTGGCCAGAAATATTCATCGTATAGAGTATCTTTCAAAGTAATGTCTGCTTTAACTTTGAAACAAGCATTTGTAGTGTATTTAGTTTTTATTTCTTCAACACAGAAATCAAAATGTGGACATTTCTTCCCTAGATATTCTTGGATTTTATTTGATGTTGTTCCATTTCTTACTCTTCCCAAAAATAGCCAAATATGTTTGACAGCAGCCGTGAAAGCTGTGGCCTCATTATTTTTGCCAATTATTTTTTTTGTGTTCTTCCGTTTTTTGTATTCGACAACTTTAAAATCTTCTTCGTCTTTATCTGTTTCATTAACCGTGTTTCGTTCATCTGTATCCTTATTTAATGTATTCAAATTTGAAACTGTTGTTTCTTTTTGAGATGTGTTGTTCTCATTAGTGTATTCTGTTACTTATATTGCGGCGTTTGGCGAACCCCTTCTTTCAATACTTCCTTGCTGTTTTTTTTTGTTTTCTTCGTATTATTTTTATCTTTGTCGTTATTTTGTTTCTCTTCTTTTCTTTCATTCTGATCATCAACTTTCTTCTCAGACCTATTTTTTGTTTTTGAATTATTTAGATTTTCCATTCTTAGATCATTTATTATCTTATCTTTTCTGTTATTTTCTTCTATTAGAACTTCAATTTTAGTTGTCAAGTTTTTTATAAGTTCATGAGTTTTTTTTTGATTTTGAAATAATAAATCCATTTTCATATTAATATCCATTATGTTTGCTACTTTCAGTTCAGTGTTTTCTAAACTTAAACTGCCATTTATGTGACCTTGCAAGGTCATGACGCGATTTTGCGGTTCTACTGATTGATTATTTTTTGAGGTTATGCTTTCTCCACACTTTTCACAAATCCAATTCACTCTTGTTTTTTCATTTCTCATCAGAATAAAATTGTTAAACGTTATTCCGGTACACTTGAGATGATATAAGCCCTTGCAATATCCACTACAATTGATTATACCCTCATATATGTTAAATTTTTCATCGCACTTACAGCACTTCGACATATCGCCTCACTTACATAAAAATATGAATATATCTCGTGAGTAATGGTATTAAGGCATCATTAAGGCATGTTTACAACTTCAGCTCTGACGGCAGTGGTCTGTAATATGTAATATGATGCATGGAATGAAGATAGTGATATTGAGGATATATTCTGCGATCTTAGCGAAGCTTTGACCATGAAATACTAATTCATATACTAGAATTTTATGGCATTCGTAGTATTGTTCTAGAAATATTTAGGTCCTATCTAACTGACAGTATCCAGTGAAAATAAAATATCTGATAAAATACTTATTAAACATGGTGTCCCGCAAGGTTATATTCTTGGACCCATCCTTTTATAATTTACATAAATGATTTGCCCAGCTAAATGAAACCCTACAATACATATATATTTGCTGATGATACAACAATCTTAAATGTCAACAACAATCAGAGTGTATGTGATGTGCAAGAAAAGGTCCTAAAATGGTTCTCAGCCAATAAATAACTCTGAATTTAAGAAAAACCAAAAAAAAATTACATTTCAGACATCTAGATCAACTAACGAAGGCAATGTGAAATTTCTTGGAATCTTAATTGACCCAGCTTTTAAATGGCATGACCACATTGACTAACTTAGTGATACGTTGTCCAAGGCAATTTATGCTCTTAAAAGAATAAGAGAGGTAGACTCAAACGAGGCTGCTCGAATCACCTACTTTAGCCTACTTCACTCCTCAATGCAATATAGGCTTATGATTTAGGGCGCAACACCGGCTGCCAAAAGAATTTTACTTTTACAGAAAGCAGCTTTGAGGGTATTAGAAGGAGCGTCTAAGCGTGAACATTGCAGACCAATCTTTGTAAAACATAAAACTATTACTATCACGGTTCTGTACATTTACCATTGCCTAATATATTATGAAAAAAAAATAACACCTTAACCACTAATTCTGACTTCCATCAACATAACACACGAAACAAGAACTCGATGTGTCTACCTTTATGTCGACTAACTGTCACACAAAAAAAAATTCCGTACATCTCACTGAAACTTTTTAATAAGATCCCAAATGATATTAAAAATCTGCCATTTAAAAAATTTAACAATTACATAAAAAAATTCTTAACTGAAAATTGTCTGTATTTTATCGATGAATATTTTAACTGTAAATTTTAAATGTAAATTCCATGTACGACGACACTACACATATTGTTTGTAACTGTGAAAATAAATATCTTATCTTATATATAAAAATGAATCGCCGTGTGTTAGAGTTGCTAAAACTCGAAAACAACCCTACCGATCCGAATGATTTTTGTTTGCTTAAAAATCGCAAAAAATCGAAATTCACTGTTTTACTTCGGATTACTTTCAATAGATGGCGTTAGCGGCGGATCTATCGTTTGAGAGCTCTGCGCCATGCAGAACTATTTTTCGGCGTGCGACTCTGTGAAATTTTCATTTACATCGTTTTTTCTTAACAAAAAGGGATAGTGAATTTTGAGAACAGATTAGGTTAAAGCGAATTTAATTGCATGTTGCGAACATTAGTTTTGATTAAGCCATTCTATTAACATAAATTGACATTACCTGCCCACATATTATGTTCAGGTGAACCTACTTTTTATGTTTGATAATTACGCCATGCATTACTGTAAATCATTCAGGGCCATTGTTGAAACAGACATGAAATCATCATTGTTATCACATTTAACATCGTCGTTTTTTAAAAACAGATAAGTAGTGGATTTTGAGAATAGATTTGACTAAATCGATTTCAATTGCATTTTCTGAACATTCATTTCGATCAACCATTATAAGGTAAAGTGACTGCAGGCTTACACATGACCGCAAATTTGGATTTAGTTTGAGGATTTCAATATTGTAAAGTTCTCAAGGACAGCTCCACATATTTAAATGACTGTGAAAACAATTCCGTGTCAATTTATTAAATCTATATTCTCTCAAATTGAAAAGATGTGAAAGTTCTCATTATCAAAAAATGAAAAATATCTATTTTCCTTTTAGAAAATACAAACTATCATTTAACTATGATTTAGTCAAAGTAATTTGTTAAAAAGCGTAAGCATACTCCGAGACATATTTCATCAAAATTAAAAAAACATATTCTGTAAAGAAGACAACCTCCCATTTCTAAAATCTGTACCATAGTCTACATTTTGGAATTGTATAAATAAAATTTTAGTTGCATGTTAAATATTTTCAAAAATCGTACAGTTTTGCAGTTATTTTTTGAAAAAATTCCGATCTTTAAATTATAAAACTTCGACGGTTTGTTGTAGGCATATATAGAAGCTAAACTCAAATTTCTCGGCTGCTTGTAGAGAAACTTGTATTATTATCATAAGTATACAATAATTTAATATTCAAATTGTAGACTTGAAAAATTCAGGTATAAAAAACCGGTCAAGTGCGAGTCGAACTCGCGAGAAGAGGGTTCCGTACCATTCCGCTTTCAGTGAGTATTTTAAGACTTAAGGTTTTCGTTTAGGTTTTCCTGTAAACTATGGGTGAGACCTGACATTTTCTATTTTTTTCAAAATTTTAGGCTCAGTAGTTTCGGACATAAGGGAAGGGGGGCATATCAAATGAAAGGGCTTGTAATGAGGGTCTCAAATACATGTTTTTTATAATTTTAAAATAACAGTTATTTAAGAAGATAAATGAAAATTGACCATTCCATTGACCATTATCTTCTACTGGACCGATTGAGTTGAAATTTGGTATACATATGTAAGCCGGTGACCCAAAGACGGATGTGTAACGTAAATAAATGAATTTTGAGCATAGAGGTCATTTTTGAGAGACAAATTAGGAAATAAAAAAAGGGCTTGTAGTAAGGGTCTCAAATATTTTTTTTATAATTTTAAAATAAATAGTTTAAAAGTTATTTAAAAAAATTAAAAAATTAAAAAAAAAGTTTAGCAAACTGTACCGTGTACGTCACACGGTACAGTTTGCTAAACTTTTTTTTTAATTTAAATTTTTTTTTCCCAAAAATGCCCCCCATGTTCAAAATTCATTTATTTCCGTTACACGTCCATCTTATGGTCACCGACTTACATATGTGAACCAAATTTCAACTCAATTGGTACAATAGTTCGGAGCAAATTGGCTGTGACAGGGTGCCAGACATACGAGTGATCCTATAAGAGTTCCATTTTTTTCCTTTTGAGGTACGGAATTCTAAATCTACTTCTTGGCAAATGTCTCTACAATTATAAAAACTTTCTTGAGTAAATATTTTATATGATTATATATTTTGTTTGTTGACGACTATTGTATACTTTTCTTAGTTTCACAATAAAAAATCTATCTGTCTATTTATCTATCTATCTTGGACCTCCCTCAATTCCGAAACTGGTGACGATATTTGTTTTTGAGTTACGGAATTCCGGAACTAATTTCGATATTGAGAAAAGTCTACAATACAAATCAAAATTTACATATTGACATAAAAAATGAAATGAAACTTTGAGTCAAAAATTAGGAAACACTTCGAATATTAAACTTAAAGAACGTAAGGTAAAACCTGTAAATATGCTCCAGCTGCACTGAGAAGACGCATGCCTGCGATAATTCTTCTGGGCAACGGATAGTTCTGTCAGAGTCACTTAACGTTTGCATAACTGTGTGAGTTTTGCTGACTTTCATCATGCTATGTGTTTCATAATAGAAAAAATTTACAATTTATGGTGAATTGGCGTTGCATTATTTACGACCTAAATTATTGAAATATTGTTTGCTCCTCAACCTCATTAGACTAACTCACATTTCAACAAATATTCGAAAACTTTGTTTTCACCAGGGACTCAATGCTTTTCTTAGAACACTTACACACTTTTCACGTGTGTTTGTGAAATATCCCCCTGTACTTAAGTAAAAATTCCGCAGTCATTTCAGAGAACATATAAGTTGGAATTTACCATAAGAAAAACACAAGAGCCCAGAGGGTTGCGAAAACTTTAAACATATTATGCTAAAAGTAACTACAGATAAAATTAAAATAAAAAACTCCGGTCGCAGTGCCTAAACCCTACCGACAATATAGTGTATTTTTTTATTTTGTCCAAAAACAAACATGAGCTTAAGTTTGTTTTTGGACAAAATAAAAAATTACTCCTTAATACACCCCTTAAAATATTTTTTTTTCTTAGTGAAAATATCTGAACATCTGAACTAAATAAAATACACCCTTCAGTAAATAAATCTTTATACGCAAACTAGCGTTTTCATAAAAATTATAAGGCCAGTCCTTTTAGGCCGATTGTATTAAAATTTTAACAGCATATTTTAATCATTACTAAAAAGTTCAATTTTAATTTTGAAACGAGTCTGAGAAATTTTTCGGTATTTTAAGGCCCACAAACTTTTCAACCCCCAAAAACTACCCTTAAAATGACCTGATTGGGCCCATTTTAAATAGGGTTCTTGCGGCGATGGATTTCAACATGTGGGCAAAATTTCGTTAAAATCAATTAACCTCTTTCGAAAGTCATAACGCGCGCGCACACACACACACATACATACACTCGCAACTTAATGAAGGGGACACTTAAAAAATGTTGAAATTTTGATGATTTTCAAATCGCTGTAATTTCTCGAAAAATGATCGGATTTTAAAAAGCGGTAGCTGATTTTAAAGCTTGAACATTCTAGTTTTTGAGTCAAAATTTCAAAAATTTGTATCGCCCCTTAGCTAACCGTGACAATTGAAAAAAAAAATGAAAAATGTCCCCTTAATTTTTTATAAAATTTCAGATAATTTTTCAACTAAAGCACCTTAAAGCTGGTATTTTTGTCTTTAAAATGCATTTTTTAAAATTTTCTTACGATTTTTTTAACCGAGTTAGCTGTCAAAGCAAAAGTGCCACTTTTGATTTTAAATGCTCATAACTCCTGAAGAAATGATCGTACGACTATTTTCCAAAGTGCATTAGAAAGCTGAGAATGTCCTCTTTAAAATACTTTCATCTAATTTTTTTTCTTAAAATTTTTTTTCTTTTGTGATTCTTGTTTTAAAATGTCATTAAAAACGAACTTTTATCATAATTTGTTATTTTAACGCCACTTTGTTTAAAGTGGCGAAATTATTAATATAATATTATAATGAAGATTTGATTTTGTCAATGTGGTACACTGTAAATGTTTAATTGTTAAATTTTTCTGATTCATTTTCGTGACAACTTCCCTTCCGGAAGTTTGTCATCCGGAATTGGCTCCGGTTTAAAATAAACTTAGTTTTCTTATAAAATTTTCGTTCTTACTTAACGAGCTACCCCTGTTATCAACCCCATAGGTGGCCATACTGCGGGATATTTCTTTGAAGGATTTTTTTAAGCATAACAAGGACTTCTTCTATATACTATCTTAACAGGTAAGGTCCCAAAATACCGCTATTGTGATCTCTTTTTTTGTTGCCACAGTTTCCGACCTACGACCCGCCTCCGCTGGTAACAGCTAATCATAATAATAATAATAATAACAAATCGGATCAGCAGCCTCCTCGTGGCGTGCCCTGGACAGATTTAGTCTGACAAATGCTGCCGTCTGCACAAGGGGCCAACCACCCCTGTGCAGAAAAATTGGTTCCAAAAAGAAAAACCAATGAAGCCACCCACAGCCGGCCTGTCTCGGATGGAGGCCCTAGTGGAGTTGGGAGTGGCACACAAAACGCGGCCGTCCGCATGGTGTGGACGGACGACCTTAAGCGTGACCTTTTGGCATGTTACGCGAACAGTGACCCTTCGCAAAGAGGGTACATGGCACGGATGCATTCTATCTGGTGCGAGGTGCATCCAGAGCTATCACATATCTCGGCCCACAATCATGTCAACCATTTGCGAAGGAGAGGATTTGACCCGGAACCGCCTCATCCAATGACAGCCACGTCGCCCAGTCGTCAAGCGGTCACTGGTGTCGCACCACAGTCTCCTGCTGTCATTGTTGACGTTGACAACGTGAACGATCCAAAGACGCGGTTCCTAACCATAATGAATGCCAATATTGACCTAAAGGACAGGCAGCGATCAGTTCATTATAAGTTATCGCTGCGGCCCGAACATCTGGCCGAAATGGATGAAGTTTTAGATGGGCATATTTCGAATGATTCCGACCTCTGGACTATAAATTGCGCCGTTTACGCTGCAGCTAATGTATTAGCTACTCTTGCACTTTCTAGACATGCAGGAAATAAATCTGGGCAGCGTATAAAACTGCTGGATGTAAAAATAAAATCAGCAAGGCAGTTGGTGTCCAGGATTCAGTGTGTGATAGACTATTTATTATCAGGCCGTAAGTTTACAGCTAAAGTCCGACGCATTACGCGTTCTCTTAGTGCACAATATCACACACTGAATAAAACCACGTTGCAGACCATCAAGCAGCATGGCCTGGACAAGATACGGGCGCTAACTTCTGCCAAAAAGAAGTTAGTGAGGCGTAACAAAGCTATAAAGGAGAACGCCACCTTTAATACATGTCCTTCCCGCATCTTTAAGACAAGTTCGCCACTTGTATACACACCGCCAACTGCTACAGAGGTCGAGAATTTTTGGAAGGTGCTCTACGAAACCAAGCCACCATTAAATGAAGATACTCCAGCTATCCATTTGTTTAGGCAGTTCTGCAACCGACACCTGGATGAGGATGAAGTGCCACTGTCAATTAGTGAAGCAGATATGAAAAACGCCTTATTGGGTAAAAAGAGTTTCTCTGCCCCTGGCATAGATACTGTAAACAACTTTTGGTGGAAAAAGTTCCCATCCACGCATAAACATCTAGCCCGCATTTTCACATCTCTAGTAACAAATTTAGACCCTATACCAACTTGGTTGACAGAAGGCCGGACTGCTCTCATTCCCAAGAAGGGAAACTTATCTGATCCGAAAAATTACCGTCCGATAACCTGTCTCAACACTGTATACAAAGCGTTCACTTCCATCCTGAACGAACGCATCTTGCGACATATTGAGCTAGTTTGGAGAGACGTTTATGAGCAAAGAGGCTCTAAACGTGGCGTTGCTGGTTGCAGAGACAATCTGTTAGTTGACAGAAGCATCTGTCAAGATGCTGTCCAATATAAACGCAACCTGTCAATGGCCTGGGTGGACTATAGAAAAGCGTTTGACACCACATCACATGATCTGTTGATCATATTACTTAAGTGTTTGAAGATCCACCCCGATATAGTGAGATGTATAGAACACCTGCTACCACTCTGGAGGACACGTTTTATTATAACTTCCGGTAAGCGTGTTGTGACAACAGACTTGGTATCCTACCATCGAGGGGTATTCCAAGATAACAGCTTGAGTCCCCTCCTTTTCTACATCTCACTACTTCCTATCTCCATCTCTTTGAGGCGTAGTCGTGGGTATATGTGTGGTGTTCCATCTAATCGTAGGCATAAAGTCACCCATTTATTTTATATGGATGACTTAAAGCTTTACGCCTCGAGCGCCGCAGACTTAATTCTGGCGCTGAACACCGTGCAAGTATACAGTGAGGATATCGGTATGGCATTCGGATTGGATAAATGTGCTGTTCTGCATATCAAAAAAGGACGAAATGGGGACTACGGAGAAGACGTGCAATTCGTTGATGGAAGTGTCATCCACCATCTCGACATCGGAGAGTCCTACACGTACTTGGGTGTGAGTGAGAGTCACGTTCAAGATGTCAAAGTCGTCAAAGAGGCTCTCTGCGGCAAGTATCGACGAATTCTGCGACAAATCTGGAGTTCAGAGTTGTCGGGAAAGAACAAAGTGGCTGCTACAAATATGCTTGCTGTTCCAGTTCTGCTCTATACCTTTGGAGCATTCAAGTGGATAGTTAACGAGTTGCAACAGCTTGATAGAGGCACCCGAAAAATTATGACCATCTACAGAAGTCTTCACCCCAAATCGTCCGTCCCTCGTTTGTACCTCCCGCGTCACCTTGGAGGGAGAGGATTACTCACCCTGGAGTATCTTCACAACAGAATTATATTGGGTACTGCTATTGCGGTTTGTAACAGTTCGGACCCGCTCTTACAGCTCGTGCGCGATTACGAATATGCGGGTGTTGGGGCGTTTCTGTTTCAAGCCGCAAACAGAGCAGCAAATGAACTCAGTCTTGATTTTGACTTCAGTTCCGATAGAAATCGTAGAAATGCAACGTATGCATCTCTAACGTCAGATCAAGTACGATTCACAGTAAAGAAGGCAGAGCAAAAGTTCTTGCTCAAACAACATACTGATAAACCGATGCATGGGACTTATTATAAGAACATCAACACTTGCGGTTTATCGAAGGACCTGACGTTTGCCTTTCTGAGATCAGCTGGACTGAAGTCTGAAACTGAGGGATTTGTTTTGGCGTGTCAAGATGGAGTTATCAACACTCTTGTGTACCGTCGCATAGTTATAGGTGCAGAAGTAACAGATACTTCTTGCAGAGCATGTCGATCGCATCCAGAGACGCTCATGCATCTCTTATCGGCATGTAGTCACTATGCGAGTTGTGTTTACATTCACCGCCACAACGCTGCTCTAAGAATTTTATACTACCACCTAAGACATCATTATGGTGTTGATAAAACTCCTGTTCTACCTTATGTTCCAAATGATATTGAGTCCGTTGTCGAAAATAAGTCATGCAAGATTTTCTGAAACTACTCATTTAGTACTACCAGGCAACTTTCAGCTACAAAGCCTGACATAGTTCTCCTTGATAAACCTGCGCGAACTATGTATGTTATCGAGTTTTCAGCCCCTGCTGAAACGAACATAGCCGCAAAGGAGACTGAGAAGCGGACAAAATATCAAGATCTTCTTTTTGAGCTCAGAAAGCAGTACCCAGAGTATACTGTTAAATTAATTGTCCTTATAATTGGTGTTCTTGGAGGGGCAAAACCGTCACTGTTGGCAAGTATGAAAACTATTCCGGCATGTCAGCGTATTGCTGAGTCACTAATTTGCCGTATACAAAAGGCCGTGCTTATTGGGTCGCTCCGTGTACTCCGTGAGCACGACCTAAACTCACTGTAATCGCCCATTTCATGGTTTGAGACGCGGTTATAGTTACAACTTGCTCCACAAGTATCCCTAGTATGACGGTGATGAACCTGAAGTTTGGGTGCTTGTGGATGCAAATTTTTTTAAGGAATATTTCCTTCTCAATAATAATAATAATAATATATATATATATAAACATTTTTAAAAATGGTGTAACAGAGGTTATGAAACGTCGAGAAATTTTGGTCTGACCCCTATGTCCCGCCATCCGACCGACGCCAATAGTGTATATGCCATATATGACAAATACACTAAAAAGCAAGTCGTGAATACAGAGTACTTAAGAGTTGCAAAGTTGACATGAATATCCAGTGTTCTCGACGACTTCATGAAATCTATACAATCTGCAAAAATGACGGCCACATTTTTGGAAAAAATAAACCAACAATAAAAGAAAGAAAAAAAATATTTTCTTTGACAGGTTCATGGGAAAAACGCTCCACAAAGATTTCTAATTTTTGTTCTCCTTCAATAGTTCTTTTTTCAAAATTTTATCTGGAACCTATCTGATTTAATTTTAACAATAATGTGCATTTCCGATGACTTTTTTATCACTGTATATAAAATCACATCTTTATAAATTATTACTTGAATAACACAGCAAGATAACAAAAATTTCAAATTTTTATCTCGACATTAAGGAGTTAAGCTTTACTTTTAGAAGAAAATTCTTTATTTTTAAGCTTGAAACACTTTACAGTAGAAGTTATAATACTGCTTTTTAAGAAAGTGGGTTAGTGGTAGTTGTAAAGAAGCTTACCTATGAAAATAAGTAATTTTTAAAACAGCTATGATATGTGGCTATAAGGCAAATTGGTTTATGCAAAATCTTTGGTATTTAAAAATAAACATAAGTAACCTACATTTTTGGTATTTTTTTATTTATTCAAATGCAATTTTTGCCCTACGTCATGTAGATAAACTTTAAAACATATCTCAAAAATGTTATTAGTAATAGCGTGAATTACACAAAGTAATCAATTCTTCTCTACAATAAAAAGAAACAGCATTTTTGGTATGTTTTGGGTTGCCTTCATATATTCAACGAATGTTAAATGCAGGCTAACATAAAATAATTCGCAGTCAAAATTTAAATAAACTTGTTAAAATAGTAACTCCCGGAATAACTGTCTCGATTTTGTTAGATTTAAAATAAATGCTAATGATTATGTTCAGTTCACGAAACTCAACCATTAATGCAATTTCGATTTATTGTTATGAAATATAGACCCCAGAATCTTATTGGATTTTTAAATTGCTATTAGTCTATTTAAACAACAATCTGATAGAAGCCACTTTGTGCTGTAATGACTGATATTATGATAGAAGTTTGTTATTAACTATATAATGTATATTATCTCGCAAGTGTAGTTAAAAAAGAAGAAATAAACTTGTCAATACCGTATTAGACAGTCTTAGTCACGAGATGATTTTTAACAATGTATGTTTGTAATTATATCTATTTCCTATAACCTGTGTAGGTTTTTAGTGGAACAAATATATTATTATTATTATTACTATTATTACTATTATTTGTAGCAGTAGCGGAATTAGAGAAAAACTAACTGAAAGTTTCGGGATGAAAATATCTTATATAGTCTTCGTTTTAAAATACACAGAGTTTTATTTATTTTTAAACCTTACAGAAAATTCTCTAAGAGTTCACTTTGTATAAACATAAATAATTGTAGGTATGAGAAATATATAGGTACTGTATAAAATGTTTCAATTTTCATAATATAGATACTGCATACGGGCACGTTATTTTTAAAGATATAACCAAAGCATTTTTGCCAAGAAACATTTGACGTGTAAATTTAAAAATGTGAATTACAATTTATTTCACGTTACAGACAAGCATCGCCATTGTTGGTCACATAGGTATAACTTTGAGCCCGGTCGCTTACCTCTGAACAGTCAGACATAATACATGTGATTAAAAAGTAATTATACTTCTATTAGCGATGAATAGTAGATTTTTATATCTAACTAGATGACCCGGGGAACTTCGTAGCACCTAAAATTGATTTGATTGTAACTCTTCATAAGCGATTTTGAATCTTAGTCAACCTTTCAACTCCAATTCATTGAGACCGATAATATTGGTTGCATCGTGTACGGTTTGAGTTTCGTTTGGTTATTAAATGAAAGTCGTAATTTAAATGAATTCAATGTCACTTATTTACATGATGACTCAATACAAAACTTTCTGGTAAACCAAATTTGTTCTCAAAATCTACTACCTTTTTTTAAAAAAAGCGGCCCGGGCCGGCGTCGCCCGGATTCAGGGTTGACAGATTGGGCGATTTATCGCCAAATAGTAAATACTACACGACAAAGTTTGTTTACATATATTGGAAATAATAAAAAACCCAGGTCGCAGTGCCAAAACCCTGCCGACAATATAGTGTATTTGCTAATACAGGCAGTTCGGCTTTATTATGCGAATTTAACTTGGTTTTTTGGTAAAATAAAAAAATTGACTGCTTAATACACCCCTTAAAATAACATTTTTTTTTCTTAATTCCAATATTATTATCAATCGAACCTCTATACCAAGTTATATACACCTTTCAGTAAATAATTCCCTATCTACAAACTAGTCTTTCTTAAAATTTTTAAATCCGGTCCTGTAAGGTTGATATTATTAAAATTTTAGGGACACATTTTAATTACTGCCAGAGGGTTAAATTTCAATTTTGAAATGATTCGGAGAATTTTTTCGGTATTTTAGGGCCCAAAAACATTTTTCAACCCCTAAAAACTACCCTTAAAATGGCCCGATTAGGCCCATTTTAAATAGGATTCTTGCGGTGATGGATTTCAATACGTGGGCCAAATTTAGTTGAAATCAATTAACTCTTTCGAAAGTTATTGCCCGCACACATATATATATATATACGTATATATATATATATATATATATATATATATATATATATATATATATATATATATATATATATATATATATATATATATATATATATATACAAGTTTTATATAGAGGCAATCTAATACCCTTATTCCCTTATTGCCTCGAGTACTATATGAGTGTATTTCATCCACTGTCTGGAATGTATTTAAATTGTTTTTGACATATAATAAATTATTGAAGACATATAAAGATGGTAGTGACATAAACCTTAGTTTTTGAAATATAGTTTTACAATGTGCAAGTTTATGTTTTTGAGAAATAATTCGAACGGCTTGTTTCTGAAGTTGACATGAAATTATATGGTGTAAATGTTCACTTCACATTTACATCCTTTTTAAAAATATTTGCTAAATATTATTTCGATGTCCACGTGTTGCTATCATTCATAATATATTTGATGAGGCGGTATCCGAATTGTATTGACACTTTGATATCTAATCCCCTGAAATGTTTATTATCTATTTATAGTCCATGAATTTAAAGTTCTCAGAGCATTTGTTTTGCAATTGAGGACCCAGAACAATGCTAATTTCTTCCTTCTTAGAATGTTTTTTTTTTCAAATTTCACGGTTATTACTTTCTTCGAACCTACTTTTCGTACTATCATTAATTTATATTTATTCAAAATTTATATTTTGAATTTATACAATCTGCCTATTTGTCTTCTTATTATTTTGTTTCTCTGCTAATATTAACATGTTACGTAATTCTAATATTGAAAAAGTTCACGCACCACTAGTCTAGTGGATTAATACCGGGTTTTTGGTAAGACTTCCAGTCTAAAGTCTAAATTGAAAGATCTCATTTTAATTGAAAACAAATAACATTATTAAATCTAGATTTAAGACTGGAATTTGCACCTAAAAGTCAGCAACAATATATCTTAAAAATATTTTATTTTGTATTGACTATTTTTATATCCCGACCTAATCTTACAAAGCCAGTATTTTCTATTGAATATTCAATGACTAAACAGCTGAACGTTGGTTACAAAAGCAGAGTCAGAGCCAAATAACAGACACAAAATTTGTTTATTCATAAGTTACATTATATTTATGCTGGGTTTTTAGTACAACTTTCAAAGTATAAGCGTATCAGAAATCCAGTCGTACAGTTTTTAAAGTTCCGTCCAATTTTTGGTATTTTTTTTTAATACGAGAACACATTTATTTCGTAGTGTTAATACTTCCATGTAATTTAGGAGTTATTTATATCAGATGAACGATATAAAATCCGAAATTCACGTCCATAATTTAAAAGCTAGGTGCAGAATCGAATGAAGAGTTCTTTGTAAAGTTAGAGTATTTCTCCATAAATTTCAGGCGTCATGCAGGCAGCTTAACGCTTGAAATAGTTTTTATTTAAAGTAGGTAATAGAAAAACAAATTTTGTTGAATATTAATCAAAAATATATGAAATCCACACCTGCTAAATCTGTTTTTGTAACCGAATTTCCGAAGTCTAAATTGATAACAAGCCGGTAAGCGTAGCAAAATTATTTTTTCATTAAAAAGTAATTCCGTAAATTGTACATCGACAGATCCTGTAGCGAGGAATCGAGCGAACATCAACACGAGGAGGAGGACGACGAATACGGCGACGTTAACGACGTCAACAATGGTAGTGGCGGCGGCACCTGCAATGCCGGGGGACGAAGAAGAAGGATGTGTCGGTCCCTTCAAACACGCGGACGCCGAGCATCGACTGCTACGTGCTCCCGTCATAAAACATTCTAGTGGCGCCGCCGTGTGGCTGCCCTTCACCTCGCCACCCTTAACCTTCAGGACATAAATTCTTTCATTCTCTCTTTATCTTCCTCTTTACTTTAACTATCGCTGTCTTACTCAATACATTGACAGTAAAACAGTTCACATATATATGTCAATGTTTTGATGCAATTTTTAAGCAACCGTTGAACTTTAATATAGGCTTATCTGTCACTTGTGCATTTTTTCTTCTTCTTCTTCTTCTTCACTGTCACTATATGAGGTATATTTGATGTTTAATTCAGTATAAAGGATATTCACACACGTGCCAATCTTTTGTTACAACCGTTAAATGCTGGGTTGTAGAAGGCATTGTCAAAAGAATCTGATTACACAATGACCTTAGATTGTGCTCATTTTAATTACAGTTTTAATACTTGCAGAAACAGTATAATATCGTAGTTACACTCTCTGTCATCTATTTTGTACTTATACAAAACAAATTATTTATCTAAGTAGAAAAAAATCGCTTTTCAAGTTAAATTTTAATCAAAATGTGTTTAAAAATGCCGTTTTAAAGTGAATCTTGTACACAAAACTACGTTTAATATATTATGTATATGCAGTTAAAAAAACATCGATCAATTATTTTTCGATCAGGATCATTTTAAAATTATCCTATGCTTTCCGTATGAAGAAATATTATATATGTGGTCACAATCTGTCATTGTTAAACTAAATTTTCTGACAATGCTTTCTGCAACGCAGCATTAGCCTTTAAAACGGCAGCTTATTTGTTGCTTATTCATGATTTTGTTTCTTTTTTCGTTCTTATCGGTATGAAGTAATAAGCACAGGTGTCAGTATTATATCAAAATTTGAGTTTTGTAATTGCTCGAATCAGTTTAATCTCAAATGGTTTGTCACGTAAGTACCATTTCTTTACTGGCTTATTCTGTAAATTTACAAAGGTACCAACGTCTTTTTCAAATAGTCCACTTCTCTTTCGACTCTGTTTAACCACAGATAGTTACTCTATCATTATTGCATTCATTCATAATTATTAATTCAATTAATGCGTAGTTCACACACGTGCCGTTATTTTTTTTTCATTTAAGGCTGTCGGAACGCTCTGAATTTATGCCAAAAATAGGCCGTCGGCTGATAGCTGATTGTAGAGTTATTCGTCAACATTTTGCAAAAACTCTTTCTCTATAAGGAAGAAAAAGGTCAGATCTCTAATGGACTACTTTTGTAATTTATGTACGCTTTACTAGAAAAAAGTTGACATTAATTGTGTCAAAAAACATACGTTTTCAATATCACACTACGACCTTATTCGTACTTATTTCACAAAATTATTCCATCACAAACCTAAAGTGACTCTTCCTTTTTCGGAAAAGTTTTTTAAATCTTCAAAATATTTCCAAAATTTAGAGTAATCAACTGACAGCGGTACCCGTACAACAGCATTTTTTAGCCTCGTAATGTGGTTTAAATTCAAAACGTTCCAACAGCCTTAAGCACTAAATGTAACTTTAATGAGATAGGCTTAAAAATGAATGTGTTTATTTTGAAAATAACCATATTACTTACAAATGATTTCTTCTTTAGCGGTTCAATATTTCGTTTAAAAAAAAGTACTATAGTATATACACTCGTTTAACATTTTCAGTTTAACCTATAACCTTTTAAAAATTTGAAATTAAATTATTTTTAATATTTTTTTTAAATTTTATTAATACTTAAAAGCTTACTGGTTCAAAAACTTACTTTTACCTAAGTGTATATTTTTTAATTCTTTACATACAGAATATAGTTTTTTTCATACCATGCCGAAAGTTCGTACTTTCTGATTGGATTTTAAATCAGAATGTATAACATTTATGCACTGTTGTAATTACAGCTGGAATTACTGGCATATCGTCTGTAGAGGCGGGCCTTAACAGTTTTGTTATGCGCAATGATACGTGAGACTGCCGTTTGTCGAGCCATATGTGTGCCAGTAGGCAGTAGTAAGTAGCCATCTGCTGTTATGACATGGACATTATTAGATCCATGTGTCATTACATATAACCTCAACATTGCTCACTTGAAAGTAATTAATCTTTTTATATATTGGTAAAAGTGCGTACTTTCGACCGGATATTAAGAAAAATAGTATACCCTACATGGGCAGAAAGTTAAAAGTCCTGCACTGCGCGACATAATATGTTGCCCTCGACTTCGCCTCGGGTATCATGTGGCGCAGTACAGGAAATTCAACTTTCGGCTCTTGTGGTGTAATATACTATTATTATATCACGCTTTGTTCACTTGTCTTTCTTCTAACTTAAGGAGTCACATTTACCTGAACGCGTTCAAAATGAATGTTTCTTTTTAAATTTTTTTTTTGAGTATATAAAGTTAACATTTAGTTAAAATAAAAATGACATGTTATTAGTGTATTTGCCATATGGCAACATACACTATTGGCATCGGTCGGATGGTGGGACCTAGGGGTCGGACCAAAATTTCTCGACGTTTCATAACCTCCTAAACACTGGCACCATTTTTAAAAATGTTTATATATATATGTATATATATATATATATATATATATATATATATATATATATATATATATATATATATATATGTGTGTGTGTGTGTGTGCGGGCAATAACTTTCGAAAAAGTTAATTGATTTCAACTAAATTTGTCCACGTGTTGAAATCCATCACCGCAATAAGCCTATTTAAAATGGGCCTAATCGGGTCATCTTAAGGGTAGTTTTTAGGGGTTGAAAAATGTTTTTGGGCCCTAAAATACCGAAAAAATTCTCCAAATCGTTTCAAAATTGAAATTTAACCCTCTGGCAGTAATTAAAATGTGTCCTTAAAATTTTAATAAAATCGACTTTACAGGACCGGATTTAAAAATTTTAAGAAAGACTAGTTTGCAGATAGTGAATTATTTACTGAAAGGTGTATATAACTTGGTATGGAGGTTCGATTGATAATAATATTGCAATTAAGAAAAAAAATGTTATTTTAAGGGGTGTATTAAGGAGTAAAATTTTTTATTTTTCCCAAAAACCAAGTTAAGTTCGCATAATAAAGCCACACTGCCTGTATAAGCAAATACACTATATTGTCGGCAGGGTTTTGGCACTGCGACCCGGGTTTTTAATATTTTTACAGTTATCTGTCAAGTGCGTGACTTATTATTTTACGACGAAGTGTGACATTATGGTAAAATGAGCGCCCAGCGAGTTTTAACAGTCACGCAAGTCAAAATAATAAGTCACGCGCGAGATATAGATTTTTTGCACGTATTTTCTCTAAAAGAGCTGACTTTCACTTCATAATAAGCATATATTTATATATTTGACAGTTCAGCTATATTGGAAATTTAGATAGTTTACAAAAAACGAAACCTACTTTGCTTGTCTGTTGCTCATATATATTTAAATATATTTGAATATAGGCTCGGTAAAATTACTTTTTTTTTACATACTAGTGCAAAATGGTTCACTGTACAACCTCTATAGAAGCAGCTATTTTACAAGGGGTTCTGCAATTTTTTTTTTAATGAAATATATATTATAATGAGATTTTAGGTCTTATTGAAAAAATGGCGCCTTACTGTCAGCATGATCACTGTTCGAAATGTTAATAGATCTAAAAAAATTTAGAAATATTATAATTACTTATATTATCTTTATCGTTTATGGAGGCATTTTTTGAAAATTTGATTCAGATTTTTTTTCATAAATAATAATTAAACACCAAAATTTACAGGAAAATAAACATATTCAAATTCTAAAAATAAAAAAAAATAACTCCATACCCATTAAAATATCGCGCACACATATCAAGCCTGACCACCACAGTTAGTGAAGATTATTTAACAGAGAAGCGTGCGTTAGACCAACAAACGACTATCAGTCGGCCACCTGCAATTTCAAATTTAGCCGTGCTGGATCGATCTAGTGTACTAGTGTTGTGTCGTTTTCATTAATTAATTTGATAAAACTACTTTAAAACGGCGAAATGTCTGCCGCACAGAAATCTGAACTCAAAGTTAGTGATTTGTGCTGGTCCGTGCTGGTTTGTTCTAGTCTAGTGTAGGTTTATGTTGTACTGGTCTTGCTGATTAATGTTTGACAAGTGTATGTGGTCTTTAAAGGTAGCCTTACCTTACATTTACAATAATCTTTTTAAATTTTTCAGATCCATTAATATTTCAAGCAGTTATCATGCCAAAAGTGAGGCGCCGTTTTTCAACAGGATCTTTTAAAATCACATACATGCACATATATTCTATTTTTTATAAAAAAATTATTTAATTGTTTTTCAAACATAATAGTGATCATGGAAGAACACGTAATTTGCTTTAAATTTAATTTGTAATTTTGTGCACCGTAAAATACGTTCATTTTGAACCCTAATATTTGTGTACATCACTTTTCCAGTTTTCGTACAATTTATCAATGGTTGCAACTGCTTATTAGTGTATTTCCCGTATGGCACATTATTGCCCGGACATACTGTATACGTGTATACATATATATGGGCACCATCGGACCATTTTAAGAGGTGTACTCTAAGATTGAAACTTGTTTTGGAATCCAAAATTCTCGGAATTGATTTAGCATTGAAATTTAACCTTTTCGTATCAATCAAAAAGTGCCCCTAAAATTTAATTAAAATCAACTCGACAGGCTTGCGGATAGAGAATTATGCCTAGTTAAGGCTGCAATATAATTTGGTGCAGATGATTAATTATTAAAACACAGAATATTGAAATTAAGAAAAAAATAGTATTTTAAGGGGTGTCTTAAGGAGTTAAATTTTTTATTTTATTCGCACTACCAGCTTTAGCAAATACTTTATATTGTCGTTGGGGTTTGGCACTGCGACCTAAAATTTTTATATGAAATTTTGATTTCTAAAATCACTCAGGAGTTTAAAAATTATAAAAAAGCATGTCTGTCTGTGAACTGCTTTATAAACAGTGTGTGTCATAAATATACACACAAATAAAGTTGAACTGTAGAGGAATTCCGACCAAAGTTTTAATTATTTGTACATATTTATATTACCTTTATTATTCTTATATTGTAATCGTGTACTTCGCAAAATACGCTCTAGTTATTAAAAGTGATAGTATTTTGTTTCACTATAGACTTCTGGGAATGATAATTATAGACAAAACCTTGGCCAAAGCTATTATTTCTGATCGTCAACCAAAACCTTTCTTCATCGATAATTATAAACCCACACTGAAAATCAATATTATTAATTATCGTTACACGTACCTACATCAAATTTAGACTGGCCATGACAGATTTTTGAATTTTTTATCCCGTGAGTGCCAGACCGTTGTTATTTTATAAAAGCTAAAAGTTTCTCAGCGTACGCTTCCAACACAGGTAGGAACGATGGGCGGTTATGTACTTTGGGTCATCGTGGCTTTGGCAGGTAAGAGGTAGCAAAGTTGTATAAAATACCGACTTAATTTCGTCAAATTATAAAGCTTTTTACATTTTTCCTCGGAATAATATTAAAAATCACGTTGTGCATTGCCAGATATTTAATATCGTGGCAACCATTTTCCAGACACCGTTAAACTTCAATAATTAGTTGTAATTGTACTTACGTTATAGTATTAAAGCTAAATTTTATACAGGTTACATGGGGAACTATTAGAAGATGCTTCCCCAGTAGCCAGACAGTTTCGACAGTTCTAACCCCTACCCAGACAAACATATAGGGTAGTTATAGGTGCGAGCGTGAGTAGATGCGAGTGAGATACTGATGCGCTCGCACCTACTATTATTGTCTGGCTAGGGGCTAGAACTATCGAAACTATCTGGCTACTGGGGAAGAATCTTCTAATAGTTTCTCAAGTAACCTGTACCTAAAGTACAAGTCGCCCATCGTTCCTACCTGTGTTGGAAGCATGCGCTGAGAAACTTTGAGCTTTTATAAAATAACGAAGGTCTGGCACTCGCGGGTTATCAGCTAAATACTGTAGTTGACTGGCTCGGCTATCGTCCGGGTGTAAGTCGCACTTTTGATTTTTTATCCACTTCCTCTTAACTGATTGAGTTGAAATTTTGCACACATCAGGTGTAATTCTGACGATAACACAATAGTACGGAAACTAGCTGACTGGGCCGGCTTCATTCGGGTCCAAATCGCATTTTTGAATTTTCATCCACTTCCCGTTTATCGATTGAGATTACGTTTTACACACATTTGTAGTTCCGATGACAATAGTCTTGCAATAATAAGGCACTGAGTGGGTAAGGATCAGAAGTGTGCGTCCTCCTTTCTAACTAGCAAACCAAAGTGTATGTTTTTTTGAAAATAACGCGAATCAAATAACTACTATTTAACTATAAATGCGAGCCCAAAAGTCGTGCAGCATTTCAGAGGATTGGATAAATGTAATAAAATCGGCAATTGAAGCACACTAAAAACTTAAAAATAAAATAGGTAAACAACTTTTTAAGTTAAATTGTTAAATCGATAGTGTACTAAAGGCCGGAAAATAATTGTGGATCAGCAATCTGGAATCTTAATCATACTAAAATAAAGTCGTGGGACGCATATAGTAGAAAACTTTCTTCTGTTGGAGATTGGAGACCATATTTAGCTTTAGACTATATTCTGCGACCTTAATATTACTAAATGCGCCCCACGATTTAATTTCTGTCTCATCAAAACCCACAATTATTTTTTAGCTCTTAGTAATATCAATGATTGTACAAAAAAAACAATGCCGTTTAAATTAAAAAAAGTTATTTTACCTATTTCTATGTGAACAAGTAAAATTTTCCATTTATTAAATGTTCATAACTCTTAAATTTTTCGAGGACTAACGATTGGCATAAAAAATTCACAAATCTGTCATGTGCACTAGCTTGACGTACCTACATTATCGTTAAAAGTCAGTCCCGGAGGAAAATGGTAGAACGCAATTGGAGTATTCAAATAAAACAAATTTATATCTCTGCTAAAATCAGTAAGATAATATCTTCACATAGCTTTAAAGTATTTTTATTTATTTTAGGGATATTATTTGGACCGTGTAAAGGTGAAATGAACTAACTAATAAAATGGGTAATTTCTAAATATTCGAGACATAAAACTTATTTCGGTGTTACCTTAACATCAATACTATCTTTCGTCAATATTTTATTACTTTTTACAGGTCTTTACAGGGTTGCAAAAATTGGATTTTTTTTCAATTTATCATCATGAAATTTGCACTACGGATTCTTTTCAAAAAACAATAATCCCGAAATGTGTATTGCAGATGGTTTTTTGAGTATTAAGTCCATATATTTAACTACAAATTATTTTTTTAATAATAATCCCGTATTTTTAATGGTGGATTATTATTGTTTGAAACTAATAATCCAAATAAATTAAATTATCCATATGCAAGTAATTTAATATTTTTGGATTATTATTTTTGCAATTCTGCGTTTTTAGTATATTATTCAAATTCTTTGTCGTATTTAAAAATGATGGTGCAGCAAACTCGTTTAAAAAACCTGTCGATTAGCTCATTTCACTTCTAATTGACCAATTTTGTAAATCAGATATCGAGTGCCGACAACATAATATAATACAAGTATACTTGAATCTGATATCTAATTATTGTAGATTTATTATTAAGATTTTAGAAATACATATATTAAAACTGTAAAATTGTTTTTTTTTAATCGATCATTGTATATCACGCAGTACCTACGTATCGGTTGGTTATTTCGCATGTATCTAAAAATGATCATTTAATGCAGTGGTTCTTAACCTGGGGTGCACGCACCCCTGAGGGTGCGGGAGAAGCCCCTAACAATATAAATTATTAAATATAATTTATTAAATTTTTGATTAAAATATTTGAAAACTACAGCGTTATTAGTATAGCGTGTTATAGGTGTATAGAAGCTCATACAAAAATTAAGGTGATGGGTTTTTCGCAAAAAATACAAATATATCAAAACTAAGAATAATGTAAGAAATACGTGAATGAAATATTTCGTTGCTATGCATGCGATCACCGGCACATACATAGGCAGTCGTCACTCATTTCGCAAAAAATATATTTTTCTAAACTAAAAAATCGAAACACATTTTTCAATGGGGTGCGGAGAACTATTTCAGATTAAATAGGAGTGCGGTTCACTTAAAAGGTTAAGAAACACTCATTTAATGGGTGGTACGTTATAACTTATTGTAGCACTGGTACTAAATAAACTAAGTACTAAAGAATAGTCCACACATTTCAGATCCGTGTATGAAAATATTGGCAGCTCATTTCGTCATTCTACGAACTTTGTTAATCGTCAAATTTTGTAAACGAAATGTATACCCCTTCTTTAAGAAACACTTTCTTTTTTAATACAATAAAGCTAAGGATAAGGAAGGATAATATAAAAAATTGTGACAGAATATTAAGTTT
Source organism: Venustoraphidia nigricollis (assembly GCA_034508555.1). NCBI lineage: Eukaryota > Metazoa > Arthropoda > Insecta > Raphidioptera > Raphidiidae > Venustoraphidia > Venustoraphidia nigricollis. The sequence continues at coordinate 1,999,291 of JAVRKA010000073.1, forward strand.
GTGCACCTTGCCTTAAAAATGTTTTATCTACGTTACTGTCTTGACAGTTTAGCCTTTTACTTCAAATTATTTCAAAAGAATCAGAAAATAATATATGACTGACGTTTCAAAACTGTTATAGACTTCGAGTTTTTTTTATTAATTTAATTTAATTTTCCGATTATATTAAAACTGATTTTGAGCAGACTTACACTTTAATTATTTTAGACATTGTGATTTGTAAATAACGAATCAAAACTCACACATTTATATTTACTAAATAACGACCTAATAATAACCTAATAAATAACCTAAAAATAACGACCTAAGCAAAATTTTACTCAAAGTACTGCATAGAAAAAAATTTGAAAATCTAGAGATAACTTTAATAATATTTAAATACTAGTGGGTTAAGCCTGTCTCCGTCAGGCGCAATTGAATTTCAAATATTCAAAATGGCATTTTTCATTTACATATATTTTAGAAGATCCTCTTAAGTTATCTCCCGTTGACCTATGAAGTCTAAATGTATGGGTCAAATTCAAATCTGCAGCGACCTGAATTGAAGTCCCACGCTGGGCGAAAAATTATTTTTTAATGGTTTTATAATTGCATATACATGTCAAAAAACTTACATGAATTAATTAATTTGTACCTGGGAGACCGAACTTTGCTCGGAGAGTTCAATAAACATGGTATTAATTTGCCGTGATTTTAAAAATAATATACACAAATCTATACATTTTTTAATTAATTTTTTTCTCATTTAAAATAACAATTGAAAAAATTGGTAACAAAGAACCAACAAATAAAAATGTTTAAACAATGAAAAAATACCGTTAAAATATTTCAGATACATTTTAATATTAGAGTTTCTCGATCGATAACAATAACTCGCATACAGGGCGCAAAACTGTGGCATGTGAAGGCTGTGATTTAACTGTGCGTGATTATTTACGAAGATTTGACATTAATAAAGAGTCGAGTTTAAATTCAAATCGTCAATAAAAATATAAACCTGATTTTCATACTTAGAAACCGCGGTGAACTTACTATAAAAATATCGCGTCTTAAAATTCTTATATTACTTATATAACAATAGGTTTAGACAGTCAGTGCGTTTAAAAGTTCAACAAAAATCGCATGTATTTATTCAGTGAAACTAAATATGTTACTGACATTACTGTGTTTATAAAATTAATAACTGTTCTATAGCAATGAACTGTCAATGCCTCTAAAAATTGACTAAAAATCGTATGCTCCCACTCAGTGAAATTTTACCATATAAAAGTGCTATTTTGTCATTATTTATGTGCAAGGGTCCTTTTGCATTAATTTTCACGTACCGTTTTTCTCTTTTGATATGTACCGTAAAATCGAGTTTATACCTACATTTTTAGTGCTTCTAAATCTTTATAAAGAACTATTTAAGCACACTCTAATATATTATAAAATTTATGTTGACATTTCTTCCTTTTCGTTTAAAAAATGATTGAATCGATCTGAAATTAATTGAGTGAGTTCTAAGCAAAACACATTTTTATTTTCACTTCTCTGGAGCCGAAATTCTAGGTTGGAATAATGTTTAATACCTCGTGATATAAAAATAACATACCTTATGCCAATTATTGAAATATTAGTTAACACTATATTTACCTACTTAATAATTCTTCTTTTTTATTAAAATAATTTACGCTTCATTTAGTATAACTTATTAAAAGGATTCACTTTCAGTATTTTGACACAATTGCTCATTTTTAATTCCTTAAATGATTAAATTTGTAAGAAAATGGGGGCTTCCAAGAATAAAACTTATCTTGAGCGATTTTTCGTCCCCCAAAACCCTTTTTCAGTGAATTTCATCTAAATCGTTAGTTATAAAAATAATAAAAAATTTAAATTATTTGACTAAAAAAATAATTGAGACTAAAAAGTTAAAAATAAAATATATTTCAAAAAATAATTTTAAAAACAATGGTTTTCTTTTGCACTAAAAAGTAGAAAATAATTTTGATCAGAATAATTTTAAATATTAATTGTAAAGTAAAATTTTACTGCTGCTGTTTTTATGACCGCCCATTCTGTAAAAACAAATTTTGAATATCCCTTTGTTAGGTTATAGAAGAAATATAATATGTAGATTCCAAATTTCATGTTTCATAGTTTCAGCAACAGCAACTTTCTCAAACCTAAGCTGTGAACTGTGAATATGTTAAAAACATATTGGACCATAATTATTTCTGACAACACTGTGACTCTTGAACATATTTTAGACGGAAAAATGCGGTTTTCATATTTTGAATACATCAGAAGTATGACGCTTGCACTAAATTGTAATATTGACATTTTCAATGTTTCCTTTAATTCACATTTTTTACTACTATAAGACGAAAAATAATCTGTAAACTAATAACTCATTGCGCACACAATTATTCTACACTTTTTTCAATGTATTATTAGCTTAAAATTATTTGCAAACTTATTTGACATTTGATATCGGAATGTTTCTGAGTTTGTTATTGGTAACCAAGGCAACCAAATATCCATCCATGGCCTATTGTGTTCTATGAAGTTTTTTTCTAAAAAACCCTCTATTTTGACCCCCGGGGAGAAAATCAAAAATCCGGCTACGTAAGGATGTGTCCCGTGTTTCGTACTATAAGTTTGCCAAATTTCAACTTCCTAAGTCTGCTGGGGCCTTCTGGAGGGTCTGGAAAGACAGACGGACATCCGGACATCTGGACACACAATTGGAAATTATGTATGTAGATGAAACGAAACTTTTTAATTTGTTTTAAAACAGTGTTTTCCAATATTTTCGTGATGTTATTTTATACATCGAATGATTTCTTCATCGGTAATACTAAAATGTTAAAATATTTGAGAATTATCTGCCCGTCTTGTTTTTAAACTTAATTTAGGAAATCTCAATTGAAATAAACGGTATATCGCGACACTCAGCAAAATTTACTTTACTGATAAGACCGTGTAGTCTACACTACACACGCAAAAGTGAAACTTGCGCAAAACCTACAATCGTCCGGCGAGTGAGATGGAACGCCAGTTTGTAATCTATATAATTCAGGGAGCAACAACTAAACTACGTATAATAATAAAAATAAATCCCGTCGTCTGACAAACCGTGATTCTTGTCAGTATCAGGAGCGCAAATGTAGAAGTAGACAAAGCTATACAATTCAGCCGGCGACGACCAAACTGTATGAAGACCATTTGACAAACAGTGATTTGTTCTTTATAGTATAGACTATAGAGTATATAGGTAAAGGAAACACAAAATCTACATCTAAATGTTATAAATTGACATTTACTGCAATACTTAAAAAAAAATCTGAAAAACGGTTGACCCTATTTTCGATCTATTGTGATGTGGTTTGCCTACGGTGTTTGTTAAAAGTTATTTAAAAAAAAACACTATCAAATAAATATTTCGTAAATGATATCTCTCGAAAAAAGCAATTGGTTTTAATTAGCTTTGCGGCAATTGACCCAGTTTTTCAAGCGCAAAAAAATAATTTATGATAAAGAAATCAGTTTGACAAAAATTTGCAAAGATATCCTGAAAAAACATTTTTCAGAAATATCTCGTCAACGATATCTCTCGAATGAATCAACCGATCGAGATGCTGTTTACGGTAATCAAGGCAGTTTTTCAAGCACATAAAAATAATCTATTACAAAAAATTAATCTAACGAAAATTTGAGAAGATATTTTGAAAAAAAAATGTCTTTTAATTTTTCTTCAACGATATTTCTCAAACTAATTAACCAATTTTGATGCGGTTTGCGGCAGTTGACGTAGTTTAGTGAGGAATAGAACTAGTTAGATTTTGGAATTAATCGGTGTAGTAGTTTTGAAGAAATTTCAAAATATTTCAAAAAAACTGTTTTCCAAAAAGTGTTATTTTTGAGATTTCTCAAAATCTATCAAGCCGAATCAGTGACAATTCTCAGAAAATTTAAGTTCAGCAAGATCCTTTCAGATGGTAAACCGCATTTCGATCGGTCCATCCGTTCAAAAGTTATGAGGCGTTTACATACACACACACACACACACACTAACGTACAGACATATGGACGTCACTTTGGAACTGGTCAAAATAGCTTTCTAGGATCTCAAAATGTCGAGATCTGACGAAAATTCGAATTTCGAAAATCGGGGTGAAACCAATTAACTTCCCAATTTTTGAAAATTTTCAATTTTCTTTGTGTGAAGTTAAAAAACTTATAATAAATGCTCTCCTTCAAAAATCCATTAAAAATGGAAAATACAAACATTTTGAGATTGGTGTCAATTTAATAAAAGTAGATATGTAAAAGTTTTATTAAATAAACTGACTCCGGCTTCAAAATTTTATTATTTTCCTCGTTTTATTGGCTATTCTGTTGGCGGTTCAATTGTTTTTTTAATATTTTAATGTTGTACATCTTAGAGGATTTGAAATACGTACGTATAATATTAATAACAAATTCCAAAGCAAAATAGCAGGAACGTGGAAGAATAAATGCTTATTATAAGCATTATAATAAGCGTTTATTCTTCCACGTTCCTGCTATTTTATGTTATTAATATTATTGGATGCTAATATCAATTTGAGTATTAATAACATTAACCGGCTCCTTTTTTTTATTACTAAACCTAAAACTAGAAATATATGAAAAACTACTGAACCAGTTTAAATTTTATGTGTAAACCTTAATAAATAGAAAAAGAATCTTTAAAATCGATTCACAACTGGTGGAGATATCGCGAAAAATATTTAAAATAAACAAAAAAGTACGGGTCGAATTGAGGACCTCTTCGTTATTTGAAGTCGATTTATCTAAATAAATTACTGTGTTTTATATTGATATAGAGGTTCGTGACAATTTTGAAAATCTCTAAGGAGTCCGTAAGCGAAAAAGTGGAACTTAACTAATTCTACTGAACAACACATTTCTAGCTTCTGACGCAGGCCATTCTTTATGTCAATAGAATAATAATAAACAGACTCACGAAACAACGGCATATAATAAATATGTATTTGTTTCAATATCATATCGGTATTCGGTACAAATAAATGAAACGCAACATGAACCAACATATGCGCATGGTAAAAATTCGTGGAAGCATGGTAAATGTCTCGAGAATTTAAATCTGATTTCACACTGTATGCGTAGTTCGTGCAAGTTTATTTGTGTTTACCGGCCAAAATTTCAAAATTATTTGATGTTATTAACACGTGTTTTTAAAAATTAGACGACATAGCTATATAAAATAGATAGAATGTTTAGTGAAATGTTTTGACTTTGTGGTGATCATCAAAATACGAATAAACTTTTACAAAGGTTTAATTTCAGTACCTACGTACGGCGTATGAACCGACGTACAATGTTATCTCTCATCATTATCAGATACACAAAAACGATCTATTTCTTCTTTTCTTCGTTATAATTTAGTGATGTCTATGGTGTTGATCGAATGTCGGTGTACACTATGTTCCATAAAATTACTTTACTGAAAAGAAAGGAACAAAGCCGAATGACAACTATATCTAATCAGATTAAGTCAGCGTCATTTGTTTTCTTGTTCGGTACAGAACCAAATCAGTGAAAACCCACCCGTATCAGTATATTCCGGGTTTTTCTTATTTAATTACCCCAGAGACATTATACTGGCCTTAGTTGGCTGCATGATTTGTTACGAAACCAATTTCATTCAATAAATGGAGATAATCTTATCGTTATGTTGGTATATTCGAATCCATAGTATTATTGACGTTGAATAGCAGGGGATTGAACAATTAAAAATAAGAAGTTATTCTCAGTGATTAAACGTATTTTTTTATGGCGAGAGTGTGGCTTTAGGAACTTCCTCTTTCAGTCTTTGCGAATAAAATAAAATTCATACGATATTGATATAAGCCTAAAAATAATATATTAAATGTATTTCTTTTCCTGTAATAACAACCACATTGACAGAAAATATGGAAAACACTGTTTTCGAGCATAAAGTAGCAAATAATGCATTGTGTAAAATAATCATTAAATACATAGTAAATTGCAATAGTAGATTATCACAGGTAGTTTCTTTAAAATAGCTGGTTTTCACTTATGTTTCAAAAATTTTGATAGTTCACTTTTAAGCAAATGTCACTTCTAATAGTAGGTTATAAAAAAACTGACAGACAAATAGTGATTTACTATTGAATAGGTATAGTGCGACCAGATTTGTTTTACTTTTTCCGGACTAATGTTAATAGGGCAATTTATATGATACATGCGTATGTAAAGCAGTTATTTTATAGGGGAGTACTTAAAATAAATGTGTATACTTAACCATCAGTAAAAAATTATGCAAATAATTATAATAAAATATGACTTTGAATAACAATTTTAATAATGAATAAGTTTGATCAAAAGTTTGTTTACTAATTTTTGATGAGTACTTCGTGTTCGCATCTAGACCGAAATTAGTTCATTGTCACCAGTATCAACCGATATAAAAACAGCGCAAATCTGCTGCTTTTTATGTCACGATTATACGATTCAGCCGATTGTAGATCACATGTACTGTTATCAACAGCGTAAGACCGTGCACAACTAATGTATCACGAACTCGCGATTATCGAAAGTTTAACGCAGATTCGCGCTATTCCATGACATGAATAACAGTTGCTAAATCGAACGTTTTAGATACAAAAAGTAGCATGTGTTCCAGCTGACTTTAAAGCATCATACCGCATGCGTTAATCTTCTCGAGAACGCATGCCACTTTCATTTACAAATAAAATAGAGAAAACGATAAATTCAGTGAGCACAAATTCAAGTTTGCATGTTCTTTGCTTTCGAAGCTATGGATGTTAAAATTTTTGACTGAACGTGCGAAGCAAGTGAGATCTTTATAATGCCAAACAATCATAATAATAAGAATGTTACAGTACGCTCTTTTAAATATGCCAATACTTATCTACGAGCATGATAAGTTTAACTAAGTTTCAAAGGTGCTTGAAATTTATTAGAATTTTTTCACAATAGAACGTGTATTTGATTTCATTAGACCCCATGCTATTAAAATTAAGAACATAATCGTCAGTTTATTATTGGAAGATATTAAGAGATCATTTTTTTAACAAAACGTTTAATATCAAATGTCTGAACATGTGAGAGTTGCTATAAAAATATATAAACATAACGAACGCACATACTTTGGTTAGTAGATTACAAGGATCTAAAATCACAGAGGAAAAACGTTTTTAATGATTTGTAAAGTATTTCGTAAAATTTAAATGATGATGCAATTAAGAATTTAACAAAAAAAGAGTAATCGATGTTAGTTGTATGATCTCAAAACAGTACAGTCATGCAAATACTTGAGAAAATATAATATTATAAACGATTTATGTCCAATATAGTTTATATTATTTTTTATTTACAGAAGTCTATTGAAAAATAACATATATTTGTACCAAAGAAAATTAAACAAAAATTGAAAATAGTGGTTTAATAATTAATAGTAGATAGCTAATAAAATTTATTATTTAATATTATTAATTAATTTTCATACAAATAGCATTTTCCAGTTTGAACACAATGTGTACCTATATTAAAGTTATATCACATATTAACATTGTAGTTTACCTCTGTAGTAAATTACAATATTTTTATAGCTGTTTTTCGTCAGTATTTTTGATTTAAATATAGTTTCACGGTATCTAAATCAAGTATACAAAATATAAAAGATGATTTTATGGTATAATTACAAAAATACTCTATATCAGTATTTTTTCACAAAAGACAAATATATAAAAAACGTGTCTCAGCTTTCTATTAATAACAAAAAATTGATTTGAGTGAAAACAGAAAACTTCAATTGTAATATTTATTTGCAGATACGTTGAAATTGGAAAACGCTATGAAATAGAAAATATTTTAAGAAAATTTATAAAATATTAGATAGAAATATTTAAATAAAGTTGTTAAATATTATTATAAACATATCTATTTTCGTATTGTTTAAAATTAAATTATAAAATTATTTATAAATTGTATAGGAAACAAATGAAATGTTTTTGTAAAGTCAGATTATTATATAAGGCAGAATGGATAGCGCTATTATTAATAATTAGTATTTGTAAATGATATTTAGATAATATTTTTATTCAAATAAAAAATCAAATCAGAATATATTTACATTATTTATTAATTATAATTTATTCTAAACACTACTTTATTAAATATGTCCTTGATCCAATTTAGAACGACACATCGGAAAACATATAGCATCGCTGCACACCTACTACTTTTTGTAACACGACTGCACGATTAAGTCGCTTATAAATTTTCAAACTAACAGTGTAAGGTCGCTCGGCGCTCACTATTGACTGAAATATACAAGTAATGTGTCACGAATACGCGACTGTCAAGCACACGTCGACTGAGAAATAAACTTATCGATCGCTAGATCTAACTTATACTGTTGCCAAATTGCGCGATCGGACGAGAAATTTTGAGTAGTGGAGTAATCGCTAAATCGCGATGTAGTGACTAAATTACAAGGTTTCGATACAAAAAACCTGAAAAACGGCTGACCCTACAGGCCATCCCTGGAACTTCTCGTTGCTCAGAACGCTCGAAAATATACACATTCAAAAGTAATTGAAATCTTCGAGCTCAAAAATGTAGATTTCAAAATTTTTTCCAGTTCTTTGACTCTTATTTAAAAAAAAAAATTTTTACAAATTTTTCGGTGACGATATCTCTCGAACGAATCAACTGACTCCGGTGAGGTTTGCGACATTCGACATAGTTTTTTGAACACAAAAAGTTGACTCTAATCCGACTAGAAATTCGGAAGTTATTTAAAAAAAAGATTTTATTTGTAAATTTTTCGACAACGATATTTCTCGAACGAATTTACCGATCAAAATGCGGTTTGCGACATTCGACGTTGTTTCTTAAGGAAAAGAGCTGATAAGATTTTGGAATTGATCTGTACAGAAAAGTTATTTCGAAAAAACTTTTTTTGAAAATTTTATTTCAAGGATCTCAAAGTCCAATGAACTGAATCGATTCAAATTTTCGGAAAATCTAAGTTCAGTAGAACTCTTTCGAATGCCGTAAATCGATCAAGCCGTTCCAAATGTTATAAGAGATTTACATAGGTACGTACATACAACACAGCAGTAGCACACACAGATACCAGAACACCATCGTAAAAATAGTCAGAATAGTTTTCCATTGATGGCAATAGTGTATGTGCCATATATGGCGAATACACTAATAAGATCTACCAATGTGTTTCACCTCCAACTGCATATCTGTTAAATATTTACTATTAACATGCAACAAATACAACAATGAAAAAAATAGTATTAACCTAGCTTTAGAAATTACTGAAATCCTAAACGAATCTGACTAATATGAAGAATACCTGAAAATCAATCAAGTTAAAAAAAATATACAAAGTGATGTACGTTATACTCGTATGTTGAAATATAATAAATGTATTTATTTTTCTGACTGTGCTAATCTGGACTATACTAAACAAAACTTCAAACTCTTAACATATTTGTATATAACAATATACCTTCCACGGAAATAGTCATAGCAAATGAATTAAAATAAAATAAATTCGATTTTTATATATATTTCCAATACTGTCCTATTTCATTGGAACTGACAATTGAGTAAATAATATCAAGGAGGTTTAGGTAAACTGTTAGATATTTTGGGAAAACTATTATTATTTTTAAAGTCAAAAAGCTAGAAAAAAAAAATGGCAACCGAAGCCCCACCACTTACGCTTCAGATGGCGCGATTGTCTTTGGGCACTATCGCCAACACAATTGAGTTATTTTCGGGAAAGGAGAACGTAAAGTCCTATTTTGAACGCTTGGAATTACGGGTGAGTTGGACGGGCTTACTCGCGATCAGCTGTTAGCTATCGTCAAATGCAGGCTTACCGGAGAAGCATATAGCTATTTTCGGTCCGAACCGAGTTTGTCCGGTACGGCGGTGACATATGAAACATTTAAAGAAAGGTTCATTTCGAAATTCACCCATTTACGCGTACCGGGTGCTGCGCAGTTAAAATTAACCCAGTAAAACATAAATTTAACAGCACTGAAATTTTAGCATCGCTCATATAGAGTAGTATAAAAAAAAATTAAAAAAAACAAAAATGTCCGTATGTTATCGAGACGGTTCCTTATTCAAGGTCATAGCTAATTATCTGTCAAAGCCGCTTGCCTTATCCCAAATTTGTTATATTGTTATAACAACAATGCAAATACTAACAATGCTGACAACTATTTGATAAACCCTGTATATTTGCGTTTTAACTTATAACACAGTCTGTATACATATATGTAAATTGTGGTAGTGCAGTATAACAGAAATTCCGTTCCAGTTTATTCATTTTTTTTTGTTTAATTATTAAAACCGTGGTTTATGAGCGGTAAAATTGTTAAATAGGTACTCTTTCGGTGGTGAACTGAATTATGTAACATATAAAATATGTACGACATAGCTATTTCCGAAATTTAATTAAGAATAATCCCGTTTAGTCCAAATAGTCGGTTTAAAACTATATTCAAGAGAAATGCCAATTGAGTCCTACTAAACGAATGTTGTAGTTACGGTACCAAAATTTTAAAAAGTTATTCATTATTAAATTATCAAATTAACAAAAAAAAGTGTTGTGTATACTTATGTACACGCGCAGAAGTTATGTTTCTTTGGCGTCATAATTGATATATTTACATTTTCGTTAAAAATGTACACTGATAAAATTAAATAGGATGTCTAGGGAGATGATAAATATAGTTGGAAAAACATGTTTAAACACAGGTTGGATTATGTTTGTGGTCTTATAATTTATATACATTTTACCTGTGTTCCATTTTCAAAAGTAACATTTTTAGTGCCTGCATAAAGCAACTTTTTAGCTGTTAAAGAGTTTTTTACTGTTAAATCCATAATTTTAAAAAATACAAGTAATAAGGTTATTTAACTGTCCAAAGTAATTCAGGACACATCTATAAAAAATGACTAAAGCGTAAAAAAAGTTAAACTAATAGCTTTTAAGAAGTTCCGTCCGATATCGCTAGTATAATCTACTTTGTTTTATGAAATAACTATTTTGACGTTATCAGAAACAACTTTCGCAACATGTTCGTTGCATGCTGCGTACGTAGCTTCCGCAACATATGCGCTGGATGCGTGTGTAACTTCCGTAACAGAGAAAATGTTACCCTCAATTCGCCAAGAGAAGTATAACTTCAAAAAGCTTGATAATTAATAATATTGACTCTACCAACAGTAATAGATATATTAACAAAATAAAATTACTTGCAATACTGTTCAATTGGTTTTTATTTATATAAAAGACGTCTCATTACCATAGATTATATAATTTTAATAAAAATTTAGTAACCGTTTATAATATTTTGTTTTAATTTTATTTAAACAATTGTAATTTAATTTTATATTTGAAAATTGAAAAGGACCAAAACTGTTGGTTGAAACGTCCTTTATATAAATAAAAACCAATTGAACAGTATTGCAAGTAATTTAATATTGTTAATAAGCTCGATAATTGTTTTGTAGTTTATTTTGTAAATTTGATTTTTTTTTTACATTTCTAAAACTAGCGATTACGCTTTAAGTAGTTATAATAGATTAGGATACTTTGTCAATATAATTACATTTTTGAGCATCTCAAAAGAAGAAGAAATTTGAAATGTGTACATCTAGTAAAAAATAACTAACGTGACCCAGTTTTAAATTTAAACGTAAAGTTATTTCTTTATAATGTTATATTAAATTTTTTTAAAACAACAAGTAATGTGTTCTAACAATGTGCATGCACTTTGCAAAAAAGGACGAAGACGCCTTGAAAACGAAAAAGCACATCGCTCGGAAAAGAGTAAAACTTTGTAAGTCGACTTGAAAATCTTTCGAATTTTTTCAAGTAGGTACTTATACGAAAAAACGTGCTGATTCAAACAAACTTCTGTTATCTCTTTTAGTTTAGAAATTATAGGTGTTCATTTTTTTTTAATTTGTACGAAATTTCAAACACCCATAGCTTTTAAACCATAAGAGATATATTTTTCTACAAGTATGATTAATTAACCCAGTGTACTCAAATGTACCACGAAAATGTAAGTCAATTCGTGACGCGGTTGAAGTTAGCGGGTAAAGAGGCGTTGTCGGATGACCTTATCAATGCCACTCAGGCACAACGTCCGGGTATTGAGAAGAAAAATGACGACATAGTTCTGGCACAGTTCAGAACCGGGTTAAAGCGCGAAATTTTAAAAAATATTGGCGTAATATTAATGAGAGAGCAAAATTTGACAATTGACGGTGCTGCGGAAATAGCCCAACAAGAAGAACTCAACCAATACATTATTAGCGGGAGAAATATTCCTAGATCAGGTCGTAATCAAATTAACTGGACCGCGCCCAATAGACAAAATTCCGGGAGACAAAATTTTAGAGCAACCTTCAGGAGCGAGGGTCAAGGGGAAACGAATGGACTACGTTCCACTAATTCAATAAAGAGGGCCGTGAAATGTTATAATTGTTATAAAATGGGACACTTCGCTAAAGATTGTAGGAGCGTGACTGTTTGCAGAAAATGTCAAGGGAGGGGGCATAGGGAGGTTGACTGTAGGGACAGCAAACCGATCCAACCAATCCAATCCAGTCGTGTACCGGGTACTCAAGAGCGTTTCTCGTCACAAAATAATAGAAATAATGGGACTAGGGGATACCGACACCAAACCAATCATACCAATAACTATCAGAGAAATTTAAACGGGGGAGCCTCTCGGGATTAAGCCCAGTTGCCGGGAGGGGATGTCAGAAGTCAGTAGTCACTCCATACACTTTTCATAGTAATATTGAGACGACTCCAAATTTAATTATAATTCAGGTTGAGAATTCAGACTTTAACTTTATTATCGATACTGGCTCGCCGGTATCCATTATCAAAAAAGAAATTCTTGGCGAATCTAAATTAATAAAAAGCTGTGATACTACACTTGTGGGAATCACGGGCCATGAATTTCAAACTCTCGGGTCGGTAGAATTTGATTTAGAAATTTCGGGTAAACTTTTTCCATTAAAATGCTTAGTTTGTGACGACCTGCCACTTGAAGCGGATGGATTACTGGGGAGAGACTTTTTGATAGAAAACAGGGCTACTATAGATTTTTTTTCGAGTGTACTCCAATTAAAGGATGTTAGAGTTCCGTTATATTCGGACGACCAAATTTTCGGGACCCGATGTGCAACGGGTGCACTATACTGTAAAACCGGGCGAAAGAATGTATTTAATAAGCCACAAAGAGAAACGGTTGGTAACTGCGATAACTTAAATGGGGATGTGATTAAAAGGGTGGAGGAAAATAGTAAAGGGTTACTAAGAAAAATAGAAGACTTGGAGAAGACATGTGAAGAGATGGGAAGAATTATTGAAGCACAAGAGGGAAGGATCAAAATCAACGAGAAGAGAGGTAAATCTGAAGAAATCATATTCAAGAAGTTAGAAGAAAGTATTGACGTGTTAATGAAGAAATTGGGAGAAATTGGGAAGCAATACGAAGATAAGGAAGAGAACCGGCGTTTTCCAGAAAGAAGACGTGAAGAGGACCCAAGGAGAAATGTCGAAGCTAAACAGAAAGAACTCAAGAGGGAAGAAAATGAAGGTATACGAAGCGAACCACGATGTCAAGAGGGCCAAACGGGTAGCCAGAAGAAATATGTCAGATTTAGATTAGGTACCGAGAAGCATGCTGAATTGGAGAGCAGGTCATCTCAAGATCGGGAGGAAGATGTTGAGACTCCGTTGCATTCACTGCGGCAACAGCTGAATTGCAACAATGGGCAGGAGGTTTGCCGACATCCGGTTCAATTGGTAGGATGTCTTGATATCCCCGCACGATCTGAGTGCGTGTGCACCGCAACTCAGGGAAGACTTAAATCTAGTACAGTCGTGTTGATCGAACCTGTCGAAATATTAGTTCATGGAATAATGGCGGCACGTGTGTTGTCGCGGGTATCAGAGAAAAAAGAAGGCACAGTCAAGTTAATGAACGTTACCAACGAAGCGTTACGGGTCAATGCTAAAACTGTCATTGGGATGGCAGAAATACAGAGAGATAAAAATATTGCTAAAGAAGAGGTTGCAAGGGTAGGTGCGAACGAAGATTGCGCTATAAAGGTTTATCATGCAGGAATCGGGAAGAATATCGAGGAGCGAGTTAACCTAGAGCATTTGGAGATCGATGCACAAGATAAGGTGATTAACTTAATCAGCGAATTCCGAGACATATTTCTAATGCAGAACAGCAAACTGGGAGTTGCAAGGGGGACAAAACACAGAATCATAACGGAAGATGTCCATCCTATCGCCAAAGCACCTTACAGGGTTCCACATGCTCAGAGAGAAACACTCAATAAACAAATTAATGAAATGTTAACAGACGGGATTATTTCGCCATCAAAATCGCCATGGTCAGCACCAGTTGTTATTGTGCCAAAAAAGTCAGAAAATGGAAAAACTGATATACGTGTTTGCATCGACTACAGGGGATTGAACGCCGTCACAAAAAGAGACTTCTATCCGTTGCCGAACTTGCAAGAGACCTTCGACGTATTGGGAAAATCAACCTTGTTCACCACGCTGGACTTAGCGTCAGGCTACTGGCAAGTAGAAGTGGCGGAAGAAGATCGTGAAAAGACAGCTTTTACGACACCAGAGGGACATTATCAATGTAATAGGATGCCATTCGGCTTAATAAATGCTCCGAGCACTTTTCAAAGGCTTATGAATACGGTGCTCGTCGGATTGACAAGCGACCAATGTTTGGTGTATTTGGACGATGTAATTGTCTTTAGTCAAAGGGGAGTCGACGATCATCTGGATCGCCTACGAGCAGTTTTTACGAGGCTAAGAGAAGCAAATCTAAGACTAAAGCCAGCCAAATGCAGATTTCTACATAAGGAAACGAAGTATCTTGGGCACATCATATCTACAGATGGTATTAGACCCGATCCGGAGAAGGTTGAAGCTGTTAAGAACTATCCCCAGCCGAAATGTGTACGGGACATCAGAGCGTTCCTGGGATTAGCTGGATTCTACAGAAGATTCCTACCACAATTTTCGTATGTAGCCAGGCCGTTGTCAAACCTTACAAAAAAGGACACAAAATTTCTATGGGATGAAGAAGCCCAAAAGGCGTTTGACACCTTGAAGAGTCTTCTGTGTCAGAAACCTGTTCTGCAGTATCCAGACTTTAGTCAGACCTTCATACTGTCAACCGACGCGTCAGGATATGCGATTGGCGCTATTCTAAGTCAAGACTTCAACGGACAAGAGAAGCCAGTCGCGTATGCCAGCCGAAAGCTAAATTCTGCTGAAATGAACTATTCCACTACTGAGAGAGAATGCCTTGCTGTGATATGGGGAATAAAACATTTCAAATGTTATTTGTATGGCCGACGTTTTAAAATTATCACGGACCACCGACCACTGAAGTGGCTTATGTCACTCAAGGACCCAACTTCACGACTGGCCAGATGGGCACTAACTTTAGGCGACTATGATTTTGAAGTGGTCTACAAACAGGGAAGAAAACATGGAAACGCAGACGGGCTATCACGTTTACCAGTGACGTATGTAGCAACGGAGACACCTCCATACGCTCCGGTATGGGACCGAGACGAAGTCAGACGGGCACAGCAAAATGATGTTGTGTTACAACCAATCTTAGAACGAATTAAAGACGACCCCGAGTATCACTCCTACTTTCTAGACGACGAGGGCATACTATATAAGACACGAAGAGAGGGTGAATATTACGATCAATTGATGATTCCTCAAAGAATGACAAGAACACTCATCTATCATTATTATGATCCACCATATATGGATCATCAAGGATACGAGAAGACGCGGAACCTAATCAAAAGAAAGTATTTCTGGTCCACGATGAACGCAGATATCAAAAACTACTGCGCCCAATGTGTGTCGTGTCAAGAGCGAAAAACCTCGCCGCACCATAAAGCTGCACCGCTAAAAACCTTCCCAACGCTGAAGAAACCTTTCGAACGTGTAGCTATGGATGTAGTGGGACCATTAGTCACCACCTACTCAGGGCACAAATATATTCTAACTATACAAGACCACTTTTCGAAATATATGGAGATCATTCCAATGAAGGATCAAACCGCAGAAACGGTCGCAAAAACATTTGTCACCCAATTCATTGTGCGACATGGAGTCCCAGAGCAACTTATTACTGATCAGGGGAAGAATTTTTTGTCAAAGATGATGAAGGAAATCTACCAACGTCTAGGTGTTAAACACATTTAAACCACTCCATACCACCCCCAGGGTAATGGGAGCATCGAAAGATCACACCGTACGATCAAGGACATTTTATCGCACTTCGTTGAAAAATCGCAACAAGATTGGGACGAATGGCTACCTTATGTAGCCATGGCGCATCGAAATGCCATTCATAACTCCACTGGCGAAAGTCCGTATTTCCTTATCCACGGACGAGATATGGTGTTACCGTATGAGGATATCCTGAAACCTCAGCCGTTACGATACAACTACGCAGACAACTATTCTGCAGAGCTTATGGAGAGACTACATCAGTGCTTTACCAAGGTTGAGCAAGAGGTAGCTAGATCGACAGAACAGCGACACAAAATTTTCAATCGTAAAACGAAACCAGTCGAATTTAAACTAGGGGATAAAGTATGGTACTACGATGAAGCCGCAAAATTGGGAATTTCCCGGAAGCTCACGAAGCCGTGGACGGGACCTTTTAGGATTGTCGAACGAAAAGGGCCGGTTACCTTTAAAATCGCCAAAATACATGGGAAGAAAATAACGATTGTTCACGCTAATAAGCTCAAACCGTACTACGAATGGAAACCCAGCGATCCAGAAGAAGCAAATGATCAAGACGATAGAGCGAACGAACAGATAATCGTTATATATATTACCTGGTGACGAAGAAACGTAGTGTAGATAAACCTACTCTAGGCGCCCTTAAAGCCGCATTGCTGAGTCTAAGATATCATATGCTGAACAATAATGTGAATACAGTCGCAATGCCGCGAATCGGATGCGGGCTGGACGGACTAGAATGGAATACGGTCAGGAAGATAATCAAAGAAACTTTTGCGGGGACCGATTTAGACGTCACTATATATAACAATGAAAGAAGAAATGACCACGCAGGGGCCGAACCAATTGAACTGAATGAAGAGGAGAACTATGCGCATCCAGAAGAACTAACTATTCGAGTCAACCCCGAGGAAGAGTTGGGCCATCCGGATAACGTGCAAGAAAATCAAGTTGAAGTCAACAATGATTCCGAAGAATCAGCAGGCGATACGGGAATTGAAATGGACACTAGCGGAAGCGATGTCGTGCTTGTAAGAGAAGTTAACGAAGAAAGCTCCGATCCAGAGGAAGAAACCTCTACTGATGAGAGCGATTCAACACTCGTAAGAAGCGATGCGGAAGAAGAAGAAGAGGAAGAAGACCTACCGCAACCAGAAGAAGTCGTAGAACGAGAGGAAGAGGGACTTGCCGAAGCGCAAGATGAACCGCAGGTCAATCCACAAGAAGAAGTTGTGAACGCACACAGAACAAGAGCCAAGGCCCGAGTGTCAGATCATCCTTGGGTATTGCCGAAACCAATTTAACTTAAATTTAAAAGTTAAATGTTAATTTAATATAACTAATATAAGTAATATAACTAATTAATATAGCTAATTTTAATATGTGTAATATGAAATAATCATTAATTATAATATGCAAGAAGTATAAAACATAATATTTTGTCTCACTTGATATAATGAAAGACGATTCTAATAAAGTTCTTAAGTGTGCTGAGTGCTGAGTAAATTAAAATTAGTACTATGTGAAGACAGTGCGGAAATTAAGTAAACATTTTGCCTGTATCTAATACAGGGCGAGATAAAGAAAGTATAGAATTTAAAAAAAAAAAAAAAAAACGTTGTGAATAAATAAAGGACACAGTTGGTACAAAGTAAGCTGTAAGAGATAAATAACTCTATCAATAAATATTGTAAGTGAAAACTTTATATGACTTAAAATACTAATAATAAATATATAATAAATAAAGTAAATTAATAATTAACTACGTCAGGAAAACGGGAGTGCTCCTTCACGCAACACGAAGAAACGACGACACAGACAGAAGTATAAATGTGCGTATTTAATATAAGTGGTTGATTATAAAGTAAGTGACTAAAGATTGAAGTGACCTTCTCTCTCTCTTGTGAGCAATAAATTTTGCGAAGCTATAAAATAGGTGAAAAATCTTACGTGAAATTTTATGGGCAATCTTGTGAGAATAAACAGTGAAAATATGTTTGTGTATCAGTGTTATTTTGTAACCGTAGTATTAAGTATTTGTAGTAACTGTCTAGGGCATACATATTTTAATAATACTAAATTTCAGTCCCGACCTGGCATATATTTTGAGTCTCAGAGAGCTGTGAGAATTTCAAATTCCGAATGGAAATTGGTTACGTATGTTGACCTTGATAATTATTATATGAAGTATAACTTGATTGAGAAATACCACACCGAGAATGTCAATTTTTGTAATGAAATTAATAACAATAGTTCAAACCACTTCGTTACATATGAATTTCAATTATACTGTTTGGAATTCATGCATGCCTCCAACATATCACTAATGCTCTTAAAGCAAAAACAAAAGAATTTATTAAACTTTTTGGGGGAAAACCCAGATGGAAAACGAGCAAAACGAGGTCTGATGGATGCCGTTGGTAAAGTAAGTAAATATTTGTTCGGAACATTGGATTCTGACGATGGGGATCATTATGATTCAAAAATTTCAGAGCTCTCTGCTGACAATGAACATACTTTAAGGATAATAAGTAGTCAAACGCAAGTCGTCAAAAGTTCGTTGCTGGCGCTAAACGAAACTTTACATATTGTAAACGAGAATGAAGCAATTCTATCTAATAATTTAAAATTATTGAAAGATCATCTTAGTAACACAACGAGTTTTCTAAATTTCGAGATACTTTCCGGTATTTTTACTCGACATATGTCATACTTTACGTTTATTACCAGTCAGTACATGTATGAAACCGAAACTTTGACGAACGCAGTTATGAATGTTCATAGTGGTATAGTAAGTCCGTTAATATTACCACCTATGGAATTATTTAATGAATTACGGGATATACAAGCTCATATGCCTAGGGACCTAACTTTTCCACTAAAGTTAACCGTAGAAAATATTAAGGATCTTTATCCAATTATTAATTTAGAAGTCTATTTTAAGAATAATAAGCTCATTTATGTTCTGTTTATACCAATGATAACGTTACAGGAATATATTCTATAACAAGTCTTACCTTTACCGATTAAACTCAATAGTACGGAATATGTGTTTATAAAACCTAATTTTGATTTTTTAGCGATCGAGAAAACAAAAAGGGAATATACTGTGTTTAGTACCGAACAGATGAAAAATTGTAAAATTGCCACAGGGTTCAAAATTTGCCCATCGAGCGAACCTATGTATTCCTACAACGGGAATGCTGAGATTTGTGAGATGTCACTATTCAAAACCTCAAACGTGTTACCAGAAAATTGTAATTTAAGATATTTTAATTTGAGCAACAGTATTTGGCATAAATTAACAAGTAATAAAAATAGTTGGTTGTATGTGATACCTAATTCAGAAACCGTTTTAATTAATTGTGCAAATGAAGGTGAACCTTTTCACTTGGACGTAACCGAGACGGGTATTTTAACCATAGCTGCGGATTGCACCGTATATACTAGTAATAGTATACTTATTTCATCAATAGGTGCCGATAGGCATTTCTGATATAGGTGCCGATAAGCATTTCAGATATAGTTGCCAATAGGCATTTCAAATATTGGTGCCGATAGGCAGTGCAAATATTGGTGCCGATAGGCATTTTAGATATAGTTGCCGATAGGCATTTCAGAAATAGATGCCGATAGGCATTTCAGATATAGTTGCCGATAGGCATTTAAAATATAGGTGCCGATAGGCATTTCAAATATAGGTGCCGATAGGCATTTCAGATATAGTTACCGATAGGCATTTTAAAAATAGGTGCCGATAGGCATTTCAGATATAAATGCCGAAAGGCATTTCAAATATAGGTGCCGATCGGCATTTCAGATATGGTTGCCGATAGGCATTTCAATTATAGGTGCTGATAGGCATTTAAGATATAGTTGCCGATTGGCATTTTAAAAAAAGGTTCCGAAAGGCATTTCAGATATAAGTGCCGATAGGCATTTCAAATATAGGTGCCGATAGGCATTTCAGATATGGTTGCCGATAGGCATTTCAAATTTAGGTGCTGATAGGCATTTCAGATATGGTTGCCGATAGGCATTTCAAAAATAGGTGCTGATAGGCATTTCAGAAATAGTTGCCGATTGACATTTTATAAATAGGTGCCGATAGGCATTTCAGATATAAATGCCGAAAGGCATTTCAAATATAGGTGCCGATCGGCATTTCAGATATGGTTGCCGATAGGCATTTTAAAAATAGGTGCCGATAGGCATTTCAGATATAGTTGCCGATTGGCATTTTAAAAATAGGTGCCGATAGCCATTTCAGATATAGGTGCCGATAGGCATTTCAAATATAGGTGCCGATAGGCATTTCAGATATGGTTGCCGATAGGCATTTCAAATATAACTTCTGATAGGCATTTCAGATATAGTTGCCGATTGGCATTTTAATAATAGGTGCCGATAGGCATTTCAGATATAGGCGTCGATAGGCATTTCAAATATAGGTGCCGATCGGCATTTCAGATATGGTTGCCGATAGGCATTTTAAAAATAGGTGCCGATAGCCATTTCAGGTATAGGTGCCTATAGGCATTTCAAATATAGGTGCCGATAGGCATTTCAGATATAGGTGCCGATAGGCATTTCAGACATGGTTGCCGATAGGCACTTCAAATATAGGTGCGGATAGGCATTTCAGATATGATCGCCTATAGGCATTTTAAATATAGGTGCTGATAGGCATTTCAGATATAGTTGCCGATTGGCATTTTAAAAATAGGTGCCGATAGGAATTTCAGATATAGGTGCCGATAGGCATATTAGATATGGTTGCCGATAGGCATTTCAAATATAGGTGCCGATAGGCAGTTCAAATATTGGTGCCGATAGGCATTTCAGATATAGTTGCCGATAGGCATTTCAGAAATAGATGCCGATAGGCATTTCAGTTATAGTTGCCGATAGGCATTTCAGTTATAGTTGCCGATAGGCATTTAAATGTATGTGCCGATAGGCATTTCAAATATAGGTGCCGATAGGCATTTCAGATATGGTTGCCGATAGGCATTTCAAAAATAGGTGCTGATAGACATTTCAGATATAGTTGCCGATTGCCATTTTAAAAAAGGTTCCGAAAGGCATTTCAGATATAAGTGCCGATAGGCATTTCAAATATAGGTGCCGGTAGGCATTTCAGATATGGTTGCCGATAGGCATTTCAAATTTAGGTGCTGATAGGCATTTCAGATATGGTTGCCGATAGGCATTTCAAAAATAGGTGCTGATAGGCATTTCAGATATAGTTGCCGATTGGCATTTTAAAAATAGGTGCCGATAGGCATTTCAGATATACGTGCCGCTAGACATTTTAGATATAGGTGCCGATAGGCATTTCAGATATAGTTGCCGATAGGCATTTCAAATATAGGTGCCGATTGCCATTTTAAAAAAGGTTCCGAAAGGCATTTCAGATATAAGTGCCGATAGGCATTTCAAATATAGGTGCCGATAGGCATTTCAGATATGGTTGCCGATAGGCATTTCAAATTTAGGTGCTGATAGGCATTTCAGATATGGTTGCCGATAGGCATTTCAAAAATAGGTGCTGATAGGCATTTCAGATATAGTTGCCGATTGACATTTTATAAATAGGTGCCGATAGGCATTTCAGATATAGTTGCCGATTGAAATTTCAAATATAGGTGCTTATAGGCATTTCAGATATAGTTGCCGATTGGCATTTTAAAAATAGGTGCCAAAAGGCATTTCAGATATACGTGCCGCTAGGCATTTTAGATATAGGTGCCGATAGGCATTTCAGATATAGTTGCCGATAGGCATTTCAAATATAGGTGCCGATAGGCAGTTCAAATATTGGTGCGGATAGGCATTTCAGAAATAGATGCCGATAGCCATTTCAGATATAGTTGCCGATAGGCATTTAAAATATAGGTGCCGATAGGCATTTCAAATATAGGTGCCGATAGGCATTTCAGATATAGTTGCCGATAGGCATTTCAGAAATAGAAGCCGATAGGCATTTCAAATATAGTTGCCGATAGGCATTTAAAATATAGGTGCCGATAGGCATTTCAAATATAGGTGCCGATAGGCATTTCAGATATAAATGCCAAAAGGCATTTCAAATATAGGTGCCGTTCGGCATTTCAGATATGGTTGCCGATAGGCATTTCAAATATAGGTGCTGATAGGCATTTAAGATATAGTTGCCGATTGGCATTTTAAAAAAAGGTGCCGAAAGGCATTTCAGATATAGGTGCCGATAGGCATTTCAAATATAGGTGCCGATAGGCACTTCAGATATGTTTGCCGATAGGCATTTCAAATATAGGTGCTGATAGGCATTTCAGATATAGTTGCCGAATGGCACTTTAAAAATAGGTGCCGATAGGCATTTCAAATATAGGTGCCGATAGGCATTTCAGATATGGTTCCCGATAGGCATTTCAGAAATAGATGCCGATAGGCATTTCAGGTATAGTAGTCCGATAGGCATTTAAAATATAGGTGCCGATAGGCATTTCAAACATAGGTGCCGATAGGCATTTCAGATATAAATGCCGAAGGGCATTTCAAATATAGGTGCCGATAGGCCCTTCAGATATAGTTGGCGATCGGCATTATAAATATAGGTGCCGATAGGCATTTCAGATATAGATGCCGATAGGCATTTCAGATATGGTTGCCGATAGGCATTTCAAATATAGGTGCTGATGGGCATTTCAGATATGGTTGCCGATAGGCATTTTGAAAATAGGTGCCGATAGGCATTTCAGATACAGGTGCCGATAGGCATTTCAAATATAGGTGCCGATAGGCATTTCAGATATGGTTGCCGATAGGCATTTCAAATATAGCTTCTGATAGGCATTTCAGATATAGTTGCCGATTGGCATTTTAATAATAGGTGCCGATAGGCATTTCAGATATAGGTGCCGATAGGCATTTCAGATATAGGTGCCGATAGGCATTTTAGATATAGTTGCCAATAGGCGTTTCAAATATAGGTGCCGATAGCAGTTCAAATAATGCTGCCGATAGGCATTTCAGATATAGTTGCCCATAGGCATTTCAGAAATAGATGCCGATAATCATTTCAGACATAGTTGCCGATAGGCATTTAAAATATAGTGCCGATAGGCATTTCAAATATAGGTGCCGATAGGCATTTCAGATATAGTTGCCGATAGGCATTTAAAATATAGATGCCGATAGGCATTTCAAATATAGGTGCCGATAGGCATTTCAGATATAAATGCCGAAAGGCATTTCAAATATAGGTGCCGATAGGCATTTAAAATATAGGTGCCGATAGGCATTTCAAATATAGGTGCCGATAGGCATTTCAGAAATAGATGCCGATAGGCATTTCAGATATAGTTGCCGATGGGCATTTAAATATAGGTGCTGATAGGCATTTCAGATATAGTTGCCGATTGGTATTTTAAAAAGAGGTGCCGATAGGCATTTAAGATATAGGTGCCGATAGGCATTTCAAATATAGGTGCCGGTAGGCATTTCAGATATGAATGCCGATAGGCATTTCAAATATAAGTGTCGATAGGCAGTTCAAATATTGGTGCCGATAGGCATTTCAAATGTAGTTGCCGGTAGGCATTTCAGAAATAGATGCCGATAGGCATTTCAGATATAGTTGCCGATAGGCATATAAAAAATAGGTGCCGATCGGCATTTAAAATATAGGTGCCGATAGGCATTTCAAAATATAGGTGCCGATAGGCATTTCAGATATGGTTGTCGATAGGCATTTCAAATATAGTTGCTGATAGGCATTTCAGATATGGTTGCCGATAGGCATTTCAAATATAGGTGCTGATAGGCATTTCAGATATAGGTGCCGATAGACATTTTAAATATAGGTGCCGAAAGGCATTTCAGATATGGTTGCCGATAGGCATTTCAAGTATAGGTGCTGATAGGCATTTCAGATATAGTTGCCGATTAGCATTTTAAAAATAGGTGTCGATAGGCATTTCAGATATAGGTGCCGATAGGCATTTCAGATATAGGTCCCGATAGGCATTTCAGATATAGTTGCCGATAGGCATTTCAAATATTGGTGCCGATAGGCAGTTCAAATATTGGTGCCGATAGGCATTTCAGATATAGTTGCCGATATGTATTTCAGAAATAGATGCCGATAGGCATTTCAGATATAGTTGCCGATAGGCATTTAAAATATAGGTGCCGATAGGCATTTCAGATATGATTGCCGATAGGCATTTCAAATTTAGGTGCTGATAGGCATTTAAGGTATAGCTGCTGATTGGCATTTTAAAAATAGGTGCCGAAAGGCATTTCAGGTATAGGTGCCGATAGGCATTTCAAATATAGGTGCCGATAGGCATTTCAGATATGGTTGCCGATAGGCATTTCAAATATAGGTGCTGATAGGCATTTAAGATATAGTTGCCGATTGGCATTTTAAAAATAGGTGTCGAAAGGCATTTCAGATATAGGTGCCGATAGGCATTTCAAATATAGGAGCCGATAGGCATTTTAGATATGGTTGCCGATAGGCATTTCAAATATAAGTGCTGATAGGCACTTCAGATATAGTTGTCGATTGGCATTTTAAAAATAGGTGCCGATAGGCATTTCAGATATAGGTGCCGATAGGCATTTCAAATATAGGTGCCGATAGGCTTTTTAGATATGGTTGCCGATAGGCATTTCAAATATAGGTGCTGATAGGCATTTCAGATATAGTTGCCGATTGGCATTTTAAAAATAGGTGCCGATAGGCATTTCAGATATAGGTGCCGATAGGCATTTCTGATATAGGTGCCGATAAGCATTTCAGATAAAGTTGCCAATAGGCATTTCAAACATAGGTGCCGATAGGCAATTCAAATATTGGTGCCGATAGGCATTTCAGATATAGTTTGCGATAGGCATTTCAGATATAAATGCCGAAAGGCATTTCAAATATAGGTGCCGATTGGCATTTCAGATATGGTTGCCGATAGGCATTTCAAATATAGGTGCTGATAGGCATTTAAGATAATATAGTTGCCGATTGGCATTTTAAAAAAAGGTGCCGAAAGGCATTTCAGATATAGGTGCCGATAGGCATTTCAAAATATATAGGTGCCGATAGGAATTTCAGATATGTTTGCCGAAAGGCTTTTCAAATATAGGTGTTATAAGCCATTTCAGATATAGTTGCCGAATGGTACTTTAAAAATAGGTGCCGATAGGCATTTCAAATATAGGTGCCGATAGGCATTTCAGATATGGTTCCCGATAGGCATTACAAATATAGGTGCTGATAGGCATTTTAGATATAGTTGCCGATTGGCATTTTAGAAATAGGTGCCATTAGGCATTTCAGATATAGGTGCCGATAGGCATTTCAGATATAGGTGCCGATAGGCATTTCAAATATAGGTGCCGATAGGCAATTCAGATATGGTTGCCGATAGGCAGTTCAAATATTGGTGCCGATAGGCATTTCAGATATAGTTGCCGATAGGCATTCCAGAAATAGATGCCGATAGGCATTTTAGATATAGTCGCCGATAGGCATTTAAATATAGGAGCCGATAGGCATTTCATATATAGGTGCCGATAGGCATTTCAAATATAGATGCCGATAGGAATTTCAGATATGGTTGCCGATAGGCATTAAAAAAATAGGTGCCGATAGGCATTTCAGATATAGGTGCCGATTGGCATTTTAGATATAGGTGCCGATAGGCATTTTAGATATAGATATAGGTGTCGATAGGTATTTCAGTTATAAATGCCGATAGGCATTTCAGAAATAGATGGCGATAGGCATTTCCGATATAGTTGACGATAGGCATTTAAAATATAGGTGCCTATAGGCATTTCAAATATAGGTGCCGATAGGTATTTCAGATATAGTAGCCGATAGGCATTTCAGAAATAGATGCCGATAGGCATTTCAGATATAGTTGCCAAAAGGCATTTAAAATATAGATGCCGATAGGCATTTCAAATATAGGTGCCGATAGGCATTTCAGATATAGGTGCCGATAGGCATTTCAGACATGGTTGCTGATAGGCATTTCAAATATAGGTGTTGATAGGGATTTCAGATAAAGTTGCCGATTAGCATTTTAAAAATAGGTGCCGATAGGCATTTCAGATATAGGTGCCGATAGGCATTTCAAATATAGGTGCCGATAGGCATTTCAGATATGGCCGCCGATAGGCATTTTAATTATAGGTGCTGATAGGCATTTCAGATATAGGTGCCGATAGGCATTTTAAATATAGGTGCCGATAGGCAATTCAGATATGGTTGCCGATAGGCAGTTCAAATATTGGTGCCGATAGGCATTTCAGATATAGTTGCCGATAGGCATTCCAGAAATAGATGCCGATAGGCATTTTAGATATAGTCGCCGATAGGCATTTAAAATATAAGTGCCGATAGGCATTTCAAATATAGGTGCCGATAGGCATTTCAGATATGTTTGCAGATAGGCATTTCAAATATAGGTGCTGATAGGCATTTCAGATATAGTTGCCGATTGGCATTTTTAAAATAGGCGCCGATAGGCATTTCAGATATAGGTGCCGATAGGCATTTCAAATATAGATGCCGATAGGAATTTCAGATATGGTTGCCGATAGGCATTAAAAAGATAGGTGCCGATAGGCTTTTCAGATATAGGTGCCGATAGGCATTTTAGATATAGGTGCCGATAGGCAATTCAGATATAGGTGCCGATAGGTATTTCAGTTATAAATGCCGATAGGCATTTCAGAAATAGATGGCGATAGGCATTTCCGATATAGTTGACGATAGGCATTTAAAATATAGGTGCCTATAGGCATTTCAAATATCGGTGCCGATAGGTATTTCAGATATAGTAGCCGATAGGCATTTCAGAAATAGATGCCGATAGGCATTTCAGATATAGTTGCCGATAGGCATTTAAAATATAGATGCCGATAGGCATTTCAAATATAGGTGCCGATAGGCATTTCAGATATAGGTGCCGATAGGCATTTCAGACATGGTTGCTGATAGGCATTTCAAATATAGGTGTTGATAGGGATTTCAGATAAAGTTGCCGATTAGCATTTTAAAAATAGGTGCCGATAGGCATTTCAGATATAGGTGCCGATAGGCATTTCAAATATAGGTGCCGATAGGCATTTCAGATATGGTCGCCGATAGGCATTTTAATTATAGGTGCTGATAGGCATTTCAGATATAGGTGCCGATAGGCATTTCAAATATAGGTGCCGATAGGCAATTCAGATATGGTTGCCGATAGGCAGTTCAAATATTGGTGCCGATAGGCATTTCAGATATAGTTGCCGATAGGCATTCCAGAAATAGATGCCGATAGGCATTTTAGATATAGTCGCCGATAGGCATTTAAAATATAAGTGCCGATAGGCATTTTAAATATAGGTGACGATAGGCATTTCAGATATGTTTGCAGATAGGCATTTCAAATATAGGTGCTGATAGGCATTTCAGATATAGTTGCCGATTGGCATTTTTAAAATAGGCGCCGATAGGCATTTCAGATATAGGTGCCGATAGGCATTTCAAATATAGATGCCGATAGGAATTTCAGATATGGTTGCCGATAGGCATTAAAAAAATAGGTGCCGATAGGCTTTTCAGATATAGGTGCCGATAGGCATTTTAGATATAGGTGCCGATAGGCATTTCAGATATAGGTGCCGATAGGTATTTCAGTTATAAACGCCGATAGGCATTTCAGAAATAGATGGCGATAGGCATTTCCGATATAGTTGACGATAGGCATTTAAAATATAGGTGCCTATAGGCATTTCAAATATAGGTGCCGATAGGTATTTCAGATATAGTAGCCGATAGGCATTTCAGAAATAGATGCCGATAGGCATTTCAGATATAGTTGCCGATAGGCATTTAAAATATAGATGCCGATAGGCATTTCAAATATAGGTGCCGATAGGCATTTCAGATATAGGTGCCGATAGGCATTTCAGACATGGTTGCCGATAGGCATTTCAAATATAGGTGTTGATAGGGATTTCAGATAAAGTTGCCGATTAGCATTTTAAAAATAGGTGCCGATAGGCATTTCAGATATAGGTGCCGATAGGCATTTCAAATATAGGTGCCGATAGGCATTTCAGATATGGTCGCCGATAGGCATTTTAATTATAGGTGCTGATAGGCATTTCAGATATAGTTGCCGATTGGCATTTTAAAAATAGGTGCCGATAGGCATTTCAGATATAGGTGCCGATAGGGAAATCAGATATGGTTGCCGATAGGCATTTCAAATATAGGTGCCGATAGGCAGTTCAAATATTGGTGCCGAAAGGCATTTCAGATATAGTTGACGATAGCCATTTCAGAAATAGATGCCGATAGGCATTTCAGATATAGTTGTCGATAGGCATTTAAAATATAGGTGCTGATAGGAATTTCAAATATAGGTGCCGATAGGCATTTCAGATATAGTTGCCGATAGGCATTTCAGAAATAGATGCCGATAGGCATTTCAGATATAGTTGCCGATAGGCATTTAAATGTAGGTGCCGATAGGCATTTCAGATATGGTCGCCGATAGGCATTTTAATTATAGGTGCTGATAGGCATTTCAGATATAGTTGCCGATTGGCATTTTAAAAATAGGTGCCGATAGGCATTTCAGATATAGGTGCCGATAGGCAATTCAGATATGGTCGCCGATAGGAATTTTAAATATAGGTGCTGATAGGCATTTCAGATATAGTTGCCGATTGGCATTTTAAAAATAGGTGCCGATAGGCATTTCAGATATAGGTGCCGATCGGCATTTCAGATATAGTTGCCGATAGGCATTTTAAATATAGGTGCCGATAGGCAGTTAAAATATTGGTGCCGATAGGCATTTCAGATTTAGTTGACGATAGGCATTTCTGAAATAGATGCCAATAGGCATTTCAGATATAGTTGCCGATAGGCATTTAAAATATTGGTGCCGATTGGCATTTTAGATATGGTTGCCGATAGGAATTCAAAAATAGTTGCTGATTGGCATTTCAGATATGGTTGCCGATAGGCATTTCAAATATAGGTGCTGATGGGCATTTCAGATATAGTTGCCGAATGGCATTTTAAAAATAGGTGCCGATAGGCATTTCAGATATAGGTGCCGATAGGCATTTCAAATATAGGTGCCGATAGGCATTCCAGATATGGTTGCCGATAGGCATTTCAAATATAGGTGCTGATAGGCATTTTAGATATATTTGCCGATTGGCATTTTAAAAATAGGTGACGATAGGCATTTCAGATATAGGTGCCGATAGGCATTTTAAATATAGGTGCTGATAGGCATTTCAGATATCGTTGCCGATTGGCATTTTAAAAATAGGTGCCGATAGGCATTTCAGATAAATGCCGATAGGCATTTTAGATATAGGTGCCGATAGGCATTTCAGATATAGTTGCCGATAGGCATTTCAAATATAGGTGCCGATAGGCAGTTCAAATATTGGTGCCGATAGGCATTTCAGAAATAGATGCCGATAAGCATTTCAGATATAGTTGCCGATAGGCATTTAAAATATAGGTGCCGATAGGCATTACAAATATAGGTGCCGATAGGCATTTCAGATATAGTTGCCGATAGGCATTTCAGAAATAGATGCCTATAGGCATTTCAGATATAGTTGCCGATAGGCATTCAAAATATAGGTGCCGATAGGCATTTCAAATATAGGTGCCAATAGGCATTTCAGATATGGTTGCCGATAGGCATTTCAAATAGAGGTGCTGATAGGCATTTCAAATATAGGTGCCGATACGCATTTCAGATATAGTTGCCGATAGGCATTTAAAATATAGGTGCCGATAGGCATTTCAAATATAAGTGCCGATAGGCATTTCAGATATAGTTGCCGATAGGCATTTCAGATATGATTGCCGATAGGCATTTCAAATATAGGTGCTGATAGGCATCTTAGATATAGTTGCCGATTGACATTTTAAAAATAGGTGCCGATAGGCATTTCCGATATATATGCCGAAAGGCATTTCAAATATAAGTGCCGATAGGCAGTTCAAAAATTGGTGCCGATAGGCATTTCAGATATCGTTGCCGATAGACTTTTCATAAATAGATGCCGTTAGGCATTTCAGATATTGTCGCTGATAGGCGTTTAAAATAAAGGTGCCGATAGGCATTTTAAATATAGGTGCCGATAGGCATTTCAGATATAGTTGCCAATAGGCATTTAAGAAATAGATGTCGATAGGCATTTCAGATATAGTTGCCGATAGGCATTTCAAATATAGGTGCTGATAGGCATTTCAGATATAGTTGCCGATTGGCATTTTAAAAATAGGTGCCGATAGGCATTTCAGATATAGGTGCCGATAGGCATTTCAAATATAGGTGCCGATAGGCATTTCAGATATGGTTGCCGATAGGCATTTCAAATATAGGTGCTGATAGGCATTTCAGATATAGTTGCCGAATGGCATTTTAAAAATAGGTGCCGATAGGCATTTCAGATATAGGTGCCGATAGGCATTTCAAATATAGGTGCCGATAGGCATTCCAGATATGGTTGCCGATAGGCATTTCAAATATAGGTGCTGATAGGCATTTCAGATATATTAGCCGATTGGCATTTTAAAAATAGGTGCCGATAGGCATTTCAGATATAGGTGCCGATAGGCATTTTAAATATAGGTGCTGATAGGCATTTCAGATATAGTTGCCGATGGGCATTTCAAATATAGGTGTTGATAGGCATTCCAGATATAGTTGCCGATTGGCATTTTGAAAATAGGTGCCGATAGGCATTTCAGATAAATGTGCCGATAGGCATTTTAGATATAGGTGCCAATAGGCATTTCAGGTATAGTTGCCGATAGGCATTTCAAATATAGGTGCCGATAGGCAGTTCAAATATTTGTGCCGATAGGCATTTCAGATATGGTTGCCGATAGGCATTTCAGAAATAGATGCCTATAGGCATTTTAGATATAGTTGCCGATAGGCATTTAAAATATAGGTGCCGATAGGCATTTCAAATATAGGTGTCGAAAGTCATTTCAAATATAGGTGCCGATAGGCATTCCAGATATGTTTGCCGATAGGCATTTCAAATATAGGTGCTGATAGGCATTTCAGATATATTTGCCGGTTGGCATTTTAAAAATAGGTGCCGATAGGCATTTCAGATATAGGTGCCGATAGGCATTTTAAATATAGGTGCTGATAGGCATTTCAGATATAGTTGCCGATTGGCATTTCAAATATAGGTGTTGATAGGCATTCCAGATATAGTTGCCGATTGGCATTTTAAAAATATGTGCCGATAGGCATATCAGATAAAGGTGCCGATAGGCATTTTAGATATAGGTGCCGATAGGCATTTCAGATATAGTTGCCGATAGGTATTTCAAATATAGGTGCCGATAGGCAGTTCAAATATTGGTGCCGATAGGCATTTCAGAAATAGATGCCGATAGGCATTTCAGATATAGTTGCCGATAGGCATTTCAAATATAGGTGCCGATAGGCATTTCAGATATAGTTGCCGATAGGCATTTCAGAAATAGAGGCCGATAGGCATTTCAGATATAGTTGCCGATAGGCATTTCAGATATGGTTGGCGATAGGCATTTCAAATATAGGTGCTGATAGGCATTTCAGATATAGTTGCCGATTGACATTTTAAAATAGGTGCCGATAAGCATTTCAGATATATATGCCGAAAGGCATTTCAAATATAAGTGCCGATAGGCAGTTCAAAAATTGGTGCCGATAGGCATTTCAGATATAGTTGCCGATAGGCTTTTCATAAATAGATGCCGTTAGGAATTTCAGATATAGTCGCCGATAGGCATTTAAAATAAAGGTGCCGATAGGCATTTTAAATATAGGTGCCGATAGGCATTTCAGATATAGTTGCCAATACGCATTTAAGAAATAGATGTCGATAGGCATTTCAGATATAGTTGCCGATAGGCATTTCAAATATAGGGACTGATAGGCATTTCAGATATAGTTGCCGATTGGCATTTTAAAAATAGGTGCCGATAGGCATTTCAGATATAGGTGCTAATAGGCATTTCAAATATAGGTACCGATAGGCATTTAAGATATGTTTGCCCATAGGCATTTCAAATATAGTTGCTGATAGGCATTTCAGATATAGTAGCCGATTGACATTTTATAAATAGGTGCCGATAGGCATTTCAGATATAAATGCCGAAAGGCATTTCAAATATAGGTGCCGATCTGCATATCAAATATGGTTGCCGATAGGCATTTCAAATATAGGTGCTGATAGGCATTTAAAATATTGGTGCCGATTGGCGTTTTAAAAATAGGTGCCAAATGGCATTTTAGATATAGGTGCCGATAGGCATTTCAAATATAGGTACCGATAGGCATCTCAGATATGGTTACCGATAGGCATTTCAAATATAGGTGCTGATAGGCATTTCAGATATAGTTGCCGAATGGCATTTTAAAAATAGGTGCCGATAGGCATTTCAGATATAGGTGCCGATAGGCATTTCATATATGGGTGCCGAAAGGCATTTCAGATATGGTTACCGATAGGCATTTCAAATATAGGTGCTGATAGGCATTTCTGATATAGTTGCCGATTAGCATTTTAAAAATAGGTGCCGATAGGCATTTTAGATATAGTTGCCGATTAGCATTTTAAAAATAGGTGCCTATAGACATTTCAGATATAGTTGCCGATAGGTATTTCAAATATAGGTGCCGATAGGCATTTCAGATATAGTTGCCAATAGGCATTTAAGAAATAGATGTCGATAGGCATTTCAGATATAGTTGCCGATAGGCATTTCAAATATAGGTGCTGAAAGGCATTTCAGATATAGTTGCCGATTGGCATTTTGAAAATAGGTGCCGATAGGCATTTCAGATATAGGTGCCGATAGGCATTTCAAAT
Organism: Venustoraphidia nigricollis; assembly: GCA_034508555.1. Classification (NCBI taxonomy): domain Eukaryota; kingdom Metazoa; phylum Arthropoda; class Insecta; order Raphidioptera; family Raphidiidae; genus Venustoraphidia; species Venustoraphidia nigricollis. The sequence goes on from JAVRKA010000073.1 coordinate 2,032,601, forward strand.
ATAGGTGCCGATAGGCATTTCAAATATAGGTGCCGATAGGCAATTCAGATATGGTTGCCGATAGGCAGTTCAAATATTGGTGCCGATAGGCATTTCAGATATGTTTCCCGATAGGCATTTCAAATATAGGTGCTGATAGGCATTTCAGATATAGTTGCCGATTGGCATTTTAAAAATAGGTGCCATTAGGCATTTCAGATATAGGTGCCGATAGGCATTTCAGATATAGGTGCCGATAGGCATTTCAAATATAGGTGCCGATAGGCAATTTAGATATGGTTGCCGATAGGCAGTTCAAATATTGGTGCCGATAGGCATTTCAGATATAGTTGCCGATAGGCATTCTAGAAATAGATGCCGATAGGCATTTTAGATATAGTCGCCGATAGGCATTTAAAATATAGGTGCCGATTGGCATTTCAAATATAGGTGCCGATAGGCATTTCAGATATGGTTGCAGATAGGCATTTCAAATATAGGTGCTGATAGGCATTTCAGATATAGTTGCCAATAGGCATTTAAGAAATAGATGTCGATAGGCATTTCAGATATAGTTGCCGATAGGCATTTCAAATATAGGTGCTGATAGGCATTTCAGATATAGTTGCCGATTGGCATTTTAAAAATAGGTGCCGATAGGCATTTCAGATATAGGTGCCGATAGGCATTTCAAATATAGGTGCCGATAGGCATTTCAGATATGGTTGCCGATAGGCATTTCAAATATAGGTGCTGATAGGCATTTCAGATATAGTTGCCGAATGGCATTTTAAAAATAGGTGCCGATAGGCCTTTCAGATATAGGTGCCGATAGGCATTTCAAATATAGGTGCCGATAGGCATTCCAGATATGGTTGCCGATAGGCATTTTAAAAATAGGTGCCGATAGGCATTTCAGATATAGGTGCCGATAGGCATTTTAAATATAGGTGCTGATAGGCATTTCAGATATAGTTGCCGATGGGCATTTCAAATATAGGTGTTGATAGGCATTCCAGATATAGTTGCCGATTGGCATTTTGAAAATAGGTGCCGATAGGCATTTCAGATAAAGGTGCCGATAGGCATTTTAGATATAGGTGCCAATAGGCATTTCAGGTATAGTTGCCGATAGGCATTTCAAATACAGGTGCCGATAGGCAGTTCAAATATTTGTGCCGATAGGCATTTCAGATATGGTTGCCGATAGGCATTTCAGAAATAGATGCCTATAGGCATTTTAGATATAGTTGCCGATAGGCATTTAAATTATAGGTGCCGATAGGCATTTCAAATATAGGTGTCGAAAGTCATTTCAAATATAGGTGCCGATAGGCATTCCAGATATGTTTGCCGATAGGCATTTCAAATATAGGTGCTGATAGGCATTTCAGATATATTTGCCGGTTGGCATTTTAAAAATAGGTGCCGATAGGCATTTCAGATATAGGTGCCGATAGGCATTTTAAATATAGGTGCTGATAGGCATTTCAGATATAGTTGCCGATTGGCATTTCAAATATAGGTGTTGATAGGCATTCCAGATATAGTTGCCGATTGGCATTTTAAAAATATGTGCCGATAGGCATATCAGATAAAGGTGCCGATAGGCATTTTAGATATAGGTGCCGATAGGCATTTCAGATATAGTTGCCGATAGGTATTTCAAATATAGGTGCCGATAGGCAGTTCAAATATTGGTGCCGATAGGCATTTCAGAAATAGATGCCGATAGGCATTTCAGATATAGTTGCCGATAGGCATTTCAAATATAGGTGCCGATAGGCATTTCAGATATAGTTGCCGATAGGCATTTCAGAAATAGAGGCCGATAGGCATTTCAGATATAGTTGCCGGTAGGCATTTCAGATATGGTTGGCGATAGGCATTTCAAATATAGGTGCTGATAGGCATTTCAGATATAGTTGCCGATTGACATTTTAAAAATAGGTGCCCATAAGCATTTCAGATATATATGCCGAAAGGCATTTCAAATATAAGTGCCGATAGGCAGTTCAAAAATTGGTGCCGATAGGCATTTCAGATATAGTTGCCGATAGGCTTTTCATAAATAGATGCCGTTAGGCATTTCAGATATAGTCGCCGATAGGCATTTAAAATAAAGGTGCCGATAGGCATTTTAAATATAGGTGCCGATAGGCATTTCAGATATAGTTGCCAATAGGCATTTAAGAAATAGATGTCGATAGGCATTTCAGATATAGTTACCGATAGGCATTTCAAATATAGGTGCTGATAGGCATTTCAGATATAGTTGCCGAATGGCATTTTAAAAATAGGTGCCGATAGGCATTTCAGATATAGGTGCCGATAGGCATTTCATATATGGGTGCCGAAAGGCATTTCAGATATGGTTACCGATAGGCATTTCAAATATAGGTGCTGATAGGCATTTCAGATATAGTTGCCGATTGGCATTTTAAAAATAGGTGCCATTAGGCATTTCAGATATAGGTGCCGAAAGGCATTTCAGATATAGGTGCCGATAGGCATTTCAAATATAGGTGCCGATAGGCAATTTAGATATGGTTGCCGATAGGCAGTTCAAATATTGGTGCCGATAGGCATTTCAGATATAGTTGCCGATAGGCATTCTAGAAATAGATGCCGATAGGCATTTTAGATATAGTCGCCGATAGGCATTTAAAATATAGGTGCCGATTGGCATTTCAAATATAGGTGCCGATAGGCATTTCAGATATGGTTGCAGATAGGCATTTCAAATATAGGTGCTGATAGGCATTTCAGATATAGTTGCCGATTGGCATTTTTAAAATAGGCGCCGATAGGCATTTCAGATATAGGTGCCGATAGGCATTTCAAATATAGATGCCGATAGGAATTTCAGATATGGTTGCCGATAGGCATTAAAAAAATAGGTGCCGATAGGCATTTCAGATATAGGTGCCGATAGGCATTTTAAATATAGGTACCGATAGGCATTTCAGATATAGGTGCCGATAGGTATTTCAGTTATAAATGCCGATAGGCATTTCAGAAATAGATGGCGATAGGCATTTCCGATATAGTTGACGATAGGCATTTAAAATATAGATGCCGATAGGCATTTCAAATATAGGTGCCGATAGGCATTTCAGATATAGGTGCCGATAGGCATTTCAGACATGGTTGCCGATAGGCATTTCAAATATAGGTGCTGATAGGCATTTCAGATATAGTTGCCGATTAGCATTTTAAAAATAGGTGCTGATAGGCATTTCAGGTATAGGTGCCGATAGGCATTTTAAATATAGGTGCCGATAGGCATTTCAGATATGGTCGCCGATAGGCATTTTAAATATAGGTGCTGATAGGCATTTAAGATATAGTTGCCGATTGGCATTTTAAAAATAGGTGCTGATAGGCATTTCAGATATAGGTGCCGATAGGCATTTCAGATATGGTTGCCGATAGGCATTTCAAATATAGGTGCCGATAGGCAGTTCAAATATTGGTGCCGATAGGCATTTCAGATATAGTTGACGATAGGCATTTCTGAAATAGATGCCGATAGGCATTTCAGATATAGTTGCCGATAGGCATTTCGGAAATAGATGCCGATAGGCATTTCAGATATAAAAGCCGAAAGGCATTTAAATGTAGATGCCGATAGGCATTTCAAATATTGGTGCCGATAGGCATTTCAGGTATGGTTGCCGATAGGCATTCCAAAAATAGGTGCTGATTGGCATTTCAGATATGGTTGCCGATACGCATTTCAAATATAGGTGCTGATAGGCATTTCAGATATAGTTGCCGATTGGCATTTTAAAAATAGGTGCCGATAGGCATTTCAGATATAGGCGCCGATAGGCATTTCAAATATAGGTGCCGATAGACATTTTAGATATAATTGCCGATAGGCATTTCAAATATAGGTGCTGATAGGCATTTCAGATATAGTTGCCGATTAGCATTTTAAAAATAGGTGCCGATAGGCATTTCAGATATAGGTGCCGATAGGCATTTTAGATATAGGTGCCGATAGGCATTTCAGATATAGTTGCCGATAGGCATTTCAAATATAGGTGCCGATAGGCAGTTCAAATATTGGTGCCGATAGGCATTTCAGAAATAGATGCTGATACGCATTTCAGATATAGTTGCCGATAGGCATTTAAATTATAGGTGCCGATAGGCATTTCAAATATAGGTGCCGATAGGCATTTCAGATTTATTTGCTGATAGGCATTTCAGATATAGGTGCCGATAGGCAATTCAGATATAGGTGCCGATTGGCATTTTAAAAATAGGTGCCAATAGGCATTTCAGATATAGGTGCCGATATGCATTTTAGATAGAGTTGCCGATAGGCATTTCAGAAATAGAGGCCGATAGGCATTTCTGATATAGTTGCCGATAAGCATTTCAGATATGGTTGCCGATAGGCATTTTAAATATAGGTGCTGATAGGCATTTTAGATATAGTTGCCGATTGGCATTTTAAAAATAGGTGCCGATAGACATTTCAGATATAAATGCCGAAAGGCATTTCAAATATAGGTGCCGATAGGCAGTTCAAATATTGGTGCCGATAGGCATTTCAAATAGTTGCCGATAGGCTTTTCAGAAATACATGCCGTTAGGCATATTAGATATAGTCGCCGATAGGCATTTTAAATATAGGTGCTGATAGGCATTTAAGATATAGTTGCCGATTGGCATTTTAAAAATAGGTGCCGATAGGCATTTCAGATATAGGTGCCGATAGGCATTTCAGATATGGTTCCCGATAGGCATTTCAAATATAGGTGCTGATAGGCATTTCAGATATAGTTGCCGATAGGCATTTCAGAAATAGAGGCCGATAGGCATTTCAGATATAGTTGCCGATAGGCATTTCAGATATGGTTGCCGATAGGCATTTCAAATATAGGTGCTGATAGGCATTTTATATATAGTTGCCGATTGACATTTTAAAAATAGGTGCCGATAGGCATTTCAGATATAAATGCCGAAAGGCATTTCAAATATAGGTGCCGATAGGCAGTTCAAATATTGGTGCCGATAGGCATTTCAAATAGTTGCCGATAGGCTTTTCAGAAATAGATGCCGTTAGGCATTTCAGATATAGTCGCCGATAGGCATTTTAAATATAGGTGCTGATAGGCATTTAAGATATAGTTGCCGATTGGCATTTTAAAAATAGGTGCCGATAGGCATTTCAGATATAGGTGCCGATAGGCATTTCAGATATGGTTGCCGATAGGCATTTCAAATATAGGTGCTGATAGGCATTTCAGATATAGTTGCCGATTGGCATTTTAAAAATAGGTGCCGATAGGCATTTCTGATATAGGTGCCGATAAGCATTTCAGATATAGTTGCCAATAGGCATTTCAAATATTGGTGCCGATAGGCAGTTCAAATATTGGTGCCGATAGGCATTTTAGATATAGTTGCCGATAGGCATTTCAGAAATAGATGCCGATAGGCATTTCAGATATAGTTGCCGATAGGCATTTAAAATATAGGTGCCGATAGGCATTTCAAATATAGGTGCCGATAAGCATTTCAGATATAGTTACCGATAGGCATTTTAAAAATAGGTGCCGATAAGCATTTCAGATATAAATGCCGAAAGGCATTTCAAATATAGGTGCCGATCGGCATTTCAGATATGAATGCCGATAGGCATTTCAATTATAGGTGCTGATAGGCATTTAAGATATAGTTGCCGATTGGCATTTTAAAAAAAGGTTCCGAAAGGCATTTCAGATATAAGTGCCGATAGGCATTTCAAATATAGGTGCCGATAGGCATTTCAGATATGGTTGCGATAGGCATTTCAAATTTAGGTGCTGATAGGCATTTCAGATATGGTTGCCGATAGGCATTTCAAAAATAGGTGCTGATAGGCATTTCAGAAATAGTTGCCGATTGACATTTTATAAATAGGTGCCGATAGGCATTTCAGATATAAATGCCGAAAGGCATTTCAAATATAGGTGCCGATCGGCATTTCAGATATGGTTGCCGATAGGCATTTTAAAAATAGGTGCCGATAGGCATTTCAGATATAGTTGCCGATTGACATTTTAAAAGTAGGTGCCGATAGGCATTTCAGATATAGGTGCCGATAGGCATTTCAATTGTAGGTGCCGATAGGCATTTCAGATATGGTTGCCGATTGGCATTTCAAATATAGCTTCTGATAGGCATTTCAGATATAGTTGCCGATTGGCATTTTAATAATAGGTGCCGATAGGCATTTCAGATATAGGCGTCGATAGGCATTTCAAATATAGGTGCCGATCGGCATTTCAGATATGGTTGCCGATAGGCATTTTAAAAATAGGTGCCGATAGGCATTTCAGGTATAGGTGCCGATAGGCATTTCAAATATAGGTGCCGATAGGCATTTCAGATATAGGTGCCGATAGGCATTTCAGACATGGTTGCCGATAGGCATTTCAAATATAGGTGCTGATAGGCATTTCAAATATAGGTGCCGATAGGCATTTCAGATATGATCGCCTATAGGCATTTTAAATATAGGTGCTGATAGGCATTTCAGATATAGTTGCCGATTGGCATTTTAAAAATAGGTGCCGATAGGAATTTCAGATATAGGTGCCGATAGGCATTTTAGATATGGTTGCCGATAGGTATTTCAAATATAGGTGCCGATAGGCAGTTCAAATATTGGTGCCGATAGGCATTTCAGATATAGTTGCCGATAGGCATTTTAGAAATAGATGCCGATAGGCAATTCAGTTATAGTTGCCGATAGGCATTTAAATGTAGGTGCCGATAGGCATTTCAAATATAGGTGCCGATAGGCATTTCAGATATGGTTGCCGATAGGCATTTCAAAAATAGGTGCTGATAGGCATTTCAGATATAGTTGCCGATTGCCATTTTAAAAAAGGTTCCGAAAGGCATTTCAGATATAAGTGCCGATAGGCATTTCAAATATAGGTGCCGATAGGCAATTCAGATATGGTTGCCGATAGGCATTTCAAATTTAGGTGCTGATAGGCATTTCAGATATGGTTGCCGATAGGCATTTCAAAAATAGGTGCTGATAGGCATTTCAGATATAGTTGCCGATTGACATTTTATAAATAGGTGCCGACAGGCATTTCAGATATAGTTGCCGATTGGCATTTTAAAAATAGGTGCCGATAGGCATTTCAGATATACGTGCCGCTGGGCATTTTAGATATCGGTGCCGACAGGCATTTCAGATATAGTTGCCGATAGGCATTTCAAATATAGGTGCCGATAGGCAGTTCAAATATTGGTGTCGATAGGCATTTCAGAAATAGATGCCGATAGGCATTTCAGATATAGTTGCCGATAGGCATTTAAAATATAGGTGCCGATAGGCATTTCAAATATAGGTGCCGATAGGCATTTCAGATATAAATGCCGAAAGGCATTTCAAATATAGGTGCCGATCGGCATTTCAGATATGGTTGCCGATAGGCATTTCAAATATAGGTGCTGATAGGCATTTAAGATGTAGTTGCCGATTGGCATTTTAAAAAAAGGTGCCGAAAGGCATTTCAGATATAGGTGCCGATATGCATTTTAAATATAGGTGCCGATAGGCACTTCAGATATGTTTGCCGATAGGCATTTCAAATATAGGTGCTGATAGGCATTTCAGATATAGTTGCCGAATGGCCATTAAAAAAATAGGTGCCGATAGGCATTTCAAATATAGGTGCCGATAGGCATTTCAGATATGGTTCCCGATAGCCATTTTAAATATAGGTGCTGATAGGCATTTCAGATATAGTTGCCGATTGGCATTTTGAAAATAGGTACCGTTATGCATTTCAGATATAGGTGCTGATAGGCATTTCAGATATAGGTGCCGATAGGCATTTCAAATATAGGTGCCGATAGGCAATTCAGGTATGGTTGCCGATAGGCAGTTCAAATATTGGTGCCGATAGGCATTTCAGATATAGTTGCCGATAGGCATTCCAGAAATAGATGCCGATAGGCATTTTAGATATAGTCGCCGATAGGCATTTAAATATAGGAGCCGATAGGCATTTCAAATATTGGTGCCGATAGGCAGTTCAAATATTGGTGCCGATAGGCATTTCAGATATAGTTGAAGATATGTATTTCAGAAATAGATGCCGATAGGCATTTCAGATATAGTTGCCGATAGGCATTTAAAATATAGGTGCCGATAGGCATTTCAGATATGATTGCCGATAGGCATTTCAAATTTAGGTGCTGATAGGCATTTAAGGTATAGCTGCTGATTGGCATTTTAAAAATAGGTGCCGAAAGGCATTTCAGGTATAGGTGCCGATAGGCATTTCAAATATAGGTGCCGATAGGCATTTCAGATATGGTTGCCGATAGGGATTTCAAATATAGGTGCTGATAGGCATTTAAGATATAGTTGCCGATTGGCATTTTAAAAATAGGTGCCGAAAGGCATTTCAGATATAGGTGCCGATAGGCATTTCAAATATAGGAGCCGATAGGCATTTTAGATATGGTTGCCGATAGGCATTTCAAATATAAGTGCTGATAGGCACTTCAGATATAGTTGTCGATTGGCATTTTAAAAATAGGTGCCGATAGGCATTTCAGATATAGGTGCCGATAGGCATTTCAAATATAGGTGCCGATAGGCTTTTTAGATATGGTTGCCGATATGCATTTCAAATATAGGTGCTGATAGGCATTTCAGATATAGTTGCCGATTGGCATTTTAAAAATAGGTGCCGATAGGCATTTCAGATATAGGTGCCGATAGGCATTTCTGATATAGGTGCCGATAAGCATTTCAGATAAAGTTGCCAATAGGCATTTCAAACATAGGTGCCGATAGGCAATTCAAATATTGGTGCCGATAGGCATTTCAGATATAGTTTGCGATAGGCATTTCAGATATAAATGCCGAAAGGCATTTCAAATATAGGTGCCGATCGGCATTTCAGATATGGTTGCCGATAGGCATTTCAAATATAGGTGCTGATAGGCATTTAAGATAATATAGTTGCCAATTGGCATTTTAAAAAAAGGTGCCGAAAGGCATTTCAGATATAGGTGCCGATAGGCATTTCAAAATATATAGGTGCCGATAGGAATTTCAGATATGTTTGCCGAAAGGCTTTTCAAATATAGGTGTTATAAGCCATTTCAGATATAGTTGCCGAATGGTACTTTAAAAATAGGTGCCGATAGGCATTTCAAATATAGGTGCCGATAGGCATTTCAGATATGGTTCCCGATAGGCATTACAAATATAGGTGCTGATAGGCATTTTAGATATAGTTGCCGATTGGCATTTTAGAAATAGGTGCCATTAGGCATTTCAGATATAGGTGCCGATAGGCATTTCAGATATAGGTGCCGATAGGCATTTCAAATATAGGTGCCGATAGGCAATTCAGATATGGTTGCCGATAGGCAGTTCAAATATTGGTGCCGATAGGCATTTCAGATATAGTTGCCGATAGGCATTCCAGAAATAGATGCCGATAGGCATTTTAGATATAGTCGCCGATAGGCATTTAAATATAGGAGCCGATAGGCATTTCATATCTGAATTGCCTATCGACACCTATATTTGAAATACCTATCGGCTTCTATATCTGAAATGCCTATCGACACCTATTTTTAAAATGCCAATCGGCAACTATATCTGAAATGCCTATCGGCACCTATATTTGAAATGCCTATCGGCAACCATACCTGGAATGCATATCGGCACCTATATTTGAAATGCCTATCGGCTTCTATATCTGAAATGCCTATCGGCACCTATTTTTAAAATGCCAATCGGCAACTATATCTGAAGTGCCTATCGGCACCTATATCTGAAATGCCTATCGGCACCTATATTTTAAATGCTTATCGGCAACTACATCAGAAATGCCTATTGGCACCTATATCTGAAATGCCTTTCGGCATTTATATCTGAAATGCCTATCGACACCTATATTTGAAATGCCTATCGGCACCTATATTTTAAATGCCTATCGGCAACTATATCTGATATGCCTATCGGCACCTATATCTGAAATGCCTATCGGCACCTATTTTTGAAATGCCTATCGGAAACTACATCTAAAATGCCTATCAGTACCTATATTTGAAATGCCTATCGGCAACCACATCAGAAATGCCTATCGGCACCTATATCTGAAATGATATAATGAATCTAGTGGACATGAATGCATGTGTTAAATTTTTGTCCTATGTTTTAATTGTTTTATAAAGTAATGTGTACGAAATTAAAAATTTAGTTGCTATCAAGTAGAATAGTGAAAGTTCAGCTTGCTCCTAATACTGTGATTAAATATCAAAATAATATAATTACTGTTATTTTTGAAATTTGAATTTTAAAATTATTTCATCGAAATTTCAATACTATTAATTTACTAAAATCGCTGTTCATGTATCTGTGATTGTAAAACTCACTCTATTAAGATGTCTAAAATGAAATGTGAAAAATGTGAAAATGATGTTGCTCCTGAGAAAGCCGTCACTTGTGATGGTTGTGATGGTTATTACCACAGTAGTTGCGTTGGAATATCTAGATCAGAAGCGCAATGTTTATTAGTTAAGAAACGCTCAGTTACGTTCTATTGCCCGAAATGTTCTTTTTCTGCGGAGTCAATTAATTCTCTCAGAAGTGTTATATGTGAACTGAAAGCTGAAATTAATGGATTAAAAGAAGAACTAAAAAAAGAACTGAAGGAAGAATTTATACTGTATAAGAATGTCAGTTCTCATAAAATAGAAAATATGGAATCTGTAGTACAAGAAGTACAGGAAAGGCAAAAGAGGGCGAAAAATATAATAATGTACAATGTTGAAGAATCAAACTCTGAATTAACTGAAGAGCGGAAGATGTATGATTATGAAAAAGTAAGAACCCATTTATCGCAAATTAATAGAGATGTTAACCTAGAAGACATCGTAACATATAGACTTGGTAAACCAGACGGATCTAGACCGCGGCCTATTAAAATAGTCTTAAAAAGTGAACAAGATGCGTTGATGCTATTAAAGAACAAGCGTAAAAGTGGTGGCAGCAACGTTCGTATTTATTCGGATCAAACAATAATTCAAAGGAATTACATGCGTGATCTAAAGGCGGAATTAGATAGAAGATCTGAAAATGGGGAAAGGGATTTAATCATTAAATATATACGTGGTACACCCAAAATAGTGGCAAAAAACTGGCGGGATTAAAATGTGAAAATGTGAATATGTACTATCAGAACACAAGAGGACTTCGTACTAAAATCGATTATTTTTATCTCAATATTCTCTCTAGTTCGTATGATATTGTAGCATTAACTGAAACATGGTTACACAGTGGAATATCGTCATCTGAGTTGTTTGATAATAGATATTCCGTACTAAGAAAAGATAGATGTGCTTTTTCTACTAATAAGAATAGAGGTGGTGGAGTGTTGCTTGCGTTAAATGATAAATGTTCAAATTATCAACGTATTGATGTACCTTTGCTGCATTCTGAATTGGATTTAATTGCTGTGAATGTGCTTATTTTTAATAATTGGTATACTATAATTGTGCTGTATTTCACAGCAGGAGCATGCAATTCGCTAGTATACAAGCTGTTTTATGATTTTTGTATAGAAAATTTTTTGAAATTTAAAAATAATATTTTGATATTAGGAGATTTTAATATTAGTGCAATATCAGGTGTTAGTTATGATTTATCAAATTCAGGTGTTTTGTGTACAGACTTGAACGACTTTATGGCTTTCTTTAATTTACATATGTATAATAATATTCTGAATACTACGTTTAAAACCTTAGATTTAATACTAAGTAATATTATAGTGAATGTTGTCAGATCCGATTCGGTGTTAGTAGATGAGGATAATTATCATCCGGCATTAAACGTAAGCTTCTCGGTTCGAGTATCTCGGAAAATATCAAATAAAGATGGTAGTAATAATAAGGAGTATAATTTTAAATTAGCCGATTATAGAGCAATATATGAAGCATTATCAAACACAGACTGGAATTTTCTGAATCTGTATTGTGATCCTGACTTAGCAACTTTAGCGTTTTATGAATTACTGTACTCAATTTTTGATAAATTTGTACCAAAAAAACGAATAAATAATAGTAAAAAATATCCGTGTTGGTATACACCAACCATAAAAACACTTATTAAACAAAAGGAATATCACCACACATTATACAGGAAAGCCGTTTTAGTTGACGACTCTAGTTATCACAAGAACAAATTTATCGCCTTAAGACGTGAACTTAAGTATGAAATTAAAATAGCTTACGACAATTATTTGAAATCATGTGAGGATAACATAGCAAGTGATCCGAACCAGTTTTGGAATTATGTAGCAACTAAACGTAATTCTCAATCTGGAACCAGCAAGACAATGCGTTATGGAGACACGGAAATAGACGGTGATCAAAATATTAGTAACGTATTTGCTCAGTATTTTAAGAGTGTTTTCGAGAAAGATTGTAGTGTTAATAATAGTAATAATGATTGTACTATCAGCAATGACTGTCTAAACATACAGAGTGTTAGCACTGAAGAAATAAAAACGGCCATTGACAAATTGCGTTCAAGATCCAGTATAGGCCTTGATAATGTACCGAGTTACATTCTGAAAGGTTGTTCGGAGTTCTTGCAGTATCCACTTCTAATTCTATTCAATTTATCTCTAAAAGTAGGCAAGCTGCCCGATTGTTGGAAAATTGCAAAAGTAGTTCCGATACATAAGTCTGGAGAGAGAAATCAAATAATGAACTATAGACCTGTTTCTGTCCTTTGCAGTCCGGTCAAAGTATTGGAACAAATATTATACGGTCGGCTTTACAAGCACGTTGCTCCCTATATTGTTGAACAACAACATGGTTTCGTTAACAAAAGATCCACAGAAACGAATCTTACACATCTGACACACTATATATCTGAACAAATGGACAAAGGGATGCAAGTAGATGTCGTGTACACAGACTTCGCGAAAGCGTTTGATAAAGTGAGACATTCGATTCTTTTACAAAAGTTACGATTATTTGGTTGTTCCGATTCGCTAATTCATTTTTTTCAATCATATCTTTATAATAGAAAAATGCATGTAATTTTCAATGGGAAAAAAGCAGATCCTTTTGTTGCTACGTCTGGTGTGCCTCAGGGGTCAAATCTGGGCCCGTTGTTGTTCACAATATTTATAAATGACATTACTAACATGGTGAAAAAATCTTATTGTCTTTTATATGCGGATGATGCAAAAATTTTTCGTCACATTAATTCAGTTGAGGATTGTGATCTGCTCCAGGGTGACTTAGATAATTTAAATATATGGTGTCAAAATAATAAGTTGTCACTAAACTGTGCTAAATGCAAACTCATGACGTTTACACGTAGGGTTAACGTTATTGATGGAGATTACAAAATCAATGGCACTTCCCTAAGTAGAAGTACCTCTGTTAAAGATTTGGGAGTAATTTTTGACGAAAAATTAAATTTTCATATGCATATGGAGGGCATAGTGAACCAGGCTTATAAAATGTTGGGTATGATTATGCGATTTTCTCGTGAATTTAAAACCAATAAACTAAGAGTTATGTTTACGTTATATTATAGTTTTGTCAGAAGCAAATTAGAATACGCGTCAATAGTTTGGAGTCCATATCATTACAATTATATAAAACGTATTGAAATTATTCAAAGTAAGTTTTTGCGGTATGTTTTTTTCACTATTTTTCATATTTATCCAACGATGATGCCGTATAAAGACATAATTAAAATGTTTGATGTGGATACCCTAGAAAATAGACGTAATCATGCATTAATATTTTTCTTTTATAAACTCCTTCACAATATTGTCAGTGACAGTTATTTATTAGGCAATATTAACTTTAGGGTTCCCAGTGCAGCAACTAGACCAAAATACCAACTTCTAGTACGTCCTAAAGTTTCAACGCTGCATTTTGACAGTTCACCATTGTGTAGGATGGTTACATTAGTTAATAATTTGCACGCAAAAAAACCTGATATAGATTTTTTTCAAAATAGTTTTGAGAATATACGTGCATCAGTCAGATCATGACGTTTTGCAAGGCACATTTCAAATTTCATGTTTATATTATAATTGTTACCTTTTTTAAAATTTATTCTATAAAGTTGTTTACTTTCTGTTACGTTATGTAATATTATTTTGTTAAGTTTATATTGTTGCACTATATTATATTATTATATTGTTATGTTGTTATGTGGTATATATTGTTATATTTAATTCATGTGTTCACTATCGAGATGTGATTTTCCCTATTATTGGATGTACTTATCTGTTGGGAAATAAATAAATAAATAAATAAATAAATAAATAAATATTTGAAATGCCTATCGGCACCTATATTTTAAATGCCTATCTACAAATATATCTGATATGCCTATCGGCACCTATATCTGAAATGCCTTTCGGCATTTATATCTGAAATGCCTATCAGCACCTATATTTGAAATGCCTATCGGCAACCATATCTGGAATGCCTATCGGTACCTATATTTAAAATGCCTATCGGCTTCTATATCTGAAATGCCTATCGGCACCTATTTTTAAAATGCCAATCGGCATTTATATCTGAAGTGCCTATCGGCACCTATATCTGAAATGCCTATCGGCACCTATTTTTGAAATGCCTATCGAAAACTACATCTGAAATGCCTATCAGCACCTATATTTGAAATGCCTATCGGCAACCACATCAGAAATGCCTATCGGCACCTACATCTGAAATGCCTTTCGGCATTTATATCTGAAATGCCTATCGACACCTATTTTTAAAATGCCAATCGGCAACTATATCTGAAATGCCTATCGGCACCTATATTTGAAATGCCTATCGGCAACTATATCTGGAATACCTATCGGCACCTATATTTGAAATGCCTATCGGCTTTTATATCTGAAATGCCTATCGGCACCTATTTTGAAGTGCCAATCGGCAACTATATCTGAAGTGCCTATCGGCACCTATATCTGAAATGCCTATCGGCACCTATTTTTGAAATGCCTATCGAAAACTACATCTGAAATGCCTATCAGCACCTATATTTAAAATGCCTATCGGCAACCATATCTGAATTGCCTATCGACACCTATATTTAAAATACCTATCTGCTTCTATATCTGAAATGCCTATCGACACCTATTTTTAAAATGCCAATCGGCAACTATATCTGAAATGCCTATCGGCACCTATATTTCAAATGCCTATCGGCAACCATATCTGGAATACCTATCGGCACCTATATTTGAAATGCCTATCGGCTTCTATATCTGAAATGCCTATCGGCACCTATTTTTAAAATGCCAATCGGAAACTACATCTGAAATGCCTATCTGCTCCTATATTTGAAATGCCTATCGGCAACCATATTTGAAATGCCTATCGACACCTATATTTGAAATACCTATCGGCTTCTATATCTGAAATGCCTATCGGCACCTGTTTTTAA
The DNA here is from genome assembly GCA_034508555.1 of Venustoraphidia nigricollis. Taxonomy (NCBI): domain Eukaryota; kingdom Metazoa; phylum Arthropoda; class Insecta; order Raphidioptera; family Raphidiidae; genus Venustoraphidia; species Venustoraphidia nigricollis. The sequence continues at coordinate 2,048,058 of JAVRKA010000073.1, forward strand.
AATGCCAATCGGCAACTATATTTGAAATGCCTATCGGCACCTATATATGAAATGTCTATCGGCACCAATTTTTGAAATGCCTATCGGAAACTACATCTGGAATGCTTATCAGCACCTATATTTGAAATGCCTATCGGCAACCATATCATGAATGCCTATCGGCACCTATATTTGAAATGCCTATCGGCTTCTATATCTGAAATGCCTATCGGCACCTATTTTTAAAATGCCAATCGGCAACTATATCTGAAATGCCTATCGGCACCTATATCTGAAATGCCTATCGGCACCTATTTTTAAAATGCCAATCGGCAACTATATCTGAAATGCCTATCGGCACCTATATCTGAAATGCCTATCGACACCTATTTTTAAAATGCCTATCGGAAACTACATCTGAAATGCCTATCAGCACCTATATTTGAAATGCCAATCGGCAACCATATCTGGAATGCCTATCGGCACCTTTATTTGAAATGCCTATCGGCTTCTATATCTGTAATGCCTATCGGTACCTATTTTTAAAATGCCAATCGGCAACTATATCTGTAATGCCTATCGGCACCTATATCTGAAATGCCTATCGGCACCTATTTTTGAAATGCCTATCGGAAACTACATCTGAAATGCTTATCAGCACCAATATTTGAAATGCCTATCGGCAACCATATCTGAAATGCCTATCGACACCTATATTTGAAATACCTATCGGCTTCTATATCTGAAATGCCTATCGGCACCTATTTTTAAAATGCCAATCGGCAACTATATCTGAAATGCCTATCGGCACCTACATCTGAAATGCCTATCGGCACCAATTTTTGAAATCCCTATCGGAAACTACATCTGAAATGCTTATCAGCACCTATATTTGAAATGCCTATCGGCAACCATATCTGGAATGTCTATCGGCACCTATATTTGAAATGCCTATCGGCTTCTATATCTGAAATGCCTATCGGCACCTATTTTTGAAATGCCAATCGGCAACTATATCTGAAGTGCCTATAAGCACCTATATCTGAAATGCCTATCGGCATCTATTTTGAAATACCTATCGAAAACTACATCTGAAATGCCTATCAGCACCTATATTTGAAATGCCTATCGGCAACCACATCAGAAATGCTTATAGGCACCTATATCTGAAATGCCTTTCGGCATTTATATCTGAAATGCCTATCGACACCTATATTTGAAATGCCTATCGGCACCTATATTTTAAATGCCTATCGGCAACTATATCTGATATGCCTATCGTCACCTATATCTGAAATGCCTATCGGCACCTATTTTTAAAATTCCTATCGGAAACTACATCTAAAATGCCTATCGGCACCTATTTTTAAAATGCCAATCGGCAACTATATCTGAAATGCCTATCGGCACCTATATCTGAAATGCCTATCGGCACCTATTTATAAAATGCCTATCGGAAACTACATCTGAAATGCCTATCAGCACCTATATTTAAAATGCCTATCGGCAACCATATCTGAAATGCCTATCGACACCTATATTTGAAATACCTATCGGCTTCTATATCTGAAATGCCTATCGGCACCTATTTTTAAAATGCCAATCGGTAACTATGTCTGAAATGCCTATCGGCACCTATATCTGAAATGCCTATCGAAACCAATTTTTGAAATGCCTATCAGAAACTACATCTGGAATGCCTATCAGCACCTATATTTGAAACGCCTATCGGCAACCATATCTGGAATGCCTATCGGGACCTATATTTTAAATGCCTATCGGCTTCTATATCTGAAATGCCTATCGACACCTATGTTTAAAATGCCAATCGGCAACTATATCTGAAATGCCTATCGGCACCTATATCTGAAATGCCTATCGGCACCTATTTTTGAAATGCCTATCGGAAACTACACCTGAAATGCCTATCAGCACCTATATTTGAAATGCCTATCGGCAACCATATCTGAAATGCCTATCGACACCTATATTTGAAATACCTATCGGCTTCTATATCTGAAATGCCTATCGGCACCTATTTTTAAAATGCCAATCGGCAACTATATCTGAAATGCCTATCGGCACCTATATCTGAAATGCCTATCGGCACCAATTTTTGAAGTGCCTATCGGAAACTACATCTGAAATGCCTATCAGCACCTATATTTGAAACGCCTATCGGCAACCATATCTGGAATGCCTATCGGCACCTATATTTTAAATGCCTATCGGCTTCTATATCTGAAATGCCTATCGACACCTATTTTTAAAATGCCAATCGGCAACTATATCTGAAATGCCTATCGGCACCTATATCTGAAATGCCTATCGGCACCTATTTTTGAAATGCCTATGGGAAACTACACCTGAAATGCCTATCAGCACCTATATTTGAAACGCCTATCGGCAACCATATCTAGAATGCCTATCGGCACCTATATTTTAAATGCCTATCGGCTTCTATATCTGAAATGCCTATCGACACCTATTTTTAAAATGCCTATCGGCAACCATATCTGAAATGCCTATTGACACCTATATTTGAAATACCTATCGGCTTCTATATCTGAAATGCCTATCGGCACCTATATCTGAAATGCTTATCGGCACCAATTTTTGAAGTGCCTATCGGAAACTACATCTGAAATGCCTATCAGCACCTATATTTGAAATGCCTATCGGCAACCATATCTGGAATGCCTATCGACACCTATTTTTAAAATGCCAATTGGCAACTATATCTGAAATGCCTATCGGCACTTATATCTGAAATGCCTATCGGCACCTATTTTAGAAATGCCTATCGGAAACTACATCTGAAATGCCTATCAGCACCTATATTTGAAATGCTTATCGGCAACCATATCTGAAATGCCTATCGACACCTATATTTGAAATACCTATCGGCTTCTATATCTGAAATGCCTATCAGCACCTATTTTTAAAATGCCAATCGGCAACTATATCTGAAATGCCTATCGGCACCTATATCTGAAATGCCTATCGGCACCTATTTTTGAAATGCCTATCGGAAACAACATCTGAAATGCCTATCAGCACCTATATTTGAAATTCCTATCGGCAACCATATCCGGAATGCCTATCGGCACCTATATTTAAAATGCCTATAAGCTTCTATATCTGAACTGCCTATCGGCACCTATTTTTAAAATGCCAATCGGCAACTATATCTGAAATGCCTATCGGCACCTATATCTGAAATGCCTATCGGCACCCATTTTTGAAATGCCTATCGGAAACTACATGTGAAATGCCTATCAGCACCTATATTTGAAATGCCTATCGGCAACCATATCTGGAATGCCTATCGGCACCTATATTTGAAATGCCTATCGGCTTCTATATCTGTAATGCCTATCGGTACCTATTTTTAAAATGCCAATCGGCAACTATATCTGTAGTGTCTATCGACACCTATATCTGAAATGCCTATCGGCACCTATTTTTGAAATGCTTATCGGAAAGTACATCTGAAATGCCTATCAGCACCAATATTTGAAATGCCTATCGGCAACCATATCTGAAATGCCTATCGACACCTATATTTGAAATACCTATCGGCTTCTATATCTGAAATGCCTATCGGCACCTATTTTTAAAATGCCAATCGGCAACTATATCTGAAATGCCTATCGGCACCTATATCTAAATGCCTATCGGCACCTATTTTTGAAATGTCTATCGGAAACTACATCTGAAATGCCTATCAGCACCTATATTTGAAATGCCTATCGGCAACCATATCTGGAATACCTATCGGCACCTATATTTGAAATGCCTATCGGCTTCTATATCTGAAATGCCTATCGGCACCTATTTTTAAAATGCCAATCGGCAACTATATCTGATGTGCCTATCGACACCTATATTTGAAATACCTATCGGCTTCTATATCTGAAATGCCTATCGGCACCTATTTTTAAAATGCCAATCGGCAACTATATCTGAAATGCCTATCGGCACCTATATCTAAATGCCTATCGGCACCTATTTTTGAAATGCCTATCGAAAAGTACATCTGAAATGCCTATCAGCACCTATATTTGAAATGCCTATCGGCAACCATATCAGAAATGCCTATTGGCACCTATTTTTGAAATGCCTATCGGAAACTACATCTGAAATGCCTATCAGCACCTATATTTGAAATTCCTATCGGCAAACATATCTGGAATGCCTATCGGCACCTATATTTGAAATGCCTATCGACTTCTATATCTGAAATGCCTATCGGCACCTATTTTTAAAATGCCAATCGGCAACTATATATGTAATGCCTATCGGCACCTATATCTGAAATGCCTATCGGCACCTATTTTTGAAATGCCTATCGGAAACTACATCTGAAATGCCTATCAGCACCTATATTTGAAATGCCTATCGGCAACTACATCAGAAATGCCTATCGGCACCTATATCTGAAATGCCTTTCGGCATTTATTTCTGAAATGCCTATTGACACCTATATTTGAAATGCCTATCGGCACCTATATTTTAAATGCCTATCGGCAACTATATCTGATATGCCTATCGGCACCTATATCTGAAATGCCTATCGGCACCTATTTTTGAAATGCCTATCGGAAACTACATCTGAAATGCCTATCAGCACCGATATTTGAAATGCCTTTAGGCAACCATATCTGAATTGCCTATCGACACCTATATTTGAAATACCTATCGGCTTCTATATCTGAAATGCCTATTGACACCTATTTTTAAAATGCCAATCGGCAACTATATCTGAAATGCCTATCGGCACCTATATTTGAAATGCCTATCGGCAACCATATCTGGAATGCCTATCGGCACCTATATTTGAAATGCCTATCGGCTTCTATATCTGAAATGCCTATCGGCACCTATTTTTAAAATGCCAATCGGCAACTATATCTGAAGTGCCTATCGGCACCTATATCTGAAATGCCTATCGGCACATATATTAGAAATGCCTATCGGCAACTACATCAGAAATGCCTATCGGCACCTATATCTGAAATGCCTATTGGCACCTATTTTTGAAATGCCTATCGAAAACTACATCTGAAATGCCTATCAGCACCTATATTTGAAATGCCTATCGGCAACCACATTAGACATGCCTATCGGCACCTATATCTGAAATGCCTTTCGGCATTTATATCTGAAATGCCTATCGACACCTATTTTTAAATTGCCAATCGGCAACTATATCTGTAATGCCTATCGGCACCTATATTTGAAATGCCTATCGGCAACTATATCTGGAATACCTATCGGCACCTATATTTGAAATGCCTATCGGCTTCTATATCTGAAATGCCTATCGGCACCTATTTTTAAAATTCCAATCGGCAACTATTTTTGAAGTGCCTATCGGCACCTATATCTGAAATGCCTATCGGCACCTATATTTGAAATGCCTATCGGCAACCATATCTGAATTGCCTATCGCCACCTATATTTCAAATACCTATCTGCTTCTATATCTGAAATGCCTATCGACACCTATTTTTAAAATGCCAATCGGCAACTATATATGTAATGCCTATCGGCACCTATATCTGAAATGCCTATCGGCACCTATTTTTGAAATGCCTATCGGAAACTACATCTGAAATGCCTATCAGCACCTATATTTGAAATGCCTATCGGCAACCATATCTGAATTGCCTATCGCCACCTATATTTCAAATACCTATCTGCTTCTATATCTGAAATGCCTATCGACACCTATTTTTAAAATGCCAATCGGCAACTATATCTGTAATGCCTATCGGCACCTATATTTGAAATGCCTATCGGCAACTATATCTGGAATACCTATCGGCACCTATATTTGAAATGCCTATCGGCTTCTATATCTGAAATGCCTATCGGCACCTATTTTTAAAATTCCAATCGGCAACTATTTTTGAAGTGCCTATCGGCACCTATATCTGAAATGCCTATCGGCACCTATATTTGAAATGCCTATCGGCAACCATATCTGAATTGCCTATCGCCACCTATATTTCAAATACCTATCTGCTTCTATATCTGAAATGCCTATCGACACCTATTTTTAAAATGCCAATCGGCAACTATATCTGAAATGCCTATCGGCACCTATATTTGAAATGCCTATCGGCAACCATATCTGGAATACCTATCGGCACCTATATTTGAAATGCCTATCGGCTTCTATATCTGAAATGCCTATCGGCACCTATTTTTAAAATGCCAATCGGCAACTATATCTGAAGTGCCTATCGGCACCTATATCTGAAATGCCTATCGGCACCTATTTTTGAAATGCCTATCGAAAACTACATCTGAAATGCCTATCAGCACCTATATTTGAAATGCCTATCGGCAACCATATCTGGAATGCCTATCGGCACCTATATTTGAAATGCCTATCGGCTTCTATATCTGAAATGCCTATCGGCACCTATTTTTAAAATGCCAATCGGTAACTATATCTGAAATGCCTATCGGCACCTATTTCTGAAATGCCTATCAACACCTATTTTTGAAATGCCTATAGCAAACTACATCTGAAATGCCTATCAGCACCTATATTTGAAATGCCTATCGGCAACCATATCTGGAATGCCTTTTAGCACCTATATTTGAAATGCCTATCGGCTTCTATATCTAAAATGCCTATCGGCACCTATTTTTAAAATGCCAATCGGCAACTATATCTGAAATGCCTATCGGCACCTATATCTGAAATGCCTATCGGCATATATTTTTGAAATGCCTTTCGGAAACTACATCTGAAATGCCTATCAGCACCTATATTTGAAATTCCTATCGGCAACAATATCTGGAATGCCTATCGGCACCTATATTTGAAATGCCTATCGACTTCTATATCTGAAATGCCTATCGGCACCTATTTTTAAAATGCCAATCGGCAACTATATATGTAATGCCTATCGGCACCTATATCTGAAATGCCTATCGGCACCTATTTTTGAAATGCCTATCGGAAACTACATCTGAAATGCCTATCAGCACCTATATTTGAAATGCCTATCGGCAACTACATCAGAAATGCCTATCGGCACCTATATCTGAAATGCCTTTCGGCATTTATATCTGAAATGCCTATCGACACCTATATTTGAAATGCCTATCGGCACCTATATTTTAAATGCCTATCGGCAACTATATCTGATATGCCTATCGGCACCTATATCTGAAATGCCTATCGGCACCTATTTTTGAAATGCCTATCGGAAACTACATCTGAAATGCCTATCAGCACCGATATTTGAAATGCCTATCGGCAACCATATCTGAATTGCCTATCGACACCTATATTTCAAATACCTATGGGCTTCTATATCTGAAATGCCTATTGACACCTATTTTTAAAATGCCAATCGGCAACTATATCTGAAATGCCTATCGGCACCTATATTTGAAATGCCTATCGGCATCCATATCTGGAATGCCTATCGGCACCTATATTTGAAATGCCTATCGGCTTCTATATCTGAAATGCCTATCGGCACCTATTTTTAAAATGCCAATCGGCAACTATATCTGAAGTGCCTATCGGCACCTATATCTGAAATGCCTGTCGGCACATATATTTGAAATGCCTATCGGCAACTACATCAGAAATGCCTATCGGCACCTATATCTGAAATGCCTTTCGGCATTTATATCTGAAATGCCTATCGACACCTATATTTGAATTGCCTATCGGCACCTATATTTTAAATGCCTATCGGCAACTATATCTGATATGCCTATCGGCACCTATATCTGAAATGCCTATCGGCACCTATTTTTGAAATGCCTATCGGAAACTACATCTGAAATGCCTATCAGCACCTATATTTGAAATGCCTATCGGCAACCACATCAGAAATGCCTATCGGCACCTATATCTGAAATGCCTTTCGGCATTTATATCTGAAATGCCTATCGACACCTATATTTGAAATGCCTATCGGCACCTATATTTTAAATGCCTATCTACAAATATATCTGATATGCCTATCGGCACCTATATCTGAAATGCCTTTTGGCATTTATATCTGAAATGCCTATCAGCATCTATATTTGAAATGCCTATCGGCAACCATATCTGGAATGCCTATCGGCACCTATATTTGAAATGCCTATCGGTTTCTATATCTGAAATGCCTATCGGCACCTATTTTTAAAATGCCAATCGGCATTTATATCTGAAGTGCCTATCGGCACCTATATCTGAAATGCCTATCGGCACCTATTTTTGAAATGCCTATCGAAAACTACATCTGAAATGCCTATCAGCACCTATATTTGAAATGCCTATCGGCAACCACATTAGACATGCCTATCGGCACCTATATCTGAAATGCCTTTCGGCATTTATATCTGAAATGCCTATCGACACCTATTTTTAAAATGCCAATCGGCAACTATATCTGAAATGCCTATCGGCACCTATATTTGAAATGCCTATCGGCAACTATATCTGGAATACCTATCGGCACCTATATTTGAAATGCCTATCGGCTTCTATATCTGAAATGCCTATCGGCACCTATTTTTAAAATGCCAATCGGCAACTATATCTGAAGTGCCTATCGGCACCTATATCTGAAATGCTTATCGGCACCTATTTTTGAAATGCCTATCGAAAACTACATCTGAAATGCCTATCAGCACCTATATTTGAAATGCCTATCGGCAACCATATCTGAATTGCCTATCGACACCTATATTTGAAATACCTATCTGCTTCTATATCTGAAAAGCCTATCGACACCTATTTTTAAAATGCCAATCGGCAACTATATCTGAAATGCCTATCGGCACCTATATTTGAAATGCCTATCGGCAACCATATCTGGAATACCTATTGGCACCTATATTTGAAATGCCTATCGGCTTCTATATCTGAAATGCCTATCGGCACCTATTTTTATAATGCCAATCGGCAACTATATCTGAAGTGCCTATCGGCACCTATATCTGAAATGCCTATCGGCACCTATTTTTGAAATGCCTATCGGAAACTACATCTGAAATGCCTATCAGCACCTATATTTGAAATGCCTATCGGCAACTACATCAGAAATGCCTATCGGCACCTATATCTGAAATGCCTTTCAGCATTTATATCTGAAATGCCTATCGACACCTATATTTGAAATGCCTATTGGCACCTATATTTTAAATGCCTATCGGCAACTATATCTGATATGCCTATCGGCACCTATATCTGAAATGCCTATCGGCACCTATTTTTGAAATGCCTATCGGAAACTACATCTGAAATGCCTATCAGCACCGATATTTGAAATGCCTATCGGCAACCATATCTGAATTGCCTATCGACACCTATATTTGAAATACCTATCGGCTTCTATATCTGAAATGCCTATCGACACCTATTTTTAAAATGCCAATCGGCAACTATATCTGAAATGCCTATCGGCACATATATTTGAAATGCCTATCGGCAACCATATCTGGAATGCCTATCGGCACCTATATTTGAAATGCCTATCGGCTTCTATATCTGAAATGCTTATCGGCGCCTATTTTTAAAATGCCAATCGGCAACTATATCTGAAGTGCCTATCGGCACCTATATCTGAAATGCCTATCGGCACCTATATTTGAAATGCCTATAGGCAACTACATCAGAAATGCCTATCGGCACCTATATCTGAAATGCCTTTCGGCATTTATATCTGAAATGCCTATCGCCACCTATATTTGAAATGCCTATCGGCACCTATATTTTAAATGCCTATCGGCAACTATATCTGATATGCCTATCGGCACCTATATCTGAAATGCCTATCGGCACCTATTTTTGAAATGCCTATCGGAAACTACATCTGAAATGCCTATCAGCACCTATATTTGAAATGCCTATCGGCAACCACATCAGAAATGCCTATCGGCACCTATATCTGAAATGCCTTTTGGCATTTATATCTGAAATGCCTATCAACACCTAAATTTGAAATGCCTATCGGCACCTATATTTTAAATGCCTATCAACAAATATATCTGATATGCCTATCGGCACCTATATCTGAAATGCCTTTCGGCATTTATATCTGAAATGCCTATCTGCACCTATATTTGAAATGCCTATCGGCAACCATATCTGGAATGCCTATCGGCACCTATATTTGAAATGCCTATCGGCTTCTATATCTGAAATGCCTATCGGCACCTATTTTTAAAATGCCAATCGGCATTTATATCTGAAGTGCCTATCGGCACCTATATCTGAAATGCCTATCGGCACCTATTTTTGAAATGCCTATCGAAAACTACATCTGAAATGCCTATCAGCACCTATATTTGAAATGCCTATCGGCAACCACATCAGACATGCCTATCGGCACCTATATCTGAAATGCCTTTCGGCATTTATATCTGAAATGCCTATCGACACCTATTTTAGAAATGCCTATCGGAAACTACATCTGAAATGCCTATCAGCACCTATATTTGAAATTCCTATCGGCAACCATATCCGGAATGCCTATCGGCACCTATATTTAAAATGCCTATAAGCTTCTATATCTGAACTGCCTATCGGCACCTATTTTTAAAATGCCAATCGGCAACTATATCTGAAATGCCTATCGGCACCTATATCTGAAATGCCTATCGGCACCCATTTTTGAAATGCCTATCGGAAACTACATGTGAAATGCCTATCAGCACCTATATTTGAAATGCCTATCGGCAACCATATCTGGAATGCCTATCGGCACCTATATTTGAAATGCCTATCGGCTTCTATATCTGTAATGCCTATCGGTACCTATTTTTAAAATGCCAATCGGCAACTATATCTGTAGTGTCTATCGGCACCTATATCTGAAATGCCTATCGGCACCTATTTTTGAAATGCTTATCGGAAAGTACATCTGAAATGCCTATCAGCACCAATATTTGAAATGCCTATCGGCAACCATATCTGAAATGCCTATCGACACCTATATTTGAAATACCTATCGGCTTCTATATCTGAAATGCCTATCGGCACCTATTTTTAAAATGCCAATCGGCAACTATATCTGAAATGCCTATCGGCACCTATATCTAAATGCCTATCGGCACCTATTTTTGAAATGTCTATCGGAAACTACATCTGAAATGCCTATCAGCACCTATATTTGAAATGCCTATCGGCAACCATATCTGGAATACCTATCGGCACCTATATTTGAAATGCCTATCGGCTTCTATATCTGAAATGCCTATCGGCACCTATTTTTAAAATGCCAATCGGCAACTATATCTGATGTGCCTATCGACACCTATATTTGAAATACCTATCGGCTTCTATATCTGAAATGCCTATCGGCACCTATTTTTAAAATGCCAATCGGCAACTATATCTGAAATGCCTATCGGCACCTATATCTAAATGCCTATCGGCACCTATTTTTGAAATGCCTATCGAAAAGTACATCTGAAATGCCTATCAGCACCTATATTTGAAATGCCTATCGGCAACCATATCAGAAATGCCTATTGGCACCTATTTTTGAAATGCCTATCGGAAACTACATCTGAAATGCCTATCAGCACCTATATTTGAAATTCCTATCGGCAAACATATCTGGAATGCCTATCGGCACCTATATTTGAAATGCCTATCGACTTCTATATCTGAAATGCCTATCGGCACCTATTTTTAAAATGCCAATCGGCAACTATATATGTAATGCCTATCGGCACCTATATCTGAAATGCCTATCGGCACCTATTTTTGAAATGCCTATCGGAAACTACATCTGAAATGCCTATCAGCACCTATATTTGAAATGCCTATCGGCAACTACATCAGAAATGCCTATCGGCACCTATATCTGAAATGCCTTTCGGCATTTATTTCTGAAATGCCTATTGACACCTATATTTGAAATGCCTATCGGCACCTATATTTTAAATGCCTATCGGCAACTATATCTGATATGCCTATCGGCACCTATATCTGAAATGCCTATCGGCACCTATTTTTGAAATGCCTATCGGAAACTACATCTGAAATGCCTATCAGCACCGATATTTGAAATGCCTTTAGGCAACCATATCTGAATTGCCTATCGACACCTATATTTGAAATACCTATCGGCTTCTATATCTGAAATGCCTATTGACACCTATTTTTAAAATGCCAATCGGCAACTATATCTGAAATGCCTATCGGCACCTATATTTGAAATGCCTATCGGCAACCATATCTGGAATGCCTATCGGCACCTATATTTGAAATGCCTATCGGCTTCTATATCTGAAATGCCTATCGGCACCTATTTTTAAAATGCCAATCGGCAACTATATCTGAAGTGCCTATCGGCACCTATATCTGAAATGCCTATCGGCACATATATTAGAAATGCCTATCGGCAACTACATCAGAAATGCCTATCGGCACCTATATCTGAAATGCCTTTCGGCATTTATATCTGAAATGCCTATCGACACCTATATTTGAAATGCCTATCGGCACCTATATTTTAAATGCCTATCGGCAACTATATCTGATATGCCTATCGGCACCTATATCTGAAATGCCTATCGGCACCTATTTTTGAAATGCCTATCGGAAACTACATCTGAAATGCCTATCAGCACCTATATTTGAAATGCCTATCGGCAACTACATCATAAATGCCTATCGGCACCTATATCTGAAATGCCTTTCGGCATTTATATCTGAAATGCCTATCGACACCTATATTTGAAATGCCTATCGGCACCTATATTTTAAATGCCTATCTACAAATATATCTGATATGCCTATCGGCACCTATATCTGAAATGCCTTTCGGCATTTATATCTGAAATGCCTATCAGCACCTATATTTGAAATGCCTGTCGGCAACCATATCTGGAATGCCTATCGGCACCAATATTTGAAATGCCTATCGGTTTCTATATCTAAATTGCCTATCGGCACCTATTTTTAAAATGCAAATCGGCATTTATATCTGAAGTGCCTATCGGCACCTATATCTGAAATGCCTATTGGCACCTATTTTTGAAATGCCTATCGAAAACTACATCTGAAATGCCTATCAGCACCTATATTTGAAATGCCTATCGGCAACCACATTAGACATGCCTATCGGCACCTATATCTGAAATGCCTTTCGGCATTTATATCTGAAATGCCTATCGACACCTATTTTTAAATTGCCAATCGGCAACTATATCTGAAATGCCTATCGGCACCTATATTTGAAATGCCTATCGGCAACTATATCTGGAATACCTATCGGCACCTATATTTGAAATGCCTATCGGCTTCTATATCTGAAATGCCTATCGGCACCTATTTTTAAAATTCCAATCGGCAACTATTTTTGAAGTGCCTATCGGCACCTATATCTGAAATGCCTATCGGCACCTATATTTGAAATGCCTATCGGCAACCATATCTGAATTGCCTATCGCCACCTATATTTCAAATACCTATCTGCTTCTATATCTGAAATGCCTATCGACACCTATTTTTAAAATGCCAATCGGCAACTATATATGTAATGCCTATCGGCACCTATATCTGAAATGCCTATCGGCACCTATTTTTGAAATGCCTATCGGAAACTACATCTGAAATGCCTATCAGCACCTATATTTGAAATGCCTATCGGCAACCATATCTGTATTGCCTATCGCCACCTATATTTCAAATACCTATCTGCTTCTATATCTGAAATGCCTATCGACACCTATTTTTAAAATGCCAATCGGCAACTATATCTGAAATGCCTATCGGCACCTATATTTGAAATGCCTATCGGCAACCATATCTGGAATACCTATCGGCACCTATATTTGAAATGCCTATCGGCTTCTATATCTGAAATGCCTATCGGCACCTATTTTTAAAATGCCAATCGGCAACTATATCTGAAGTGCCTATCGGCACCTATATCTGAAATGCCTATCGGCACCTATTTTTGAAATGCCTATCGAAAACTACATCTGAAATGCCTATCAGCACCTATATTTGAAATGCCTATCGGCAACCATATCTGGAATGCCTATCGGCACCTATATTTGAAATGCCTATCGGCTTCTATATCTGAAATGCCTATCGGCACCTATTTTTAAAATGCCAATCGGTAACTATATCTGAAATGCCTATCGGCACCTATTTCTGAAATGCCTATCAACACCTATTTTTGAAATGCCTATAGCAAACTACATCTGAAATGCCTATCAGCACCTATATTTGAAATGCCTATCGGCAACCATATCTGGAATGCCTTTTAGCACCTATATTTGAAATGCCTATCGGCTTCTATATCTAAAATGCCTATCGGCACCTATTTTTAAAATGCCAATCGGCAACTATATCTGAAATGCCTATCGGCACCTATATCTGAAATGCCTATCGGCATATATTTTTGAAATGCCTTTCGGAAACTACATCTGAAATGCCTATCAGCACCTATATTTGAAATTCCTATCGGCAACAATATCTGGAATGCCTATCGGCACCTATATTTGAAATGCCTATCGACTTCTATATCTGAAATGCCTATCGGCACCTATTTTTAAAATGCCAATCGGCAACTATATATGTAATGCCTATCGGCACCTATATCTGAAATGCCTATCGGCACCTATTTTTGAAATGCCTATCGGAAACTACATCTGAAATGCCTATCAGCACCTATATTTGAAATGCCTATCGGCAACTACATCAGAAATGCCTATCGGCACCTATATCTGAAATGCCTTTCGGCATTTATATCTGAAATGCCTATCGACACCTATATTTGAAATGCCTATCGGCACCTATATTTTAAATGCCTATCGGCAACTATATCTGATATGCCTATCGGCACCTATATCTGAAATGCCTATCGGCACCTATTTTTGAAATGCCTATCGGAAACTACATCTGAAATGCCTATCAGCACCGATATTTGAAATGCCTATCGGCAACCATATCTGAATTGCCTATCGACACCTATATTTCAAATACCTATGGGCTTCTATATCTGAAATGCCTATTGACACCTATTTTTAAAATGCCAATCGGCAACTATATCTGAAATGCCTATCGGCACCTATATTTGAAATGCCTATCGGCATCCATATCTGGAATGCCTATCGGCACCTATATTTGAAATGCCTATCGGCTTCTATATCTGAAATGCCTATCGGCACCTATTTTTAAAATGCCAATCGGCAACTATATCTGAAGTGCCTATCGGCACCTATATCTGAAATGCCTGTCGGCACATATATTTGAAATGCCTATCGGCAACTACATCAGAAATGCCTATCGGCACCTATATCTGAAATGCCTTTCGGCATTTATATCTGAAATGCCTATCGACACCTATATTTGAATTGCCTATCGGCACCTATATTTTAAATGCCTATCGGCAACTATATCTGATATGCCTATCGGCACCTATATCTGAAATGCCTATCGGCACCTATTTTTGAAATGCCTATCGGAAACTACATCTGAAATGCCTATCAGCACCTATATTTGAAATGCCTATCGGCAACCACATCAGAAATGCCTATCGGCACCTATATCTGAAATGCCTTTCGGCATTTATATCTGAAATGCCTATCGACACCTATATTTGAAATGCCTATCGGCACCTATATTTTAAATGCCTATCTACAAATATATCTGATATGCCTATCGGCACCTATATCTGAAATGCCTTTTGGCATTTATATCTGAAATGCCTATCAGCATCTATATTTGAAATGCCTATCGGCAACCATATCTGGAATGCCTATCGGCACCTATATTTGAAATGCCTATCGGTTTCTATATCTGAAATGCCTATCGGCACCTATTTTTAAAATGCCAATCGGCATTTATATCTGAAGTGCCTATCGGCACCTATATCTGAAATGCCTATCGGCACCTATTTTTGAAATGCCTATCGAAAACTACATCTGAAATGCCTATCAGCACCTATATTTGAAATGCCTATCGGCAACCACATTAGACATGCCTATCGGCACCTATATCTGAAATGCCTTTCGGCATTTATATCTGAAATGCCTATCGACACCTATTTTTAAAATGCCAATCGGCAACTATATCTGAAATGCCTATCGGCACCTATATTTGAAATGCCTATCGGCAACTATATCTGGAATACCTATCGGCACCTATATTTGAAATGCCTATCGGCTTCTATATCTGAAATGCCTATCGGCACCTATTTTTAAAATGCCAATCGGCAACTATATCTGAAGTGCCTATCGGCACCTATATCTGAAATGCTTATCGGCACCTATTTTTGAAATGCCTATCGAAAACTACATCTGAAATGCCTATCAGCACCTATATTTGAAATGCCTATCGGCAACCACATTAGACATGCCTATCGGCACCTATATCTGAAATGCCTTTCGGGATTTATATCTGAAATGCCTATCGACACCTATTTTTAAATTGCCAATCGGCAACTATATCTGAAATGCCTATCGGCACCTATATTTGAAATGCCTATCGGCAACTATATCTGGAATACCTATCGGCACCTATATTTGAAATGCCTATCGGCTTCTATATCTGAAATGCCTATCGGCACCTATTTTTAAAATTCCAATCGGCAACTATTTTTGAAGTGCCTATCGGCACCTATATCTGAAATGCCTATCGGCACCTATATTTGAAATGCCTATCGGCAACCATATCTGAATTGCCTATCGCCACCTATATTTCAAATACCTATCTGCTTCTATATCTGAAATGCCTATCGACACCTATTTTTAAAATGCCAATCGGCAACTATATATGTAATGCCTATCGGCACCTATATCTGAAATGCCTATCGGCACCTATTTTTGAAATGCCTATCGGAAACTACATCTGAAATGCCTATCAGCACCTATATTTGAAATGCCTATCGGCAACCATATCTGTATTGCCTATCGCCACCTATATTTCAAATACCTATCTGCTTCTATATCTGAAATGCCTATCGACACCTATTTTTAAAATGCCAATCGGCAACTATATCTGAAATGCCTATCGGCACCTATATTTGAAATGCCTATCGGCAACCATATCTGGAATACCTATCGGCACCTATATTTGAAATGCCTATCGGCTTCTATATCTGAAATGCCTATCGGCACCTATTTTTAAAATGCCAATCGGCAACTATATCTGAAGTGCCTATCGGCACCTATATCTGAAATGCCTATCGGCACCTATTTTTGAAATGCCTATCGAAAACTACATCTGAAATGCCTATCAGCACCTATATTTGAAATGCCTATCGGCAACCATATCTGGAATGCCTATCGGCACCTATATTTGAAATGCCTATCGGCTTCTATATCTGAAATGCCTATCGGCACCTATTTTTAAAATGCCAATCGGTAACTATATCTGAAATGCCTATCGGCACCTATTTCTGAAATGCCTATCAACACCTATTTTTGAAATGCCTATAGCAAACTACATCTGAAATGCCTATCAGCACCTATATTTGAAATGCCTATCGGCAACCATATCTGGAATGCCTTTTAGCACCTATATTTGAAATGCCTATCGGCTTCTATATCTAAAATGCCTATCGGCACCTATTTTTAAAATGCCAATCGGCAACTATATCTGAAATGCCTATCGGCACCTATATCTGAAATGCCCTTCGGCATATATTTTTGAAATGCCTTTCGGAAACTACATCTGAAATGCCTATCAGCACCTATATTTGAAATTCCTATCGGCAACAATATCTGGAATGCCTATCGGCACCTATATTTGAAATGCCTATCGACTTCTTTATCTGAAATGCCTATCGGCACCTATTTTTAAAATGCCAATCGGCAACTATATATGTAATGCCTATCGGCACCTATATCTGAAATGCCTATCGGCACCTATTTTTGAAATGCCTATCGGAAACTACATCTGAAATGCCTATCAGCACCTATATTTGAAATGCCTATCGGCAACTACATCAGAAATGCCTATCGGCACCTATATCTGAAATGCCTTTCGGCATTTATATCTGAAATGCCTATCGACACCTATATTTGAAATGCCTATCGGCACCTATATTTTAAATGCCTATCGGCAACTATATCTGATATGCCTATCGGCACCTATATCTGAAATGCCTATCGGCACCTATTTTTGAAATGCCTATCGGAAACTACATCTGAAATGCCTATCAGCACCGATATTTGAAATGCCTATCGGCAACCATATCTGAATTGCCTATCGACACCTATATTTCAAATACCTATGGGCTTCTATATCTGAAATGCCTATTGACACCTATTTTTAAAATGCCAATCGGCAACTATATCTGAAATGCCTATCGGCACCTATATTTGAAATGCCTATCGGCATCCATATCTGGAATGCCTATCGGCACCTATATTTGAAATGCCTATCGGCTTCTATATCTGAAATGCCTATCGGCACCTATTTTTAAAATGCCAATCGGCAACTATATCTGAAGTGCCTATCGGCACCTATATCTGAAATGCCTGTCGGCACATATATTTGAAATGCCTATCGGCAACTACATCAGAAATGCCTATCGGCACCTATATCTGAAATGCCTTTCGGCATTTATATCTGAAATGCCTATCGACACCTATATTTGAATTGCCTATCGGCACCTATATTTTAAATGCCTATCGGCAACTATATCTGATATGCCTATCGGCACCTATATCTGAAATGCCTATCGGCACCTATTTTTGAAATGCCTATCGGAAACTACATCTGAAATGCCTATCAGCACCTATATTTGAAATGCCTATCGGCAACCACATCAGAAATGCCTATCGGCACCTATATCTGAAATGCCTTTCGGCATTTATATCTGAAATGCCTATCGACACCTATATTTGAAATGCCTATCGGCACCTATATTTTAAATGCCTATCTACAAATATATCTGATATGCCTATCGGCACCTATATCTGAAATGCCTTTTGGCATTTATATCTGAAATGCCTATCAGCATCTATATTTGAAATGCCTATCGGCAACCATATCTGGAATGCCTATCGGCACCTATATTTGAAATGCCTATCGGTTTCTATATCTGAAATGCCTATCGGCACCTATTTTTAAAATGCCAATCGGCATTTATATCTGAAGTGCCTATCGGCACCTATATCTGAAATGCCTATCGGCACCTATTTTTGAAATGCCTATCGAAAACTACATCTGAAATGCCTATCAGCACCTATATTTGAAATGCCTATCGGCAACCACATTAGACATGCCTATCGGCACCTATATCTGAAATGCCTTTCGGCATTTATATCTGAAATGCCTATCGACACCTATTTTTAAAATGCCAATCGGCAACTATATCTGAAATGCCTATCGGCACCTATATTTGAAATGCCTATCGGCTTCTATATCTGTAATGCCTATCGGTACCTATTTTTAAAATGCCAATCGGCAACTATATCTGTAGTGTCTATCGGCACCTATATCTGAAATGCCTATCGGCACCTATTTTTGAAATGCTTATCGGAAAGTACATCTGAAATGCCTATCAGCACCAATATTTGAAATGCCTATCGGCAACCATATCTGAAATGCCTATCGACACCTATATTTGAAATACCTATCGGCTTCTATATCTGAAATGCCTATCGGCACCTATTTTTAAAATGCCAATCGGCAACTATATCTGAAATGCCTATCGGCACCTATATCTAAATGCCTATCGGCACCTATTTTTGAAATGTCTATCGGAAACTACATCTGAAATGCCTATCAGCACCTATATTTGAAATGCCTATCGGCAACCATATCTGGAATACCTATCGGCACCTATATTTGAAATGCCTATCGGCTTCTATATCTGAAATGCCTATCGGCACCTATTTTTAAAATGCCAATCGGCAACTATATCTGATGTGCCTATCGACACCTATATTTGAAATACCTATCGGCTTCTATATCTGAAATGCCTATCGGCACCTATTTTTAAAATGCCAATCGGCAACTATATCTGAAATGCCTATCGGCACCTATATCTAAATGCCTATCGGCACCTATTTTTGAAATGCCTATCGAAAAGTACATCTGAAATGCCTATCAGCACCTATATTTGAAATGCCTATCGGCAACCATATCAGAAATGCCTATTGGCACCTATTTTTGAAATGCCTATCGGAAACTACATCTGAAATGCCTATCAGCACCTATATTTGAAATTCCTATCGGCAAACATATCTGGAATGCCTATCGGCACCTATATTTGAAATGCCTATCGACTTCTATATCTGAAATGCCTATCGGCACCTATTTTTAAAATGCCAATCGGCAACTATATATGTAATGCCTATCGGCACCTATATCTGAAATGCCTATCGGCACCTATTTTTGAAATGCCTATCGGAAACTACATCTGAAATGCCTATCAGCACCTATATTTGAAATGCCTATCGGCAACTACATCAGAAATGCCTATCGGCACCTATATCTGAAATGCCTTTCGGCATTTATTTCTGAAATGCCTATTGACACCTATATTTGAAATGCCTATCGGCACCTATATTTTAAATGCCTATCGGCAACTATATCTGATATGCCTATCGGCACCTATATCTGAAATGCCTATCGGCACCTATTTTTGAAATGCCTATCGGAAACTACATCTGAAATGCCTATCAGCACCGATATTTGAAATGCCTTTAGGCAACCATATCTGAATTGCCTATCGACACCTATATTTGAAATACCTATCGGCTTCTATATCTGAAATGCCTATTGACACCTATTTTTAAAATGCCAATCGGCAACTATATCTGAAATGCCTATCGGCACCTATATTTGAAATGCCTATCGGCAACCATATCTGGAATGCCTATCGGCACCTATATTTGAAATGCCTATCGGCTTCTATATCTGAAATGCCTATCGGCACCTATTTTTAAAATGCCAATCGGCAACTATATCTGAAGTGCCTATCGGCACCTATATCTGAAATGCCTATCGGCACATATATTAGAAATGCCTATCGGCAACTACATCAGAAATGCCTATCGGCACCTATATCTGAAATGCCTTTCGGCATTTATATCTGAAATGCCTATCGACACCTATATTTGAAATGCCTATCGGCACCTATATTTTAAATGCCTATCGGCAACTATATCTGATATGCCTATCGGCACCTATATCTGAAATGCCTATCGGCACCTATTTTTGAAATGCCTATCGGAAACTACATCTGAAATGCCTATCAGCACCTATATTTGAAATGCCTATCGGCAACTACATCAGAAATGCCTATCGGCACCTATATCTGAAATGCCTTTCGGCATTTATATCTGAAATGCCTATCGACACCTATATTTGAAATGCCTATCGGCACCTATATTTTAAATGCCTATCTACAAATATATCTGATATGCCTATCGGCACCTATATCTGAAATGCCTTTCGGCATTTATATCTGAAATGCCTATCAGCACCTATATTTGAAATGCCTGTCGGCAACCATATCTGGAATGCCTATCGGCACCAATATTTGAAATGCCTATCGGTTTCTATATCTAAATTGCCTATCGGCACCTATTTTTAAAATGCAAATCGGCATTTATATCTGAAGTGCCTATCGGCACCTATATCTGAAATGCCTATTGGCACCTATTTTTGAAATGCCTATCGAAAACTACATCTGAAATGCCTATCAGCACCTATATTTGAAATGCCTATCGGCAACCACATTAGACATGCCTATCGGCACCTATATCTGAAATGCCTTTCGGCATTTATATCTGAAATGCCTATCGACACCTATTTTTAAATTGCCAATCGGCAACTATATCTGAAATGCCTATCGGCACCTATATTTGAAATGCCTATCGGCAACTATATCTGGAATACCTATCGGCACCTATATTTGAAATGCCTATCGGCTTCTATATCTGAAATGCCTATCGGCACCTATTTTTAAAATTCCAATCGGCAACTATTTTTGAAGTGCCTATCGGCACCTATATCTGAAATGCCTATCGGCACCTATATTTGAAATGCCTATCGGCAACCATATCTGAATTGCCTATCGCCACCTATATTTCAAATACCTATCTGCTTCTATATCTGAAATGCCTATCGACACCTATTTTTAAAATGCCAATCGGCAACTATATATGTAATGCCTATCGGCACCTATATCTGAAATGCCTATCGGCACCTATTTTTGAAATGCCTATCGGAAACTACATCTGAAATGCCTATCAGCACCTATATTTGAAATGCCTATCGGCAACCATATCTGTATTGCCTATCGCCACCTATATTTCAAATACCTATCTGCTTCTATATCTGAAATGCCTATCGACACCTATTTTTAAAATGCCAATCGGCAACTATATCTGAAATGCCTATCGGCACCTATATTTGAAATGCCTATCGGCAACCATATCTGGAATACCTATCGGCACCTATATTTGAAATGCCTATCGGCTTCTATATCTGAAATGCCTATCGGCACCTATTTTTAAAATGCCAATCGGCAACTATATCTGAAGTGCCTATCGGCACCTATATCTGAAATGCCTATCGGCACCTATTTTTGAAATGCCTATCGAAAACTACATCTGAAATGCCTATCAGCACCTATATTTGAAATGCCTATCGGCAACCATATCTGGAATGCCTATCGGCACCTATATTTGAAATGCCTATCGGCTTCTATATCTGAAATGCCTATCGGCACCTATTTTTAAAATGCCAATCGGTAACTATATCTGAAATGCCTATCGGCACCTATTTCTGAAATGCCTATCAACACCTATTTTTGAAATGCCTATAGCAAACTACATCTGAAATGCCTATCAGCACCTATATTTGAAATGCCTATCGGCAACCATATCTGGAATGCCTTTTAGCACCTATATTTGAAATGCCTATCGGCTTCTATATCTAAAATGCCTATCGGCACCTATTTTTAAAATGCCAATCGGCAACTATATCTGAAATGCCTATCGGCACCTATATCTGAAATGCCTATCGGCATATATTTTTGAAATGCCTTTCGGAAACTACATCTGAAATGCCTATCAGCACCTATATTTGAAATTCCTATCGGCAACAATATCTGGAATGCCTATCGGCACCTATATTTGAAATGCCTATCGACTTCTATATCTGAAATGCCTATCGGCACCTATTTTTAAAATGCCAATCGGCAACTATATATGTAATGCCTATCGGCACCTATATCTGAAATGCCTATCGGCACCTATTTTTGAAATGCCTATCGGAAACTACATCTGAAATGCCTATCAGCACCTATATTTGAAATGCCTATCGGCAACTACATCAGAAATGCCTATCGGCACCTATATCTGAAATGCCTTTCGGCATTTATATCTGAAATGCCTATCGACACCTATATTTGAAATGCCTATCGGCACCTATATTTTAAATGCCTATCGGCAACTATATCTGATATGCCTATCGGCACCTATATCTGAAATGCCTATCGGCACCTATTTTTGAAATGCCTATCGGAAACTACATCTGAAATGCCTATCAGCACCGATATTTGAAATGCCTATCGGCAACCATATCTGAATTGCCTATCGACACCTATATTTCAAATACCTATGGGCTTCTATATCTGAAATGCCTATTGACACCTATTTTTAAAATGCCAATCGGCAACTATATCTGAAATGCCTATCGGCACCTATATTTGAAATGCCTATCGGCATCCATATCTGGAATGCCTATCGGCACCTATATTTGAAATGCCTATCGGCTTCTATATCTGAAATGCCTATCGGCACCTATTTTTAAAATGCCAATCGGCAACTATATCTGAAGTGCCTATCGGCACCTATATCTGAAATGCCTGTCGGCACATATATTTGAAATGCCTATCGGCAACTACATCAGAAATGCCTATCGGCACCTATATCTGAAATGCCTTTCGGCATTTATATCTGAAATGCCTATCGACACCTATATTTGAATTGCCTATCGGCACCTATATTTTAAATGCCTATCGGCAACTATATCTGATATGCCTATCGGCACCTATATCTGAAATGCCTATCGGCACCTATTTTTGAAATGCCTATCGGAAACTACATCTGAAATGCCTATCAGCACCTATATTTGAAATGCCTATCGGCAACCACATCAGAAATGCCTATCGGCACCTATATCTGAAATGCCTTTCGGCATTTATATCTGAAATGCCTATCGACACCTATATTTGAAATGCCTATCGGCACCTATATTTTAAATGCCTATCTACAAATATATCTGATATGCCTATCGGCACCTATATCTGAAATGCCTTTTGGCATTTATATCTGAAATGCCTATCAGCATCTATATTTGAAATGCCTATCGGCAACCATATCTGGAATGCCTATCGGCACCTATATTTGAAATGCCTATCGGTTTCTATATCTGAAATGCCTATCGGCACCTATTTTTAAAATGCCAATCGGCATTTATATCTGAAGTGCCTATCGGCACCTATATCTGAAATGCCTATCGGCACCTATTTTTGAAATGCCTATCGAAAACTACATCTGAAATGCCTATCAGCACCTATATTTGAAATGCCTATCGGCAACCACATTAGACATGCCTATCGGCACCTATATCTGAAATGCCTTTCGGCATTTATATCTGAAATGCCTATCGACACCTATTTTTAAAATGCCAATCGGCAACTATATCTGAAATGCCTATCGGCACCTATATTTGAAATGCCTATCGGCAACTATATCTGGAATACCTATCGGCACCTATATTTGAAATGCCTATCGGCTTCTATATCTGAAATGCCTATCGGCACCTATTTTTAAAATGCCAATCGGCAACTATATCTGAAGTGCCTATCGGCACCTATATCTGAAATGCTTATCGGCACCTATTTTTGAAATGCCTATCGAAAACTACATCTGAAATGCCTATCAGCACCTATATTTGAAATGCCTATCGGCAACCACATTAGACATGCCTATCGGCACCTATATCTGAAATGCCTTTCGGGATTTATATCTGAAATGCCTATCGACACCTATTTTTAAATTGCCAATCGGCAACTATATCTGAAATGCCTATCGGCACCTATATTTGAAATGCCTATCGGCAACTATATCTGGAATACCTATCGGCACCTATATTTGAAATGCCTATCGGCTTCTATATCTGAAATGCCTATCGGCACCTATTTTTAAAATTCCAATCGGCAACTATTTTTGAAGTGCCTATCGGCACCTATATCTGAAATGCCTATCGGCACCTATATTTGAAATGCCTATCGGCAACCATATCTGAATTGCCTATCGCCACCTATATTTCAAATACCTATCTGCTTCTATATCTGAAATGCCTATCGACACCTATTTTTAAAATGCCAATCGGCAACTATATATGTAATGCCTATCGGCACCTATATCTGAAATGCCTATCGGCACCTATTTTTGAAATGCCTATCGGAAACTACATCTGAAATGCCTATCAGCACCTATATTTGAAATGCCTATCGGCAACCATATCTGTATTGCCTATCGCCACCTATATTTCAAATACCTATCTGCTTCTATATCTGAAATGCCTATCGACACCTATTTTTAAAATGCCAATCGGCAACTATATCTGAAATGCCTATCGGCACCTATATTTGAAATGCCTATCGGCAACCATATCTGGAATACCTATCGGCACCTATATTTGAAATGCCTATCGGCTTCTATATCTGAAATGCCTATCGGCACCTATTTTTAAAATGCCAATCGGCAACTATATCTGAAGTGCCTATCGGCACCTATATCTGAAATGCCTATCGGCACCTATTTTTGAAATGCCTATCGAAAACTACATCTGAAATGCCTATCAGCACCTATATTTGAAATGCCTATCGGCAACCATATCTGGAATGCCTATCGGCACCTATATTTGAAATGCCTATCGGCTTCTATATCTGAAATGCCTATCGGCACCTATTTTTAAAATGCCAATCGGTAACTATATCTGAAATGCCTATCGGCACCTATTTCTGAAATGCCTATCAACACCTATTTTTGAAATGCCTATAGCAAACTACATCTGAAATGCCTATCAGCACCTATATTTGAAATGCCTATCGGCAACCATATCTGGAATGCCTTTTAGCACCTATATTTGAAATGCCTATCGGCTTCTATATCTAAAATGCCTATCGGCACCTATTTTTAAAATGCCAATCGGCAACTATATCTGAAATGCCTATCGGCACCTATATCTGAAATGCCCTTCGGCATATATTTTTGAAATGCCTTTCGGAAACTACATCTGAAATGCCTATCAGCACCTATATTTGAAATTCCTATCGGCAACAATATCTGGAATGCCTATCGGCACCTATATTTGAAATGCCTATCGACTTCTTTATCTGAAATGCCTATCGGCACCTATTTTTAAAATGCCAATCGGCAACTATATATGTAATGCCTATCGGCACCTATATCTGAAATGCCTATCGGCACCTATTTTTGAAATGCCTATCGGAAACTACATCTGAAATGCCTATCAGCACCTATATTTGAAATGCCTATCGGCAACTACATCAGAAATGCCTATCGGCACCTATATCTGAAATGCCTTTCGGCATTTATATCTGAAATGCCTATCGACACCTATATTTGAAATGCCTATCGGCACCTATATTTTAAATGCCTATCGGCAACTATATCTGATATGCCTATCGGCACCTATATCTGAAATGCCTATCGGCACCTATTTTTGAAATGCCTATCGGAAACTACATCTGAAATGCCTATCAGCACCGATATTTGAAATGCCTATCGGCAACCATATCTGAATTGCCTATCGACACCTATATTTCAAATACCTATGGGCTTCTATATCTGAAATGCCTATTGACACCTATTTTTAAAATGCCAATCGGCAACTATATCTGAAATGCCTATCGGCACCTATATTTGAAATGCCTATCGGCATCCATATCTGGAATGCCTATCGGCACCTATATTTGAAATGCCTATCGGCTTCTATATCTGAAATGCCTATCGGCACCTATTTTTAAAATGCCAATCGGCAACTATATCTGAAGTGCCTATCGGCACCTATATCTGAAATGCCTGTCGGCACATATATTTGAAATGCCTATCGGCAACTACATCAGAAATGCCTATCGGCACCTATATCTGAAATGCCTTTCGGCATTTATATCTGAAATGCCTATCGACACCTATATTTGAATTGCCTATCGGCACCTATATTTTAAATGCCTATCGGCAACTATATCTGATATGCCTATCGGCACCTATATCTGAAATGCCTATCGGCACCTATTTTTGAAATGCCTATCGGAAACTACATCTGAAATGCCTATCAGCACCTATATTTGAAATGCCTATCGGCAACCACATCAGAAATGCCTATCGGCACCTATATCTGAAATGCCTTTCGGCATTTATATCTGAAATGCCTATCGACACCTATATTTGAAATGCCTATCGGCACCTATATTTTAAATGCCTATCTACAAATATATCTGATATGCCTATCGGCACCTATATCTGAAATGCCTTTTGGCATTTATATCTGAAATGCCTATCAGCATCTATATTTGAAATGCCTATCGGCAACCATATCTGGAATGCCTATCGGCACCTATATTTGAAATGCCTATCGGTTTCTATATCTGAAATGCCTATCGGCACCTATTTTTAAAATGCCAATCGGCATTTATATCTGAAGTGCCTATCGGCACCTATATCTGAAATGCCTATCGGCACCTATTTTTGAAATGCCTATCGAAAACTACATCTGAAATGCCTATCAGCACCTATATTTGAAATGCCTATCGGCAACCACATTAGACATGCCTATCGGCACCTATATCTGAAATGCCTTTCGGCATTTATATCTGAAATGCCTATCGACACCTATTTTTAAAATGCCAATCGGCAACTATATCTGAAATGCCTATCGGCACCTATATTTGAAATGCCTATCGGCAACTATATCTGGAATACCTATCGGCACCTATATTTGAAATGCCTATCGGCTTCTATATCTGAAATGCCTATCGGCACCTATTTTTAAAATGCCAATCGGCAACTATATCTGAAGTGCCTATCGGCACCTATATCTGAAATGCTTATCGGCACCTATTTTTGAAATGCCTATCGAAAACTACATCTGAAATGCCTATCAGCACCTATATTTGAAATGCCTATCGGCAACCATATCTGAATTGCCTATCGACACCTATATTTGAAATACCTATCTGCTTCTATATCTGAAAAGCCTATCGACACCTATTTTTAAAATGCCAATCGGCAACTATATCTGAAATGCCTATCGGCACCTATATTTGGAATGCCTATCGGCAACCATATCTGGAATACCTATTGGCACCTATATTTGAAATGCCTATCGGCTTCTATATCTGAAATGCCTATCGGCACCTATTTTTATAATGCCAATCGGCAACTATATCTGAAGTGCCTATCGGCACCTATATCTGAAATGCCTATCGGCACCTATTTTTGAAATGCCTATCGGAAACTACATCTGAAATGCCTATCAGCACCTATATTTGAAATGCCTATCGGCAACCATATCTGAAATGCCTATCGACACCTATATTTGAAATACCTATCGGCTTCTATATCTGAAATGCCTATCGGCACCTATTTTTAAAATGCCAATCGGTAACTATATCTGAAATGCCTATCGGCACCTCTATCTGAAATGCCTATCGAAACCAATTTTTGAAATGCCTATCAGAAACTACATCTGGAATGCCTATCAGCACCTATATTTGAAACGCCTATCGGCAACCATATCTGGAATGCGAATCGGCACCTATATTTTAAATGCCTATCGGCTTCTATATCTGAAATGCCTATCGACACCTATTTTTAAAATGCCAATCGGCAACTATATCTGAAATGCCTATCGGCACCTATATCTGAAATGCCTATCGGCACCTATTTTTGAAATGCCTATCGGAAACTACATCTGAAATGCCTATCAGCACCTATATTTGAAATGCCTATCGGCAACCATATCTGAAATGCCTATCGACACCTATATTTGAAATACCTATCGGCTTCTATATCTGAAATGCCTATCGGCACCTATTTTTAAAATGCCAATCGGCAACTATATCTGAAATGCCTATCGGCACCTATATCTGAAATGCCTATCGGCACCAATTTTTGAAGTGCCTATCGGAAACTACATCTGAAATGCCTATCAGCACCTATATTTGAAATGCCTATCGGCAACCATATCTGGAATGCCTATCGGCACCTATATTTGAAATGCCTATCGGCTTCTATATCTGAAATGCCTATCGGCACCTATTTTTAAAATGCCAATCGGTAACTATATCTGAAATGCCTGTCGGCACCTATTTCTGAAATGCCTATCAACACCTATTTTTGAAATGCCTATAGGAAACTACATCTGAAATGCCTATCAGCACTTATATTTGAAATGCCTATCGGCAACCATATCTGGAATGCCTTTTGGCACCTATATTTGAAATGCCTATCGGCTTCTATATCTAAAATGCCTATCGGCACCTATTTTTAAAATGCCAATCGGCAACTATATCTGAAATGCCTATCGGCACCTATATCTGAAATGCCTATCGGCATATATTTTTGAAATGCCTTTCGGAAACTACATCTGAAATGCCTATCTGCTCCTATATTTGAAATGCCTATCGGCAACCATATCTGAAATGCCTATCGATACCTATATTTGAAATGCCTATCGGCTTCTATATCTGAAATGCCTATCGCCACCTATTTTAGAAATGCCTATCGGAAACTACATCTGAAATGCCTATCAGCACCTATATTTGAAATGCCTATCGGCAACCATATCTGAAATGCCTATCGACACCTATATTTGAAATACCTATCGGCTTCTATATCTGAAATGCCTATCGGCACCTATTTTTAAAATGCTAATCGGCAACTATATCTGAAATGCCTATCGGCATCTATATCTGAAATGCCTATCGGCACCAATTTTTGAAGTGCCTATCGGAAACTACATCTGAAATGCCTATCAGCACCTATATTTGAAATGCCTATCGGCAACCATATCTGGAATGCCTATCGGCACCTATATTTGAAATGCCTATCGGCTTCTATATCTGAAATGCCTATCGGCACCTATTTTTAAAATGCCAATCGGTAACTATATCTGAAATGCCTGTCGGCACCTATTTCTGAAATGCCTATCAACACCTATTTTTGAAATGCCTATAGGAAACTACATCTGAAATGCCTATCAGCACTTATATTTGAAATGCCTATCGGCAACCATATCTGGAATGCCTTTTGGCACCTATATTTGAAATGCCTATCGGCTTCTATATCTAAAATGCCTATCGGCACCTATTTTTAAAATGCCAATCGGCAACTATATCTGAAATGCCTATCGGCACCTATATCTGAAATGCCTATCGGCATATATTTTTGAAATGCCTTTCGGAAACTACATCTGAAATGCCTATCTGCTCCTATATTTGAAATGCCTATCGGCAACCATATCTGAAATGCCTATCGATACCTATATTTGAAATGCCTATCGGCACATATATCTGAAATGCCTATCGGCACCTATTTTTGAAATGCCTATCGGAAACTACATCTGAAATGCCTATCAGCACCTATATTTTAAATTCCTATCGGCAACCATATCTGGAATGCCTATCGGCACCTATATTTGAAATGCCTATAGGCTTCTATATCTGAACTGCCTATCGGCACCTATTTTTAAAATGCCAATCGGCAACTATATCTGAAATGCCTATCGGCACCTATATCTGAAATGCCTATCGGCACCTATTTTTGAAATGCCTATCGGAAACTACATCTGAAATGCCTATCAGCACCTATATTTGAAATGCCTATCGGCAACCATATCTAGAATGCCTATCGGCACCTATATTTGAAATGCCTATCGACTTCTATATCTGAAATGCCTATCGGCACCTATTTTTAAAATGCCAATCGGCAACTATATCTGAAATGCCTATCGGCACCTATATCTAAATGCCTATCGGCACCTATTTTTGAAATGCCTATCGGAAACTACATCTGGAATACCTATCGGCACCTATATTTGAAATGCCTATCGGCTTCTATATCTGAAATGCCTATCGGCACCTATTTTTAAAGTGCCAATCGGCAACTATATCTGAAGTGCCTATCGGCACCTATATCTGAAATGCCTATCGGCATTTATTTTTGAAATGCCTATCGAAAAGTACATCTGAAATGCCTATCAGCACCTATATTTGAAATGAATATCGGCAACCACATCAGAAATGCCTATCGGCACCTATTTTTGAAATGCCTATCGGAAACTACATCTGAAATGCCTATTGCACCTATATTTGAAATTCCTATCGGCAACCATATCTGGAATGCCTATCAACACCTATATTTGAAATTCCTTATCGGCTTCTATATCTTAAATGCCTATCGGCACATATTTTTAAAATGCCAATCGGCAAATATATCTGAAATGCCTATCGGCACCTATATCTGAAATGCCTATCGGCACCTATTTTTAAAATGCCAATCGGCAACTATATCTCTAATGCCTATCGGCACCTATATCTGAAATGCCTATCGGCACCTATTTTTGAAATGCCTATCGGAAACTACATCTGAAATGCCTATCAGCACCTATATTTGAAATGCCTATCGGCAACTACATCAGAAATGCCTATCGGCACCTATATCTGAAATGCCTTTCAGCATTTATATCTGAAATGCCTATCGACACCTATATTTGAAATGCCTATTGGCACCTATATTTTAAATGCCTATCGGCAACTATATCTGATATGCCTATCGGCACCTATATCTGAAATGCCTATCGGCACCTATTTTTGAAATGCCTATCGGAAACTACATCTGAAATGCCTATCAGCACCGATATTTGAAATGCCTATCGGCAACCATATCTGAATTGCCTATCGACACCTATATTTGAAATACCTATCGGCTTCTATATCTGAAATGCCTATCGACACCTATTTTTAAAATGCCAATCGGCAACTATATCTGAAATGCCTATCGGCACATATATTTGAAATGCCTATCGGCAACCATATCTGGAATGCCTATCGGCACCTATATTTGAAATGCCTATCGGCTTCTATATCTGAAATGCTTATCGGCGCCTATTTTTAAAATGCCAATCGGCAACTATAACTGAAGTGCCTATCGGCACCTATATCTGAAATGCCTATCGGCACCTATATTTGAAATGCCTATAGGCAACTACATCAGAAATGCCTATCGGCACCTATATCTGAAATGCCTTTCGGCATTTATATCTGAAATGCCTATCGCCACCTATATTTGAAATGCCTATCGGCACCTATATTTTAAATGCCTATCGGCAACTATATCTGATATGCCTATCGGCACCTATATCTGAAATGCCTATCGGCACCTATTTTTGAAATGCCTATCGGAAACTACATCTGAAATGCCTATCAGCACCTATATTTGAAATGCCTATCGGCAACCACATCAGAAATGCCTATCGGCACCTATATCTGAAATGCCTTTTGGCATTTATATCTGAAATGCCTATCAACACCTAAATTTGAAATGCCTATCGGCACCTATATTTTAAATGCCTATCAACAAATATATCTGATATGCCTATCGGCACCTATATCTGAAATGCCTTTCGGCATTTATATCTGAAATGCCTATCAGCACCTATATTTGAAATGCCTATCGGCAACCATATCTGGAATGCCTATCGGCACCTATATTTGAAATGCCTATCGGCTTCTATATCTGAAATGCCTATCGGCACCTATTTTTAAAATGCCAATCGGCATTTATATCTGAAGTGCCTATCGGCACCTATATCTGAAATGCCTATCGGCACCTATTTTTGAAATGCCTATCGAAAACTACATCTGAAATGCCTATCAGCACCTATATTTGAAATGCCTATCGGCAACCACATCAGACATGCCTATCGGCACCTATATCTGAAATGCCTTTCGGCATTTATATCTGAAATGCCTATCGACACCTATTTTTAAAATGCCAATCGGCAACTATATCTGAAATGCCTATCGGCACCTATATTTGAAATGCCTATCGGCAACTATATCTGGAATACCTATCGGCACCTATATTTGAAATACCTATCGGCTTCTATATCTGAAATGCCTATCGGCACCTGTTTTAAAATGCCAATCGGCAACTATATCTGAAATGCCTATCGGCACCTATATCTGAAATGCCTATCGGCATCAATTTTTGAAATGCCTATCGGAAACTACATCTGAAATGCCTATCAGCACTTATATTTTAAATGCCTCTCGGCAACCATATCTGGAATGCCTATCGGCACCTATATTTGAAATGCCTATCGGCTTCTATATCTGAAATGCCTATCGGCACCTATTTTTAAAATGCCAATTGGCAACTATATCTGAAATGCCTATCGGCACCTATATCTGAAATGCCTATCGGCACCTATTTTTGAAATGCCTATCGGAAACTACATCTGAAATGCCTATCTGCACCTATATTTAAAATGCCTATCGGCAACCATATCTAAAATGCCTATCGGCACCTATATTTGAAATGCCTATCGGCTTCTATATCTGAAATGCCTATCGGCACCTATTTTTAAAATGCCAATCGGCAACTATATCTGAAATGCCTATCGACACCTATATCTGAAATGCCTATCGGCACCTATTTTTGAAATGCCTATCGGAAACTACATCTGAAATGCCTATCAGCACCTATATTTGAAATGCCTACCGGCAACCATATCTGAAATGCCTATCGACACCTATATTTGAAATATCTATCGGCTTCTATATCTAAAATGCCTATCGGCACCTATTTTTAAAATGCCAATCGGTAATTATATCTGAAATGCCTATCGGCACCTATATCTGAAATGCCTATCGGCACAAATTTTTGAAATGCCTATCGGAAACTACATCTGGAATGCCTATCAGCACCTATATTTAAAATGCCTATCGGCAACCATATCTGAATTGCCTATCGACACCTATATTTGATATACCTATCTGCTTCTATATCTGAAATGCCTATCGACACCTATTTTTAAAATGCCAATCGGCAACTATATCTGAAATGCCTATCGGCACCTATTTTTGAAATGCCTATCGGAAACTACATCTGAAATGCCTATCAGCACCTATATTTGAAATGCCTACCGGCAACCATATCTGAAATGCCTATCGACACCTATATTTGAAATACCTATCGGCTTCTATATCTGAAATGCCTATCGGCACCAATTTTTTAAATGCCTATCGGAAACTACATCTGGAATGCCTATCAGCACCTATATTTAAAATGCCTATCGGCAACCATATCTGAATTGCCTATCGACACCTATATTTGATATACCTATCTGCTTCTATATCTGAAATGCCTATCGACACCTATTTTTAAAATGCCAATCGGCAACTATATCTGAAATGCCTATCGGCACCTATTTTTGAAATGCCTATCGGAAACTACATCTGAAATGCCTATCAGCACCTATATTTGAAATGCCTACCGGCAACCATATCTGAAATGCCTATCGACACCTATATTTGAAATACCTATCGGCTTCTATATCTGAAATGCCTATCGGCACCAATTTTTTAAATGCCTATCAGAAACCACATCTGAAATGCCTATCAGCACCTTTATTTGAACTGACTATCGGCAACCATATCTGGAATGCCTATCGGCACCTATATTTGAAATGCCTATCGGCTTCTATATGTGAAATGCCTATCGACACCTATTTTTAAAATGCCAATTGGCAACTATATCTGAAATGCCTATCGGCACCTATATCTGAAATGCCTATCGGCATCAATTTTTGAAATGCCTATCGGAAACTACATCTAAAATGCCTATCAGCACCTATATTTGAAATGCCTATCGGCAACCATATCTGGAATGCCTACGGCACCTATATCTGAAATGCCTATCGGCACCAATTTTTGAAATGCCTATCGAAAACTACATCTGAAATGCCTATCAGCACCTTTATTTGAAATGCCTATCGGCAACCATATCTGGAATGCCTATCGGCACCTATATTTGAAATGCCTATCGGCTTCTATATCTGAAATGCCTATCGGCACCTATTTTTAAAATGCCAATTGGCAACTATATCTGAAATGCCTATCGGCACCTATATCTGAAATTCCTATCGGCACCTATTTTTGAGATGCCTTTCGGAAACTACATCTGAAATGCCTATCTGCTCCTATACTTGAAATGCCTATCGGCAACCATATCTGAAATGCCTATCGACACCTATATTTGAAATACCTATCGGCTTCTATATCTGAAATGCCTATCGGCACCTGTTTTTAAAAAGCCAATCGGCAACTATATCTGAAATGCCTATCGGCACCTATATCTGAAATGCCTATCGGCACATATTTTTGAAATGCCTATCAGAAACTACATCTGAAATGCCTATCAGCACCTATATTTGAAATGCCTATCGGCAACCATATCTGGAATGCCTATCGGCACCGATATTTGAAATGCCTATCGGCTTCTATATCTGAAATGCCTATCGGCACCTATTTTTAAAATGCCAATCGGCAACTATATCTGTAATGCCTATCGGCACCTATATCTGAAATGCCTATCGGCACCTATTTTTGAAATGCCTATCGGAAACTACATCTGAAATGCCTATCAGCACCTATATTTGAAATGCCTATTGGCAACCATATCTGGAATGCCTCTCGGCACCTATATTTGATATGCCTATCGGCTTCTATATCTGAAATGCCTATCGGCACCTATTTTTAAAATGCCAATAGGCAAATATATCTGAAATGCCTATCGGCACCTATATCTGAATTGCCTATCGGCACCTATTTTTGAAATGCCTATCGGAAACTACATCTAAAATGCCTATCAGCACCTATATTTATAATGCCTATCGGCAACCACATCAGAAATGCCTGTCGGCACCTATATCTGAAATGCCTTTCGGCATTTATATCTGAAATGCCTATCGACACCTATATTTGAAATGACTATCGGCACCTATATTTTAAATGCCTATCGGCAACTATATCTGATATGCCTATCGGCACCTATTTTTGAAATGCCTATCGGAAACTACATCTAAAATTCTTATCGGCGCCTATTTTTAAAATGCCAATCGGCAACTCTATCTGAAATGCCTATCGGCACCTATATCTGAAATGCCTATCGGCACCTATTTTTGAAATGCCTATCGGAAACTACATCTGAAATGCCTATCAGCACCTATATTTGAAATGCCTATCGGCAACCATATCTGAAATGCCTATCGGCACCTATATCTGAAATGCCTTTTGGCATTTATATCTGAAATGCCTATCGACACCTATATTTAAAATGCCTATCGGCACCTATTTTTAAAATGCCAATCGGCAACTATATCTGAAATGCCTATCAGCACGTATATCTGAAATGCCTATCGGCACCAATTTTTGAAATGCCTATCGGAAACTACATCTGAAATGCCTATCAGCACCTTTATTTGAAATGACTTTCGACAACCATATCTGGAATGCCTATCGGCACCGATATTTGAAATACCTATCGGCTTCTATATCTGAAATGCCTATCGGCACCTATTTTTAAAATGCCAATCGGCAACTCTATCTGAAATGCCTATCGGCAACTATATCTGATATGCCTATCGGCACCTATATCTGAAATGCCTTTCGGCATTTATATCTGAAATGCCTATCAGCACCTATATTTGAAATGCCTATCGGCAACCATATCTGGAATGCCTATCGGCACCTATATTTGAAATGCCTATCGGCTTCTATATCTGAAATGCCTATCGGCACCTATTTTTAAACGGCCAATCGGCAACTATATATGAAGTGCCTATCGGCACCTATATCTGAAATGCCTATCGGCACCAATTTTTGAAGTGCCTATCGGAAACTACATCTGAAATGCCTATCAGCACCTATATTTGAAATGCCTATCGGCAACCATATCTGGAATGCCTATCGGCACCTATATTTGAAATGCCTATCGGCTTCTATATCTGAAATGCCTATCGGCACCTATTTTTAAAATGCCAATCGGTAACTATATCTGAAATGCCTGTCGGCACCTATTTCTGAAATGCCTATCAACACCTATTTTTGAAATGCCTATAGGAAACTACATCTGAAATGCCTATCAGCACTTATATTTGAAATGCCTATCGGCAACCATATCTGGAATGCCTTTTGGCACCTATATTTGAAATGCCTATCGGCTTCTATATCTAAAATGCCTATCGGCACCTATTTTTAAAATGCCAATCGGCAACTATATCTGAAATGCCTATCGGCACCTATATCTGAAATGCCTATCGGCATATATTTTTGAAATGCCTTTCGGAAACTACATCTGAAATGCCTATCTGCTCCTATATTTGAAATGCCTATCGGCAACCATATCTGAAATGCCTATCGATACCTATATTTGAAATGCCTATCGGCACATATATCTGAAATGCCTATCGGCACCTATTTTTGAAATGCCTATCGGAAACTACATCTGAAATGCCTATCAGCACCTATATTTTAAATTCCTATCGGCAACCATATCTGGAATGCCTATCGGCACTTATATTTGAAATGCCTATAGGCTTCTATATCTGAACTGCCTATCGGCACCTATTTTTAAAATGCCAATCGGCAACTATATCTGAAATGCCTATCGGCACCTATATCTGAAATGCCTATCGGCACCTATTTTTGAAATGCCTATCGGAAACTACATCTGAAATGCCTATCAGCACCTATATTTGAAATGCCTATCGGCAACCATATCTAGAATGCCTATCGGCACCTATATTTGAAATGCCTATCGACTTCTATATCTGAAATGCCTATCGGCACCTATTTTTAAAATGCCAATCGGCAACTATATCTGAAATGCCTATCGGCACCTATATCTAAATGCCTATCGGCACCTATTTTTGAAATGCCTATCGGAAACTACATCTGGAATACCTATCGGCACCTATATTTGAAATGCCTATCGGCTTCTATATCTGAAATGCCTATCGGCACCTATTTTTAAAGTGCCAATCGGCAACTATATCTGAAGTGCCTATCGGCACCTATATCTGAAATGCCTATCGGCATCTATTTTTGAAATGCCTATCGAAAAGTACATCTGAAATGCCTATCAGCACCTATATTTGAAATGAATATCGGCAACCACATCAGAAATGCCTATCGGCACCTATTTTTGAAATGCCTATCGGAAACTACATCTGAAATGCCTATTGCACCTATATTTGAAATTCCTATCGGCAACCATATCTGGAATGCCTATCAACACCTATATTTGAAATGCCTATCGGCTTCTATATCTTAAATGCCTATCGGCACATATTTTTAAAATGCCAATCGGCAAATATATCTGAAATGCCTATCGGCACCTATATCTGAAATGCCTATCGGCACCTATTTTTAAAATGCCAATCGGCAACTATATCTGTAATGCCTATCGGCACCTATATCTGAAATGCCTATCGGCACCTATTTTTGAAATGCCTATCGGAAACTACATCTGAAATGCCTATCAGCACCTATATTTGAAATGCCTATCGGCAACTACATCAGAAATGCCTATCGGCACCTATATCTGAAATGCCTTTCAGCATTTATATCTGAAATGCCTATCGACACCTATATTTGAAATGCCTATTGGCACCTATATTTTAAATGCCTATCGGCAACTATATCTGATATGCCTATCGGCACCTATATCTGAAATGCCTATCGGCACCTATTTTTGAAATGCCTATCGGAAACTACATCTGAAATGCCTATCAGCACCGATATTTGAAATGCCTATCGGCAACCATATCTGAATTGCCTATCGACACCTATATTTGAATAACCTATCGGCTTCTATATCTGAAATGCCTATCGACACCTATTTTTAAAATGCCAATCGGCAACTATATCTGAAATGCCTATCGGCACATATATTTGAAATGCCTATCGGCAACCATATCTGGAATGCCTATCGGCACCTATATTTGAAATGCCTATCGGCTTCTATATCTGAAATGCTTATCGGCGCCTATTTTTAAAATGCCAATCGGCAACTATATCTGAAGTGCCTATCGGCACCTATATCTGAAATGCCTATCGGCACCTATATTTGAAATGCCTATTGGCACCTATATTTAAAATGCCTATCGGCAACTATATCTGATATGCCTATCGGCACCTATATCTGAAATGCCTATCGGCACCTATTTTTGAAATGCCTATCGGAAACTACATCTGAAATGCCTATCAGCACCGATATTTGAAATGCCTATCGGCAACCATATCTAAAATGCCTATCGGCACCTATATTTGAAATGCCTATCGGCTTCTATATCTGAAATGCCTATCGGCACCTATTTTTAAAATGCCAATCGGCAACTATATCTGAAATGCCTATCGACACCTATATCTGAAATGCCTATCGGCACCTATTTTTGAAATGCCTATCGGAAACTACATCTGAAATGCCTATCAGCACCTATATTTGAAATGCCTATCGGCAACCATATCTGGAATGCCTACGGCACCTATATCTGAAATGCCTATCGGCACCAATTTTTGAAATGCCTATCGAAAACTACATCTGAAATGCCTATCAGCACCTTTATTTGAAATGCCTATCGGCAACCATATCTGGAATGCCTATCGGCACCTATATTTGAAATGCCTATCGGCTTCTATATCTGAAATGCCTATCGGCACCTATTTTTAAAATGCCAATTGGCAACTATATCTGAAATGCCTATCGGCACCTATATCTGAAATTCCTATCGGCACCTATTTTTGAGATGCCTTTCGGAAACTACATCTGAAATGCCTATCTGCTCCTATACTTGAAATGCCTATCGGCAACCATATCTGAAATGCCTATCGACACCTATATTTGAAATACCTATCGGCTTCTATATCTGAAATGCCTATCGGCACCTGTTTTTAAAAAGCCAATCGGCAACTATATCTGAAATGCCTATCGGCACCTATATCTGAAATGCCTATCGGCACATATTTTTGAAATGCCTATCAGAAACTACATCTGAAATGCCTATCAGCACCTATATTTGAAATGCCTATCGGCAACCATATCTGGAATGCCTATCGGCACCGATATTTGAAATGCCTATCGGCTTCTATATCTGAAATGCCTATCGGCACCTATTTTTAAAATGCCAATCGGCAACTATATCTGTAATGCCTATCGGCACCTATATCTGAAATGCCTATCGGCACCTATTTTTGAAATGCCTATCGGAAACTACATCTGAAATGCCTATCAGCACCTATATTTGAAATGCCTATTGGCAACCATATCTGGAATGCCTCTCGGCACCTATATTTGATATGCCTATCGGCTTCTATATCTGAAATGCCTATCGGCACCTATTTTTAAAATGCCAATAGGCAAATATATCTGAAATGCCTATCGGCACCTATATCTGAATTGCCTATCGGCACCTATTTTTGAAATGCCTATCGGAAACTACATCTAAAATGCCTATCAGCACCTATATTTATAATGCCTATCGGCAACCACATCAGAAATGCCTGTCGGCACCTATATCTGAAATGCCTTTCGGCATTTATATCTGAAATGCCTATCGACACCTATATTTGAAATGCCTATCGGCACCTATATTTTAAATGCCTATCGGCAACTATATCTGATATGCCTATCGGCACCTATTTTTGAAATGCCTATCGGAAACTACATCTAAAATTCTTACCGGCGCCTATTTTTAAAATGCCAATCGGCAACTCTATCTGAAATGCCTATCGGCACCTATATCTGAAATGCCTATCGGCACCTATTTTTGAAATGCCTATCGGAAACTACATCTGAAATGCCTATCAGCACCTATATTTGAAATGCCTATCGGCAACTACATCAGAAATGCCTATCGGCACCTATATCTGAAATGCCTTTCAGCATTTATATCTGAAATGCCTATCGACACCTATATTTGAAATGCCTATTGGCACCTATATTTTAAATGCCTATCGGCAACTATATCTGATATGCCTATCGGCACCTATATCTGAAATGCCTATCGGCACCTATTTTTGAAATGCCTATCGGAAACTACATCTGAAATGCCTATCAGCACCGATATTTGAAATGCCTATCGGCAACCATATCTGAATTGCCTATCGACACCTATATTTGAAATACCTATCGGCTTCTATATCTGAAATGCCTATCGACACCTATTTTTAAAATGCCAATCGGCAACTATATCTGAAATGCCTATCGGCACATATATTTGAAATGCCTATCGGCAACCATATCTGGAATGCCTATCGGCACCTATATTTGAAATGCCTATCGGCTTCTATATCTGAAATGCTTATCGGCGCCTATTTTTAAAATGCCAATCGGCAACTATATCTGAAGTGCCTATCGGCACCTATATCTGAAATGCCTATCGGCACCTATATTTGAAATGCCTATAGGCAACTACATCAGAAATGCCTATCGGCACCTATATCTGAAATGCCTTTCGGCATTTATATCTGAAATGCCTATCGCCACCTATATTTGAAATGCCTATCGGCACCTATATTTTAAATGCCTATCGGCAACTATATCTGATATGCCTATCGGCACCTATATCTGAAATGCCTATCGGCACCTATTTTTGAAATGCCTATCGGAAACTACATCTGAAATGCCTATCAGCACCTATATTTGAAATGCCTATCGGCAACCACATCAGAAATGCCTATCGGCACCTATATCTGAAATGCCTTTTGGCATTTATATCTGAAATGCCTATCAACACCTAAATTTGAAATGCCTATCGGCACCTATATTTTAAATGCCTATCAACAAATATATCTGATATGCCTATCGGCACCTATATCTGAAATGCCTTTCGGCATTTATATCTGAAATGCCTATCTGCACCTATATTTGAAATGCCTATCGGCAACCATATCTGGAATGCCTATCGGCACCTATATTTGAAATGCCTATCGGCTTCTATATCTGAAATGCCTATCGGCACCTATTTTTAAAATGCCAATCGGCATTTATATCTGAAGTGCCTATCGGCACCTATATCTGAAATGCCTATCGGCACCTATTTTTGAAATGCCTATCGAAAACTACATCTGAAATGCCTATCAGCACCTATATTTGAAATGCCTATCGGCAACCACATCAGACATGCCTATCGGCACCTATATCTGAAATGCCTTTCGGCATTTATATCTGAAATGCCTATCGACACCAATTTTTAAAATGCCAATCGGCAACTATATCTGAAATGCCTATCGGCACCTATATTTGAAATGCCTATCGGGAACTATATCTGGAATACCTTTTGGCACCTATATTTGAAATACCTATCGGCTTCTATATCTGA
Source organism: Venustoraphidia nigricollis (assembly GCA_034508555.1). Taxonomy (NCBI): domain Eukaryota; kingdom Metazoa; phylum Arthropoda; class Insecta; order Raphidioptera; family Raphidiidae; genus Venustoraphidia; species Venustoraphidia nigricollis. The sequence goes on from JAVRKA010000073.1 coordinate 2,090,470, forward strand.
AATGCCTATCGGCACCTGTTTTTAAAATGCCAATCGGCAACTATATCTGAAATGCCTATCGGCACCTATATCTGAAATGCCTATCGGCATCAATTTTTGAAATGCCTATCGGAAACTACATCTGAAATGCCTATCAGCACTTATATTTTAAATGCCTCTCGGCAACCATATCTGGAATGCCTATCGGCACCTATATTTGAAATGCCTATCGGCTTCTATATCTGAAATGCCTATCGGCACCTATTTTTAAAATGCCAATTGGCAACTATATCTGAAATGCCTATCGGCACCTATATCTGAAATGCCTATCGGCACCTATTTTTGAAATGCCTATCGGAAACTACATCTGAAATGCCTATCTGCACCTATATTTAAAATGCCTATCGGCAACCATATCTAAAATGCCTATCGGCACCTATATTTGAAATGCCTATCGGCTTCTATATCTGAAATGCCTATCGGCACCTATTTTTAAAATGCCAATCGGCAACTATATCTGAAATGCCTATCGACACCTGTATCTGAAATGCCTATCGGCACCTATTTTTGAAATGCCTATCGGAAACTACATCTGAAATGCCTATCAGCACCTATATTTGAAATGCCTACCGGCAACCATATCTGAAATGCCTATCGACACCTATATTTGAAATATCTATCGGCTTCTATATCTAAAATGCCTATCGGCACCTATTTTTAAAATGCCAATCGGTAATTATATCTGAAATGCCTATCGGCACCTATATCTGAAATGCCTATCGGCACAAATTTTTGAAATGCCTATCGGAAACTACATCTGGAATGCCTATCAGCACCTATATTTAAAATGCCTATCGGCAACCATATCTGAATTGCCTATCGACACCTATATTTGATATACCTATCTGCTTCTATATCTGAAATGCCTATCGACACCTATTTTTAAAATGCCAATTGGCAACTATATCTGAAATGCCTATCGGCACCTATTTTTGAAATGCCTATCGGAAACTACATCTGAAATGCCTATCAGCACCTATATTTGAAATGCCTACCGGCAACCATATCTGAAATGCCTATCGACACCTATATTTGAAATACCTATCGGCTTCTATATCTGAAATGCCTATCGGCACCAATTTTTTAAATGCCTATCAGAAACCACATCTGAAATGCCTATCAGCACCTTTATTTGAACTGACTATCGGCAACCATATCTGGAATGCCAATCGGCACCTATATTTGAAATGCCTATCGGCTTCTATATCTGAAATGCCTATCGACACCTATTTTTAAAATGCCAATTGGCAACTATATCTGAAATGCCTATCGGCACCTATATCTGAAATGCCTATCGGCATCAATTTTTGAAATGCCTATCGGAAACTACATCTGAAATGCCTATCAGCACTTATATTTTAAATGCCTCTCGGCAACCGTATCTGGAATGCCTATCGGCACCTATATTTGAAATGCCTATCGGCTTCTATATCTGAAATGCCTATCGGCACCTATTTTTAAAATGCCAATTGGCAACTATATCTGAAATGCCTATCGGCACCTATATCTGAAATGCCTATCGGCACCTATTTTTGAAATGCCTATCGGAAACTACATCTGAAATGCCTATCAGCACCTTTATTTGAAATGCCTATCGGCAACCATATCTGGAATGCCTATCGGCACCTATATTTGAAATGCCTATCGGCTTCTATATCTGAAATGCCTATCGGCACCTATTTTTAAAATGCCAATTGGCAACTATATCTGAAATGCCTATCGGCACCTATATCTGAAATTCCTAACGGCACCTATTTTTGAGATGCCTTTCGGAAACTACATCTGAAATGCCTATCTGCTCCTATACTTGAAATGCCTATCGGCAACCATATCTGAAATGCCTATCGACACCTATATTTGAAATACCTATCGGCTTCTATATCTGAAATGCCTATCGGCACCTGTTTTTAAAATGCCAATCGGCAACTATATCTGAAATGCCTATCGGCACCTATATCTGAAATGCCTATCGGCACATATTTTTGAAATGCCTATCAGAAACTACATCTGAAATGCCTATCAGCACCTATATTTGAAATGCCTATCGGCAACCATATCTGGAATGCCTATCGGCACCGATATTTGAAATGCCTATCGGCTTCTATATCTGAAATGCCTATCGGCTTCTATATCTGAAATGCCTATCGGCACCTATTTTTAAAATGCCAATCGGCAACTATATCTGTAATGCCTATCGGCACCTATATCTGAAATGCCTATCGGCACCTATTTTTGAAATGCCTATCGGAAACTACATCTGAAATGCCTATCAGCACCTATATTTGAAATGCCTATTGGCAACCATATCTGGAATGCCTCTCGGCACCTATATTTGATATGCCTATCGGCTTCTATATCTGAAATGCCTATCGGCACCTATTTTTAAAATGCCAATAGGCAAATATATCTGAAATGCCTATCGGCACCTATATCTGAATTGCCTATCGGCACCTATTTTTGAAATGCCTATCGGAAACTACATCTAAAATGCCTATCAGCACCTATATTTATAATGCCTATCGGCAACCACATCAGAAATGCCTGTCGGCACCTATATCTGAAATGCCTTTCGGCATTTATATCTGAAATGCCTATCGACACCTATATTTGAAATGCCTATCGGCACCTATATTTTAAATGCCTATCGGCAACTATATCTGATATGCCTATCGGCACCTATTTTTGAAATGCCTATCGGAAACTACATCTGAAATGCCTATCAGCACCTATATTTGAAATGCCTATCGGCAACCATATCTGAAATGCCTATCGGCACCTATATCTGAAATGCCTTTTGGCATTTATATCTGAAATGCCTATCGACACCTATATTTAAAATGCCTATCGGCACCTATTTTTAAAATGCCAATCGGCAACTATATCTGAAATGCCTATCAGCACGTATATCTGAAATGCCTATCGGCACCAATTTTTGAAATGCCTATCGGAAACTACATCTGAAATGCCTATCAGCACCTTTATTTGAAATGACTTTCGACAACCATATCTGGAATGCCTATCGGCACCGATATTTGAAATACCTATCGGCTTCTATATCTGAAATGCCTATCGGCACCTATTTTTAAAATGCCAATCGGCAACTCTATCTGAAATGCCTATCGGCAACTATATCTGATATGCCTATCGGCACCTATATCTGAATTGCCTTTCGGCATTTATATCTGAAATGCCTATCAGCACCTATATTTGAAATGCCTATCGGCAACCATATCTGGAATGCCTATCGGCACCTATATTTGAAATGCCTATCGGCTTCTATATCTGAAATGCCTATCGGCACCTATTTTTAAACGGCCAATCGGCAACTATATATGAAGTGCCTATCGGCACCTATATCTGAAATGCCTATCGGCACCTATTTTTGAAATGCCTATCGAAAACTACATCTGAAATGCCTATCAGCACCTATATTTGAAATGCCTATCGGCAACCACATCAGAAATGCCTATCGGCACCTATATCTGAAATGCCTTTCGGCATTTATATCTAAAATGCCTATCGTCACTAATATTTGAAATGCCTATCGGCACCTATATTTTAAATGCCTATCGGCAACTATATCTGATATGGCTATCGGCACCTATATCTGAAATGCCTATCGGCACCTATTTTTGAAATGCCTATCGGAGACTACATTAAAAATGCCTATCGGCACCTATTTTTAAAATGCCAATCGGCAACGCTATCTTAAATGCCTATCGGCACCTATATCTGAAATGCCTATCGGCACCTATTTTTGAAATGCCTATCGGAAACTACATCTGAAATGCCTATCAGCACCTATATTTGAAATGCCTATCGGCAACCATATCTGAAATGCCTATCAACACCTATATTTGAAATACCTATCGGCTTCTATATCTGAAATGCCTATCGGCACCTATTTTTAAAATGCCAATCGGCAACTATATCTGAAATGCCTATCGGCACCTATATCTGAAATGCCTATCGGCACCAATTTTTGAAATGCCTATCGGAAACTACATCTGAAATGCCTATCAGCACCTATATTTGAAACGCCTATCGTCAACCATATCTGGAATGCCTATCGGCACCCATATTTGAAATGCCTATCGGCTTCTATATCTGAAATGCCTATCGACACCTATTTTTAAAATGCCAGTTGGCAACAATATCTGAAATGCCTATCGGCACCTATATCTGAAATGCCTATCGTTACCTATTGTTGAAATGCCTATCGGAAACTACTTCTGAAATGCCTATCAGCACTTATATTTGAAATGCCTATCGGCAAACATATCTGGAATACCTATCGGCACCTATATTTGAAATGCCTATCGGCTACTATATCTGAAATGCCTATCGGCACCTATTTTTAAAATGCAAATCGGAAACTATATCTGAATAGCCTATCGGCACCTATATCTGAAATGCCTATCGGCACCTATTTTTGAAATGCCTTTCGGAAACTACATCTGAAATGCCTATCTGCTCCTATATTTAAAATGCCTATCGGCAACCATATCTGAAATGCCTATCGACACCTATATTTGAAATACCTAACGGCTTCTATATCTGAAATGCCTATCGGCACTTGTTTTTAAAATGCCAATCGGCAACTATATTTGAAATGCCTATCGGCACCTATATCTGAAATGCCTATCGGCATTAATTTTTGAAATGCCTATCGGAAACTACATCTGAAATGCCTATCAGCACCTATATTTGAAATGCCTATCGGCAACCATATCTGGAATGCCTATCGGCACTTATATTTGAGATGCCTATCGGCTTCTATATCTGAAATGCCTATCGGCACCTATTTTTAAAATGCCAATCGGCAACTATATCTGAAATGCCAATCGGCACCTATATCTGAAATGCCTATCGGCACCAATTTTTGAAATGCCTATCGGAAACTACATCTGAAATGCCTATCGGCACCTATATCTGAAATGCCTATCGGCACCAATTTTTGAAATGCCTATCGGAAACTTCATCTGAAATGCCTATCAGCACCTATATTTGAAATGCCTATCGGCAACCATATCTGGAGTGCCTATCGGCACCTATATTTGAGATGCCTATCGGCTTCTATATCTGAAATGCCTATCGGCACCTATTTTTAAAATGCCAATCGGCAACTATTTCTGAAATGCCTATCGGCACCCATATCTGAAATGCCTATCGGCACCTATTTTTGAAATGCCTATCGGAAACTAAATCTGAAATGCCTGTCAGCACCTATATTTAAAATGCCTATCGGCAACCATATCTGGAATGCCTATCGGCACCTATATTTGAAATGCCTATCGGCTTCTATATCTGAAATGCCTATCGGCACCTATTTTAAAAATGCCAATCGGCAACTATATCTGAAGTGCCTATCGGCGCCTATATCTGAAATGCCTATCGGCACCTATTTTTGAAATGCCTATCGAAAACTACATCTGAAATGCCTATCAGCAACTATATTTGAAATGCCTATCGGCAACCACATCAGAAATGCCTATCGGCACCTATATCTGAAATGTCTTTCGGCATTTATATCTGAAATGCCTATCGACACCTATATTTTAAATGCCTATTGGCACCTATATTTTAAATCCCTATCGGCAACTATATCTGATATGCCTATCGGCACCTATATCTGAAATGCCTATCGGCACCTATTTTTGAAATGCCTATCTGAAACTACATTTAAAATGCCTATCGGCACCTATTTTTAAAATGCCAATCGGCAACTGTATCTGAAATGCCTATCGGCACCTATTTTTGAAATGCCTATCGAAAACTACATCTGAAATGCCTATCAGCAACTATATTTGAAATGCCTATCGGCAACCACATCAGAAATGCCTATCGGCACTTATATCTGAAATGCCTTTCGGCATTTATATCTGAAATGCCTATCGACACCTATATTTTAAATGCCTATTGGCACCTATTTTTTAAATCCCAATCGGCAACTATATCTGAAATGCCTATCGGCACCTATATCTGAAATGCCTATTGGCACCTATTTTTGAAATGCCTATCGGAAACTACATCTGAAATGCCTATCAGCACCTATATTTGAAATGCCTATCGGCAACCATATCTGAAATGCCAATCGACACCTATATTTGAAATACCTATCGGCTTCTATATCTGAAATGCCTATCGGCACCTATTTTTAAAATGCCAGTCGGCAACTATATCTGAAATTCTTATCGGCACCTATATCTGAAATGACTATCGGCACCAATTTTTGAAATGCCTATCGGAAACTACATCTGAAATGCCTATCAGCACCTATATTTGAAATGCCTATCGGCAACCATATCTGGAATGCTGATCGGCACCTATATTTGAAATGCCTATCGGCTTCTATATCTAAAATGCCTATCGAAACCTATTTTTAAAATGCCAATTGGCAACTATATCTGAAGTGCCTATCGGCACCTATATCTGAAATGCCTATCGGTACCTAGTTTTGAAATGCCTATCGGAAACTACATCTGAAATGCCTATCAGCACCCATATTTGAAATGCCTATCGGCAACCATATCAGGAATGCATATCGGCACCTATATTTGAAATGCCTATCGGCTTCTATATCTGAAATGCCTATCGGCACCTATTTTTAAAATGCTAATCGGCAACTATAACTGAATTGCCTATCGGCACCTATATCTAAAATGCCTATCGGCACCTATTTTTGAAATGCCTTTCGGAAACTACATCTAAAATGCCTATCTGCTCCTATATTTGAAATGCCTATCGGCAACCATATCTGAAATGCCTATCGACACCTATATTTGAAATACCTATCGGCTTCTATATCTGAAATGCCTATCGGCACCTTTTTTTAAAATGCCAATCGGCAACTATATCTGAAATGCCTATCGGCACCTATATCTAAAATGCCTATCGGCATCAATTTTTGAAATGCCTATCGGAAACTACATCTAAAATGCCTATCAGCACCTATATTTGAAATGCCTATCGGCAACCATATCTGGAATGCCTATCGGCACCTATATTTGAAATGCCTATCGGCTTCTATATCTGAAATGCCTATCGGCACCTATTTTTTATAATGCCAATTGGCAACTATATCTGAAATGCCTATCGGCACCTATATCTGAAATGCCTATCGGCACCTATTTTTGAAATGCCTATCGGAAACTACATCTGAAATGCCTATCAGCACTTATATTTGAAATGCCTATCGGCAACCATATCTGCAATGCCTATCGGCACCTATATTTGAAATGCCTATCGGCTTCTATATCTGAAATGCCTATCGGCACCTATTTTGAAAATGCCAATCGGCAACTATATCTGAAATGCCTATCGGCACCTATATCTGAAATGCCTATCGGCACCTATTTTTGAAATGCCTATCGGTAACTACATCTAAAATGCCTATCAGCACCTATATTTGAAATGCCTATCGGCAACCATATCTGAAATGCCTATCGACACCTATATTTTAAATACCTATCGGCTTCTATATCTGAAATGCCTATCGGCACTTATTTTTAAAATGCCAATCGGTATATATATCTGAAATGCCTATCGGCACCAATTTTTGAAATGCCTATCGGAAACTACATCTGGAATGCCTATCAGCACCTTTATTTGAAATGCCTCTCGGCAACTATATCTGGAATGCCTATCGGCAACTATATTTGAAATGCCTATCGGCTTCTATATCTGAAATGCCTATCGACACCTATTTTTAAAATGCCAATCGGCAATTATATCTGAAATGCCTATCGGCACCTATATCTGAAATGCCTTTCGGCACCTATTTTTGAAATGCCTATCGGAAATTACATCTGAAATGCCTATCAGTACCTATATTTGAAATGACAATCGGCAACCATATCTGAAATGCCTATCGACACCTATATTTGAAATACCTATCGGCTTCTATATCTAAAATGCCTATCGGCACCAATTTTAAAATGCCAATTAACAACTATATCTGATATGCCTATCGGCACCTATATCTGAAATGCCTATCGGTATCTTTTTTTGAAATGCCTATCGGAAACTACATCTGAAATGCCTATCAGCACTTATACTGTAAATGTCTATCGGCAACCATATCTGGAATGCCTATCGGCACCTATATTTTAAATGCCTATCGGCTTCTATATCTGAAATGCCTATCGGCACCTATTTTTAAAATGTTAATCGGCAACTATATCAGAAATGCCTATCGGCACCTATATCTGAAATGCCTATCGGCACCTACGTTTGAAATGCTTTTCGAAAACTACATCTGAAATGCCTATCTGCTCCTATATTTGAAATGCCTATCGGCAACCATATCTAAAATGCCTATCGACACCTATATTTGAAATACCTATCGGCTTTTATATCTGAAATGCCTATCGGCACCTGTTTTTAAAATGCCAATCGGCAACTATATCTTAAATGCCTATCGGCTCCTATATCTGAAATGCCTATCGGCATCAATTTTTGAAATGCCTATCGGAAACTACATCTGAAATGCCTATCAGCACCTATATTTGAAATGCCTATCGGCAACCATATCTGGAATGCCTATCGGCACCTATATTTGAAATGCCTATCGGCTTCTATATCTGAAATGCCTATCGGCACCTATTTTTAAAATGCCAATTGGCAACTATATCTGAAATGCCTATCGGCACCTATATCTGAAATGCCTATTGGCACCTATTTTTGAAATGCCTATCGGAAACTACATCTGAAATGCCTTACAGCACCTATATTTAAAATGCCTATCGGCAACCATATCTGGAATGCCTATCGGCACCTATATTTAAAATGCCTATCGGCTTCTATATCTGAAATTCCTATCGGCACCTATTTTTAAAATGCCAATAGGCAACTATATCTGAAATGCCTATCGGCACCTATATCTGAAATGCCTATCGGCACCTATTTTTGAAATGCCTATCGGCACCTATATTTCAAATGCCTATCGGCAACTATATCTGATATGCCTGTCGGCACCTATATCTGAAATGCCTATCGGCACCTATTTTTGAAATGCCTATCGGAAACTACATCTAAAATGCCTATCGGCACCTATTTTTAAAATGCCAATCGGCAAATATATCTGAAATGCCTATCGGCACCTATATCTGAAATGCCTATCGGCACCAATTTTTAAAATGCCTATCGGAAACTACATCTGAAATGCCTATCAGCACCTATATTTGAAATGCCTATCGGCAACCATATCTGGAATGCTTATCGGCACCTATATTTGAAATGCCTATCGGCTTCTATATCTGAAATGCCTATCCGCACCTATTTTTAAAATGCCAATCGGCAACTATATCTGAAATGCCTATCGGCACCTATATCTGAAATGCCTATCGGCACCTATTTTTGAAATGCCTATCGGAAACTACATCTGAAATGCCCATCAGCACCTATATTTGAAATGCCTATCGGCAACTATATCTGAAATGCCTATCGACACCTATATTTGAAATACCTATCGACTTCTATATCTGAAATGCCTATCGGCACCTATTTTTAAAATGCCAATCGGTAACTATATCTGAAATGCCTATCGGCACCTATATCTGAAATGCCTTTTGGCACCAATTTTTGAAATGCCTATCGGAAACTACATCTGGAATGCCTATCAGCACCTATATTTGAAATGCCTATCGGCAACCATATCTGGAATGCTTATCGGCACTTATATATGTAATGCCTATCGGCTTCAATATCTGAAATGTCTATCGGCACCTATTTTTAAAATGCCAATCGGCAACTATATCTGAAATGCCTATCGGCACTTATATCTGAAATGCCTATCGGCACCAATTTTTGAAATGCCTATCGGAAACTACATCTGAAATGCCTATCAGCACCTATATTTGAAATGCCTATCGGCAAACATATCTGGAATGCTTATCGGCACCTATATTTGAAATGCCTATCGGCTTCTATATCTGAAATGCCTGTCGCCACCTATTTTTAAAATGCTAATCGGCAACTATATCTGAAATGCCTATCGGCACCTATATCTGAAATGCCTATCGGCACCTATTTTTGAAATGCCTATCGGAAACTACATCTGAAATGCCTATCAGCACCTATATTTGAAATGCCTATCGGCAACCATATCCGGAATGCCTATCGGCACCTATATTTGAAATGCCTATCGGCTTCTATATCTGAAATGCCTATCGGCACCTATTTTTAAAATGCCAAACGGCAACTATATCTGAAATGCCTATCGGCACCTATATCTGAAATGCCTATCGGCACCTATTTTTGAAATGCCTATCGGAAAATACATCTGAAATGCCTAACAGCACCTATATTTGAAATGCCTATCGGCAACCATATCTGGAATGCCTATCGGCACCTATATTTGAAATGCCTATCGGCTTCTATATCTGAAATGCCTATCGGCACCTATTTTTAAAATGCCAAACGGCAACTATATCTGAAATGCCTATCGGCACCTATATCTGAAATGCCTATCGGCACCAATTTTTGAAATGCCTATCAAAAACTACATCTGGAATGCCTATCGGCACCTATATTTGAAATGCCTATCGGCTTCTATATCTGAAATGCCTATCGACACCTATTTTTAAAATGCCAATCGGCAACTATATCTGAAATGCCTATCGGCACCTATATCTGAAATGCCTATCGGCACAAATTTTTGAAATTCCTATCGGAAACTACATCTGAAATGCCTATCAGCACCTATATTTGAAATGCCTATCGGCAACCATATCTGGAATGCCTATCGGCACCTATATTTGAATTGCCTTTCGGCTTCTATATCTGAAATGCCTATTGGCACCAATTTTTAAAATGCCAATCGGCAACTATATCTGAAATGCCTATCGGCACCTATATTTGAAATGCCTATCGGCACCTATTTTTGAAATGCCTATCGGAAACTACATCTGAAATGCCTATCAGCACCTATATTTGAAATGCCTATCGGCAACCACATCAGAAATGCCTATCGGCACGTATATCTGAAATGCCTTTCGGCATTTATATCTGAAATGCCTATCGACACCTATATTTGAAATGCCTATCGGCACCTATATTTCAAATGCCTATCGGCAACTATATCTGATATGCCTATCGGCACCTATATCTGAAATGCCTATCGGCACCTATTTTTGAAATGCCTATCGGAAACTACATCTAAAATGCCTATCGGCACCTATTTTTAAAATGCCAATCGGCAAATATATCTGAAATGCCTATCGGCACCTATATCTATAATGCCTATCGGCACCTATTTTTGATATGCCTATCGGAAACTACATCTGAAATTCCTATCAGCACCTATATTTGAAATGCCTATCGGCAAACATATCTGAAATGCCTATCGACACCTATATTTGAAATACCTATCGGCTTCTATATCTGAAATGCCTATCTGCACCTATTTTTAAAATGCCAATCGGCAACTATATCTGAAATGCCTATCGGCACCTATATCTGAAATGCCTATCGCACCAATTTTTGAAATGCCTATCGGAAACTACGTCTGAAATGCCTATCAGCACCTATATTTGAAATGACTATCGGCAACCATATCCATAATGCCTATCGGCACCTATATTTGAAATGCCTATCGGCTTCTATATCTGAAATGCCTATCGGCACCTATTTTTAAAATGCCAATCGGCAACTATATCTGAAATGCCTATAGGCACCTATATCTGAAATGCCTATCGGCACCTATTTTTGAAATGCCTATCGGAAACTACATCTGAAATGCCTATCAGCACCTATATTTGAAATGCCTAGCGGCAACCATATCTGAAATGCCTATCGACACCTATGTTTGAAATACCTATCGGCTTCTATATCTAAAATGCCTATCGGCACCTATTTTAAAAATGCCAATCGGTAACTATATCTGAAATGCCTATCGGCACCTATATCTGAAATGCCTATCGGCACCAATTTTTGAAATGCCTATCGGACACTACATCTGGAATGCCTATCAGCACCTATATTTGAAATGCCTATCGGCAACCATATCTGGAATTCCTATCGGCACCTATATTTGAAATGCCTATCGGCTTTTATATCTGAAATGCCTATCGACACCTATTTTTTAAATGCAGATCGGCAACTATATCTGAAATGCCTATCGGCACCTATATCTGAAATGCCTATCGGCACCAATTTTTGAAATGCCTTTCGGAAACTACATCTGAAATGCCTATCAGCACCTATATTTGAAATGCCTATCGGCAACCATATCTGGAATGCCTATCGGCACCTATATTTGAAATGCCTATCGGCTTATATATCTGAAATGCCTATTGGCACCTATTTTTAAAATGCCAATCGGCAACTATATCTGAAATGCCTATCGGCACCTATATCTGAAATGCCTATCGGCACCTATTTTTGAAATGCCTATCGGAAACTACATCTGAAATGCCTATCAGCACCTATATTTGAAATGCCTATCGGCAACCACATCAGAAATGCCTATCGGCACGTATATCTAAAATGCCTTTCGGCATTTATATCTGAAATGCCTATCGACACCTATATTTGAAATGCCTATCGGCACCTATATTTCAAATGCCTATCGGCAACTATATCTGATATGCCTATCGGCACCTATATCTGAAATGCCTATCGGCACCTATTTTTGAAATACCTATCGGAAACTACATCTAAAATGCCTATCGGCACCTATTTTTAAAATGCCAATCGGCAACTATATCTGAAATGCCTATCGGCACCTATATCTGAAATGCCTATCGGCACCTATTTTTGAAATGCCTATTGGAAACTACATCTGAAATTCCTATCAGCACCTATATTTGAAACGCCTATCGGCAACCATATCTGAAATGCCTATCGACACCTATATTTAAAATTCCTATCGGCTTCTATATCTGAAATGCCTATCGGCACCTATTTTAAAAATGCCAATCGGCAACTATATCTGAAATGCCTATGGGCACCTATATCTGAAATGCCTATGGGCACCTATATCTGAAATGCCTATCAGCACCTATTTTTGAAATGGCTATTCGCGACCATATCTGGAATGCTTATCGGCACTTATATATGTAATGCCTATCGGCTTCTATATCTGAAATGCATATCGGCACCTATTTTTAAAATGCCAATCGGCAACTTTATCTGAAATGCCTATCGGCACCTATATCTGAAATGCCTATCGGCACCTATTTTTGAAATGCCTATCGGAAACTACATCTGAAATGCCTATCAGCACTTATATTTGAAATGCCTATCGGCAACCATATCTGCAATGCCTATCGGCACCTATATTTGAAATGCCTATCGGCTTCTATATCTGAAATGCCTATCGGCACCTATTTTTAAAATGCCAATCGGCAACTATATCTGAAATGCCTATCGGCACCTATATCTGAAATGCCTATCGGCACCTATTTTTGAAATGCCTATCGGTAACTACATCTAAAATGCCTATCAGCACCTATATTTGAAATGCCTATCGGCAACCATATCTGAAATGCCTATCGACACCTATATTTTAAATACCTATCGGCTTCTATATCTGAAATGCCTATCGGCACTTATTTTTAAAATGCCAATCGGTATATATATCTGAAATGCCTATCGGCACCTATATCTGAAATGCCTATCGGCACCAATTTTTGAAATGCCTATCGGAAACTACATCTGGAATGCCTATCAGCACCTTTATTTGAAATGCCTATCGGCAACTATATCTGGAATGCCTATCGGCAACTATATTTGAAATGCCTATCGGCTTCTATATCTGAAATGCCTATCGACACCTATTTTTAAAATGCCAATCGGCAACTATATCTGAAATGCCTATCGGCACCTATATCTGAAATGCCTTTCGGCACCTATTTTTGAAATGCCTATCGGAAATTACATCTGAAATGCCTTTCAGTACCTATATTTGAAATGACAATCGGCAACCATATCTGAAATGCCTATCGGCACCTATATCTGAAATGCCTATCGGCACAAATTTTTGAAATGCCTTTCGGAAACTACATCTGAAATGCCTATCAGCACCTATATTTGAAATGCCTATCGGCAACCACATCAGAAATGCCTATCGGCACGTATATCTAAAATGCCTTTCGGCATTTATATCTGAAATGCCTATCGACACCTATATTTGAAATGCCTATCGGCACCTATATTTCAAATGCCTATCGGCAACTATATCTGATATGCCTATCGGCACCTATATCTGAAATGCCTATCGGCACCTATTTTTGAAATACCTATCGGAAACTACATCTAAAATGCCTATCGGCACCTATTTTTAAAATGCCAATCGGCAACTATATCTGAAATGCCTATCGGCACATATATCTGAAATGCCTATCGGCACCTATTTTTGAAATGCCTATCGGAAACTACATCTGAAATTCCTATTAGCACCTATATTTGAAACGCCTATCGGCAACCATATCTGAAATGCCTATCGACACCTATATTTAAAATACCTATCGGCTTCTATATCTGAAATGCCTATCGGCACCTATTTTTAAAATGCCAATCGGCAACTATATCTGTAATGCCTATCGGCACCTATATCTGAAATGCCTATCGGCACCTATTTTTGAAATGCCTATCGGAAACTACATCTGAAATGCCTATCAGCACCTATATTTGAAATGCCTATTGGCAACCATATCTGGAATGCCTCTCGGCACCTATATTTGATATGCCTATCGGCTTCTATATCTGAAATGCCTATCGGCACCTATTTTTAAAATGCCAATAGGCAAATATATCTGAAATGCCTATCGGCACCTATATCTGAATTGCCTATCGGCACCTATTTTTGAAATGCCTATCGGAAACTACAAAAAAAATGCCTATCAGCACCTATATTTATAATGCCTATCGGCAACCACATCAGAAATGCCTGTCGGCACCTATATCTGAAATGCCTTTCGGCATTTATATCTGAAATGCCTATCGACACCTATATTTGAAATGCCTATCGGCACCTATATTTTAAATGCCTATCGGCAACTATATCTGATATGCCTATCGGCACCTATTTTTGAAATGCCTATCGGAAACTACATCTAAAATTCTTACCGGCGCCTATTTTTAAAATGCCAATCGGCAACTCTATCTGAAATGCCTATCGGCACCTATATCTGAAATGCCTATCGGCACCTATTTTTGAAATGCCTATCGGAAACTACATCTGAAATGCCTATCAGCACCTATATTTGAAATGCCTATCGGCAACTACATCAGAAATGCCTATCGGCACCTATATCTGAAATGCCTTTCAGCATTTATATCTGAAATGCCTATCGACACCTATATTTGAAATGCCTATTGGCACCTATATTTTAAATGCCTATCGGCAACTATATCTGATATGCCTATCGGCACCTATATCTGAAATGCCTATCGGCACCTATTTTTGAAATGCCTATCGGAAACTACATCTGAAATGCCTATCAGCACCGATATTTGAAATGCCTATCGGCAACCATATCTGAATTGCCTATCGACACCTATATTTGAAATACCTATCGGCTTCTATATCTGAAATGCCTATCGACACCTATTTTTAAAATGCCAATCGGCAACTATATCTGAAATGCCTATCGGCACATATATTTGAAATGCCTATCGGCAACCATATCTGGAATGCCTATCGGCACCTATATTTGAAATGCCTATCGGCTTCTATATCTGAAATGCTTATCGGCGCCTATTTTTAAAATGCCAATCGGCAACTATATCTGAAGTGCCTATCGGCACCTATATCTGAAATGCCTATCGGCACCTATATTTGAAATGCCTATAGGCAACTACATCAGAAATGCCTATCGGCACCTATATCTGAAATGCCTTTCGGCATTTATATCTGAAATGCCTATCGCCACCTATATTTGAAATGCCTATCGGCACCTATATTTTAAATGCCTATCGGCAACTATATCTGATATGCCTATCGGCACCTATATCTGAAATGCCTATCGGCACCTATTTTTGAAATGCCTATCGGAAACTACATCTGAAATGCCTATCAGCACCTATATTTGAAATGCCTATCGGCAACCACATCAGAAATGCCTATCGGCACCTATATCTGAAATGCCTTTTGGCATTTATATCTGAAATGCCTATCAACACCTAAATTTGAAATGCCTATCGGCACCTATATTTTAAATGCCTATCAACAAATATATCTGATATGCCTATCGGCACCTATATCTGAAATGCCTTTCGGCATTTATATCTGAAATGCCTATCTGCACCTATATTTGAAATGCCTATCGGCAACCATATCTGGAATGCCTATCGGCACCTATATTTGAAATGCCTATCGGCTTCTATATCTGAAATGCCTATCGGCACCTATTTTTAAAATGCCAATCGGCATTTATATCTGAAGTGCCTATCGGCACCTATATCTGAAATGCCTATCGGCACCTATTTTTGAAATGCCTATCGAAAACTACATCTGAAATGCCTATCAGCACCTATATTTGAAATGCCTATCGGCAACCACATCAGACATGCCTATCGGCACCTATATCTGAAATGCCTTTCGGCATTTATATCTGAAATGCCTATCGACACCTATTTTTAAAATGCCAATCGGCAACTATATCTGAAATGCCTATCGGCACCTATATTTGAAATGCCTATCGGCAACTATATCTGGAATACCTATCGGCACCTATATTTGAAATACCTATCGGCTTCTATATCTGAAATGCCTATCGGCACCTGTTTTTAAAATGCCAATCGGCAACTATATCTGAAATGCCTATCGGCACCTATATCTGAAATGCCTATCGGCATCAATTTTTGAAATGCCTATCGGAAACTACATCTGAAATGCCTATCAGCACTTATATTTTAAATGCCTCTCGGCAACCATATCTGGAATGCCTATCGGCACCTATATTTGAAATGCCTATCGGCTTCTATATCTGAAATGCCTATCGGCACCTATTTTTAAAATGCCAATTGGCAACTATATCTGAAATGCCTATCGGCACCTATATCTGAAATGCCTATCGGCACCTATTTTTGAAATGCCTATCGGAAACTACATCTGAAATGCCTATCTGCACCTATATTTAAAATGCCTATCGGCAACCATATCTAAAATGCCTATCGGCACCTATATTTGAAATGCCTATCGGCTTCTATATCTGAAATGCCTATCGGCACCTATTTTTAAAATGCCAATCGGCAACTATATCTGAAATGCCTATCGACACCTGTATCTGAAATGCCTATCGGCACCTATTTTTGAAATGCCTATCGGAAACTACATCTGAAATGCCTATCAGCACCTATATTTGAAATGCCTACCGGCAACCATATCTGAAATGCCTATCGACACCTATATTTGAAATATCTATCGGCTTCTATATCTAAAATGCCTATCGGCACCTATTTTTAAAATGCCAATCGGTAATTATATCTGAAATGCCTATCGGCACCTATATCTGAAATGCCTATCGGCACAAATTTTTGAAATGCCTATCGGAAACTACATCTGGAATGCCTATCAGCACCTATATTTAAAATGCCTATCGGCAACCATATCTGAATTGCCTATCGACACCTATATTTGATATACCTATCTGCTTCTATATCTGAAATGCCTATCGACACCTATTTTTAAAATGCCAATCGGCAACTATATCTGAAATGCCTATCGGCACCTATTTTTGAAATGCCTATCGGAAACTACATCTGAAATGCCTATCAGCACCTATATTTGAAATGCCTACCGGCAACCATATCTGAAATGCCTATCGACACCTATATTTGAAATACCTATCGGCTTCTATATCTGAAATGCCTATCGGCACCAATTTTTTAAATGCCTATCGGAAACTACATCTGGAATGCCTATCAGCACCTATATTTAAAATGCCTATCGGCAACCATATCTGAATTGCCTATCGACACCTATATTTGATATACCTATCTGCTTCTATATCTGAAATGCCTATCGACACCTATTTTTAAAATGCCAATCGGCAACTATATCTGAAATGCCTATCGGCACCTATTTTTGAAATGCCTATCGGAAACTACATCTGAAATGCCTATCAGCACCTATATTTGAAATGCCTACCGGCAACCATATCTGAAATGCCTATCGACACCTATATTTGAAATACCTATCGGCTTCTATATCTGAAATGCCTATCGGCACCAATTTTTTAAATGCCTATCAGAAACCACATCTGAAATGCCTATCAGCACCTTTATTTGAACTGACTATCGGCAACCATATCTGGAATGCCTATCGGCACCTATATTTGAAATGCCTATCGGCTTCTATATGTGAAATGCCTATCGACACCTATTTTTAAAATGCCAATTGGCAACTATATCTGAAATGCCTATCGGCACCTATATCTGAAATGCCTATCGGCATCAATTTTTGAAATGCCTATCGGAAACTACATCTAAAATGCCTATCAGCACCTATATTTGAAATGCCTATCGGCAACCATATCTGGAATGCCTACGGCACCTATATCTGAAATGCCTATCGGCACCAATTTTTGAAATGCCTATCGAAAACTACATCTGAAATGCCTATCAGCACCTTTATTTGAAATGCCTATCGGCAACCATATCTGGAATGCCTATCGGCACCTATATTTGAAATGCCTATCGGCTTCTATATCTGAAATGCCTATCGGCACCTATTTTTAAAATGCCAATTGGCAACTATATCTGAAATGCCTATCGGCACCTATATCTGAAATTCCTATCGGCACCTATTTTTGAGATGCCTTTCGGAAACTACATCTGAAATGCCTATCTGCTCCTATACTTGAAATGCCTATCGGCAACCATATCTGAAATGCCTATCGACACCTATATTTGAAATACCTATCGGCTTCTATATCTGAAATGCCTATCGGCCCCTGTTTTTAAAAAGCCAATCGGCAACTATATCTGAAATGCCTATCGGCACCTATATCTGAAATGCCTATCGGCACATATTTTTGAAATGCCTATCAGAAACTACATCTGAAATGCCTATCAGCACCTATATTTGAAATGCCTATCGGCAACCATATCTGGAATGCCTATCGGCACCGATATTTGAAATGCCTATCGGCTTCTATATCTGAAATGCCTATCGGCACCTATTTTTAAAATGCCAATCGGCAACTATATCTGTAATGCCTATCGGCACCTATATCTGAAATGCCTATCGGCACCTATTTTTGAAATGCCTATCGGAAACTACATCTGAAATGCCTATCAGCACCTATATTTGAAATGCCTATTGGCAACCATATCTGGAATGCCTCTCGGCACCTATATTTGATATGCCTATCGGCTTCTATATCTGAAATGCCTATCGGCACCTATTTTTAAAATGCCAATAGGCAAATATATCTGAAATGCCTATCGGCACCTATATCTGAATTGCCTATCGGCACCTATTTTTGAAATGCCTATCGGAAACTACATCTAAAATGCCTATCAGCACCTATATTTATAATGCCTATCGGCAACCACATCAGAAATGCCTGTCGGCACCTATATCTGAAATGCCTTTCGGCATTTATATCTGAAATGCCTATCGACACCTATATTTGAAATGACTATCGGCACCTATATTTTAAATGCCTATCGGCAACTATATCTGATATGCCTATCGGCACCTATTTTTGAAATGCCTATCGGAAACTACATCTAAAATTCTTATCGGCGCCTATTTTTAAGATGCCAATCGGCAACTCTATCTGAAATGCCTATCGGCACCTATATCTGAAATGCCTATCGGCACCTATTTTTGAAATGCCTATCGGAAACTACATCTGAAATGCCTATCAGCACCTATATTTGAAATGCCTATCGGCAACCATATCTGAAATGCCTATCGGCACCTATATCTGAAATGCCTTTTGGCATTTATATCTGAAATGCCTATCGACACCTATATTTAAAATGCCTATCGGCACCTATTTTTAAAATGCCAATCGGCAACTATATCTGAAATGCCTATCAGCACGTATATCTGAAATGCCTATCGGCACCAATTTTTGAAATGCCTATCGGAAACTACATCTGAAATGCCTATCAGCACCTTTATTTGAAATGACTTTCGACAACCATATCTGGAATGCCTATCGGCACCGATATTTGAAATACCTATCGGCTTCTATATCTGAAATGCCTATCGGCACCTATTTTTAAAATGCCAATCGGCAACTCTATCTGAAATGCCTATCGGCAACTATATCTGATATGCCTATCGGCACCTATATCTGAAATGCCTTTCGGCATTTATATCTGAAATGCCTATCAGCACCTATATTTGAAATGCCTATCGGCAACCATATCTGGAATGCCTATCGGCACCTATATTTGAAATGCCTATCGGCTTCTATATCTGAAATGCCTATCGGCACCTATTTTTAAACGGCCAATCGGCAACTATATATGAAGTGCCTATCGGCACCTATATCTGAAATGCCTATCGGCACCAATTTTTGAAGTGCCTATCGGAAACTACATCTGAAATGCCTATCAGCACCTATATTTGAAATGCCTATCGGCAACCATATCTGGAATGCCTATCGGCACCTATATTTGAAATGCCTATCGGCTTCTATATCTGAAATGCCTATCGGCACCTATTTTTAAAATGCCAATCGGTAACTATATCTGAAATGCCTGTCGGCACCTATTTCTGAAATGCCTATCAACACCTATTTTTGAAATGCCTATAGGAAACTACATCTGAAATGCCTATCAGCACTTATATTTGAAATGCCTATCGGCAACCATATCTGGAATGCCTTTTGGCACCTATATTTGAAATGCCTATCGGCTTCTATATCTAAAATGCCTATCGGCACCTATTTTTAAAATGCCAATCGGCAACTATATCTGAAATGCCTATCGGCACCTATATCTGAAATGCCTATCGGCATATATTTTTGAAATGCCTTTCGGAAACTACATCTGAAATGCCTATCTGCTCCTATATTTGAAATGCCTATCGGCAACCATATCTGAAATGCCTATCGATACCTATATTTGAAATGCCTATCGGCACATATATCTGAAATGCCTATCGGCACCTATTTTTGAAATGCCTATAGGCTTCTATATCTGAACTGCCTATCGGCACCTATTTTTAAAATGCCAATCGGCAACTATATCTGAAATGCCTATCGGCACCTATATCTGAAATGCCTATCGGCACCTATTTTTGAAATGCCTATCGGAAACTACATCTGAAATGCCTATCAGCACCTATATTTGAAATGCCTATCGGCAACCATATCTAGAATGCCTATCGGCACCTATATTTGAAATGCCTATCGACTTCTATATCTGAAATGCCTATCGGCACCTATTTTTAAAATGCCAATCGGCAACTATATCTGAAATGCCTATCGGCACCTATATCTAAATGCCTATCGGCACCTATTTTTGAAATGCCTATCGGAAACTACATCTGGAATACCTATCGGCACCTATATTTGAAATGCCTATCGGCTTCTATATCTGAAATGCCTATCGGCACCTATTTTTAAAGTGCCAATCGGCAACTATATCTGAAGTGCCTATCGGCACCTATATCTGAAATGCCTATCGGCATCTATTTTTGAAATGCCTATCGAAAAGTACATCTGAAATGCCTATCAGCACCTATATTTGAAATGAATATCGGCAACCACATCAGAAATGCCTATCGGCACCTATTTTTGAAATGCCTATCGGAAACTACATCTGAAATGCCTATTGCACCTATATTTGAAATTCCTATCGGCAACCATATCTGGAATGCCTATCAACACCTATATTTGAAATGCCTATCGGCTTCTATATCTTAAATGCCTATCGGCACATATTTTTAAAATGCCAATCGGCAAATATATCTGAAATGCCTATCGGCACCTATATCTGAAATGCCTATCGGCACCTATTTTTAAAATGCCAATCGGCAACTATATCTGTAATGCCTATCGGCACCTATATCTGAAATGCCTATCGGCACCTATTTTTGAAATGCCTATCGGAAACTACATCTGAAATGCCTATCAGCACCTATATTTGAAATGCCTATCGGCAACTACATCAGAAATGCCTATCGGCACCTATATCTGAAATGCCTTTCAGCATTTATATCTGAAATGCCTATCGACACCTATATTTGAAATGCCTATTGGCACCTATATTTTAAATGCCTATCGGCAACTATATCTGATATGCCTATCGGCACCTATATCTGAAATGCCTATCGGCACCTATTTTTGAAATGCCTATCGGAAACTACATCTGAAATGCCTATCAGCACCGATATTTGAAATGCCTATCGGCAACCATATCTGAATTGCCTATCGACACCTATATTTGAAATACCTATCGGCTTCTATATCTGAAATGCCTATCGACACCTATTTTTAAAATGCCAATCGGCAACTATATCTGAAATGCCTATCGGCACATATATTTGAAATGCCTATCGGCAACCATATCTGGAATGCCTATCGGCACCTATATTTGAAATGCCTATCGGCTTCTATATCTGAAATGCTTATCGGCGCCTATTTTTAAAATGCCAATCGGCAACTATATCTGAAGTGCCTATCGGCACCTATATCTGAAATGCCTATCGGCACCTATATTTGAAATGCCTATTGGCACCTATATTTAAAATGCCTATCGGCAACTATATCTGATATGCCTATCGGCACCTATATCTGAAATGCCTATCGGCACCTATTTTTGAAATGCCTATCGGAAACTACATCTGAAATGCCTTTCAGCACCGATATTTGAAATGCCTATCGGCAACCATATCTAAAATGCCTATCGGCACCTATATTTGAAATGCCTATCGGCTTCTATATCTGAAATGCCTATCGGCACCTATTTTTAAAATGCCAATCGGCAACTATATCTGAAATGCCTATCGACACCTATATCTGAAATGCCTATCGGCACCTATTTTTGAAATGCCTATCGGAAACTACATCTGAAATGCCTATCAGCACCTATATTTGAAATGCCTACCGGCAACCATATCTGAAATGCCTATCGACACCTATATTTGAAATATCTATCGGCTTCTATATCTAAAATGCCTATCGGCACCTATTTTTAAAATGCCAATCGGTAATTATATCTGAAATGCCTATCGGCACCTATATCTGAAATGCCTATCGGCACAAATTTTTGAAATGCCTATCGGAAACTACATCTGGAATGCCTATCAGCACCTATATTTAAAATGCCTATCGGCAACCATATCTGAATTGCCTATCGACACCTATATTTGATATACCTATCTGCTTCTATATCTGAAATGCCTATCGACACCTATTTTTAAAATGCCAATCGGCAACTATATCTGAAATGCCTATCGGCACCTATTTTTGAAATGCCTATCGGAAACTACATCTGAAATGCCTATCAGCACCTATATTTGAAATGCCTACCGGCAACCATATCTGAAATGCCTATCGACACCTATATTTGAAATACCTATCGGCTTCTATATCTGAAATGCCTATCGGCACCAATTTTTTAAATGCCTATCGGAAACTACATCTGGAATGCCTATCAGCACCTATATTTAAAATGCCTATCGGCAACCATATCTGAATTGCCTATCGACACCTATATTTGATATACCTATCTGCTTCTATATCTGAAATGCCTATCGACACCTATTTTTAAAATGCCAATCGGCAACTATATCTGAAATGCCTATCGGCACCTATTTTTGAAATGCCTATCGGAAACTACATCTGAAATGCCTATCAGCACCTATATTTGAAATGCCTACCGGCAACCATATCTGAAATGCCTATCGACACCTATATTTGAAATACCTATCGGCTTCTATATCTGAAATGCCTATCGGCACCAATTTTTTAAATGCCTATCAGAAACCACATCTGAAATGCCTATCAGCACCTTTATTTGAACTGACTATCGGCAACCATATCTGGAATGCCTATCGGCACCTATATTTGAAATGCCTATCGGCTTCTATATGTGAAATGCCTATCGACACCTATTTTTAAAATGCCAATTGGCAACTATATCTGAAATGCCTATCGGCACCTATATCTGAAATGCCTATCGGCATCAATTTTTGAAATGCCTATCGGAAACTACATCTAAAATGCCTATCAGCACCTATATTTGAAATGCCTATCGGCAACCATATCTGGAATGCCTACGGCACCTATATCTGAAATGCCTATCGGCACCAATTTTTGAAATGCCTATCGAAAACTACATCTGAAATGCCTATCAGCACCTTTATTTGAAATGCCTATCGGCAACCATATCTGGAATGCCTATCGGCACCTATATTTGAAATGCCTATCGGCTTCTATATCTGAAATGCCTATCGGCACCTATTTTTAAAATGCCAATTGGCAACTATATCTGAAATGCCTATCGGCACCTATATCTGAAATTCCTATCGGCACCTATTTTTGAGATGCCTTTCGGAAACTACATCTGAAATGCCTATCTGCTCCTATACTTGAAATGCCTATCGGCAACCATATCTGAAATGCCTATCGACACCTATATTTGAAATACCTATCGGCTTCTATATCTGAAATGCCTATCGGCACCTGTTTTTAAAAAGCCAATCGGCAACTATATCTGAAATGCCTATCGGCACCTATATCTGAAATGCCTATCGGCACATATTTTTGAAATGCCTATCAGAAACTACATCTGAAATGCCTATCAGCACCTATATTTGAAATGCCTATCGGCAACCATATCTGGAATGCCTCTCGGCACCTATATTTGATATGCCTATCGGCTTCTATATCTGAAATGCCTATCGGCACCTATTTTTAAAATGCCAATAGGCAAATATATCTGAAATGCCTATCGGCACCTATATCTGAATTGCCTATCGGCACCTATTTTTGAAATGCCTATCGGAAACTACATCTAAAATGCCTATCAGCACCTATATTTATAATGCCTATCGGCAACCACATCAGAAATGCCTGTCGGCACCTATATCTGAAATGCCTTTCGGCATTTATATCTGAAATGCCTATCGACACCTATATTTGAAATGCCTATCGGCACCTATATTTTAAATGCCTATCGGCAACTATATCTGATATGCCTATCGGCACCTATTTTTGAAATGCCTATCGGAAACTACATCTAAAATTCTTACCGGCGCCTATTTTTAAAATGCCAATCGGCAACTCTATCTGAAATGCCTATCGGCACCTATATCTGAAATGCCTATCGGCACCTATTTTTGAAATGCCTATCGGAAACTACATCTGAAATGCCTATCAGCACCTATATTTGAAATGCCTATCGGCAACTACATCAGAAATGCCTATCGGCACCTATATCTGAAATGCCTTTCAGCATTTATATCTGAAATGCCTATCGACACCTATATTTGAAATGCCTATTGGCACCTATATTTTAAATGCCTATCGGCAACTATATCTGATATGCCTATCGGCACCTATATCTGAAATGCCTATCGGCACCTATTTTTGAAATGCCTATCGGAAACTACATCTGAAATGCCTATCAGCACCGATATTTGAAATGCCTATCGGCAACCATATCTGAATTGCCTATCGACACCTATATTTGAAATACCTATCGGCTTCTATATCTGAAATGCCTATCGACACCTATTTTTAAAATGCCAATCGGCAACTATATCTGAAATGCCTATCGGCACATATATTTGAAATGCCTATCGGCAACCATATCTGGAATGCCTATCGGCACCTATATTTGAAATGCCTATCGGCTTCTATATCTGAAATGCTTATCGGCGCCTATTTTTAAAATGCCAATCGGCAACTATATCTGAAGTGCCTATCGGCACCTATATCTGAAATGCCTATCGGCACCTATATTTGAAATGCCTATAGGCAACTACATCAGAAATGCCTATCGGCACCTATATCTGAAATGCCTTTCGGCATTTATATCTGAAATGCCTATCGCCACCTATATTTGAAATGCCTATCGGCACCTATATTTTAAATGCCTATCGGCAACTATATCTGATATGCCTATCGGCACCTATATCTGAAATGCCTATCGGCACCTATTTTTGAAATGCCTATCGGAAACTACATCTGAAATGCCTATCAGCACCTATATTTGAAATGCCTATCGGCAACCACATCAGAAATGCCTATCGGCACCTATATCTGAAATGCCTTTTGGCATTTATATCTGAAATGCCTATCAACACCTAAATTTGAAATGCCTATCGGCACCTATATTTTAAATGCCTATCAACAAATATATCTGATATGCCTATCGGCACCTATATCTGAAATGCCTTTCGGCATTTATATCTGAAATGCCTATCTGCACCTATATTTGAAATGCCTATCGGCAACCATATCTGGAATGCCTATCGGCACCTATATTTGAAATGCCTATCGGCTTCTATATCTGAAATGCCTATCGGCACCTATTTTTAAAATGCCAATCGGCATTTATATCTGAAGTGCCTATCGGCACCTATATCTGAAATGCCTATCGGCACCTATTTTTGAAATGCCTATCGAAAACTACATCTGAAATGCCTATCAGCACCTATATTTGAAATGCCTATCGGCAACCACATCAGACATGCCTATCGGCACCTATATCTGAAATGCCTTTCGGCATTTATATCTGAAATGCCTATCGACACCTATTTTTAAAATGCCAATCGGCAACTATATCTGAAATGCCTATCGGCACCTATATTTGAAATGCCTATCGGCAACTATATCTGGAATACCTTTTGGCACCTATATTTGAAATACCTATCGGCTTCTATATCTGAAATGCCTATCGGCACCTGTTTTTAAAATGCCAATCGGCAACTATATCTGAAATGCCTATCGGCACCTATATCTGAAATGCCTATCGGCATCAATTTTTGAAATGCCTATCGGAAACTACATCTGAAATGCCTATCAGCACTTATATTTTAAATGCCTCTCGGCAACCATATCTGGAATGCCTATCGGCACCTATATTTGAAATGCCTATCGGCTTCTATATCTGAAATGCCTATCGGCACCTATTTTTAAAATGCCAATTGGCAACTATATCTGAAATGCCTATCGGCACCTATATCTGAAATGCCTATCGGCACCTATTTTTGAAATGCCTATCGGAAACTACATCTGAAATGCCTATCTGCACCTATATTTAAAATGCCTATCGGCAACCATATCTAAAATGCCTATCGGCACCTATATTTGAAATGCCTATCGGCTTCTATATCTGAAATGCCTATCGGCACCTATTTTTAAAATGCCAATCGGCAACTATATCTGAAATGCCTATCGACACCTGTATCTGAAATGCCTATCGGCACCTATTTTTGAAATGCCTATCGGAAACTACATCTGAAATGCCTATCAGCACCTATATTTGAAATGCCTACCGGCAACCATATCTGAAATGCCTATCGACACCTATATTTGAAATATCTATCGGCTTCTATATCTAAAATGCCTATCGGCACCTATTTTTAAAATGCCAATCGGTAATTATATCTGAAATGCCTATCGGCACCTATATCTGAAATGCCTATCGGCACAAATTTTTGAAATGCCTATCGGAAACTACATCTGGAATGCCTATCAGCACCTATATTTAAAATGCCTATCGGCAACCATATCTGAATTGCCTATCGACACCTATATTTGATATACCTATCTGCTTCTATATCTGAAATGCCTATCGACACCTATTTTTAAAATGCCAATTGGCAACTATATCTGAAATGCCTATCGGCACCTATTTTTGAAATGCCTATCGGAAACTACATCTGAAATGCCTATCAGCACCTATATTTGAAATGCCTACCGGCAACCATATCTGAAATGCCTATCGACACCTATATTTGAAATACCTATCGGCTTCTATATCTGAAATGCCTATCGGCACCAATTTTTTAAATGCCTATCAGAAACCACATCTGAAATGCCTATCAGCACCTTTATTTGAACTGACTATCGGCAACCATATCTGGAATGCCAATCGGCACCTATATTTGAAATGCCTATCGGCTTCTATATCTGAAATGCCTATCGACACCTATTTTTAAAATGCCAATTGGCAACTATATCTGAAATGCCTATCGGCACCTATATCTGAAATGCCTATCGGCATCAATTTTTGAAATGCCTATCGGAAACTACATCTGAAATGCCTATCAGCACTTATATTTTAAATGCCTCTCGGCAACCGTATCTGGAATGCCTATCGGCACCTATATTTGAAATGCCTATCGGCTTCTATATCTGAAATGCCTATCGGCACCTATTTTTAAAATGCCAATTGGCAACTATATCTGAAATGCCTATCGGCACCTATATCTGAAATGCCTATCGGCACCTATTTTTGAAATGCCTATCGGAAACTACATCTGAAATGCCTATCAGCACCTTTATTTGAAATGCCTATCGGCAACCATATCTGGAATGCCTATCGGCACCTATATTTGAAATGCCTATCGGCTTCTATATCTGAAATGCCTATCGGCACCTATTTTTAAAATGCCAATTGGCAACTATATCTGAAATGCCTATCGGCACCTATATCTGAAATTCCTAACGGCACCTATTTTTGAGATGCCTTTCGGAAACTACATCTGAAATGCCTATCTGCTCCTATACTTGAAATGCCTATCGGCAACCATATCTGAAATGCCTATCGACACCTATATTTGAAATACCTATCGGCTTCTATATCTGAAATGCCTATCGGCACCTGTTTTTAAAATGCCAATCGGCAACTATATCTGAAATGCCTATCGGCACCTATATCTGAAATGCCTATCGGCACATATTTTTGAAATGCCTATCAGAAACTACATCTGAAATGCCTATCAGCACCTATATTTGAAATGCCTATCGGCAACCATATCTGGAATGCCTATCGGCACCGATATTTGAAATGCCTATCGGCTTCTATATCTGAAATGCCTATCGGCTTCTATATCTGAAATGCCTATCGGCACCTATTTTTAAAATGCCAATCGGCAACTATATCTGTAATGCCTATCGGCACCTATATCTGAAATGCCTATCGGCACCTATTTTTGAAATGCCTATCGGAAACTACATCTGAAATGCCTATCAGCACCTATATTTGAAATGCCTATTGGCAACCATATCTGGAATGCCTCTCGGCACCTATATTTGATATGCCTATCGGCTTCTATATCTGAAATGCCTATCGGCACCTATTTTTAAAATGCCAATAGGCAAATATATCTGAAATGCCTATCGGCACCTATATCTGAATTGCCTATCGGCACCTATTTTTGAAATGCCTATCGGAAACTACATCTAAAATGCCTATAGCACCTATATTTATAATGCCTATCGGCAACCACATCAGAAATGCCTGTCGGCACCTATATCTGAAATGCCTTTCGGCATTTATATCTGAAATGCCTATCGACACCTATATTTGAAATGCCTATCGGCACCTATATTTTAAATGCCTATCGGCAACTATATCTGATATGCCTATCGGCACCTATTTTTGAAATGCCTATCGGAAACTACATCTGAAATGCCTATCAGCACCTATATTTGAAATGCCTATCGGCAACCATATCTGAAATGCCTATCGGCACCTATATCTGAAATGCCTTTTGGCATTTATATCTGAAATGCCTATCGACACCTATATTTAAAATGCCTATCGGCACCTATTTTTAAAATGCCAATCGGCAACTATATCTGAAATGCCTATCAGCACGTATATCTGAAATGCCTATCGGCACCAATTTTTGAAATGCCTATCGGAAACTACATCTGAAATGCCTATCAGCACCTTTATTTGAAATGACTTTCGACAACCATATCTGGAATGCCTATCGGCACCGATATTTGAAATACCTATCGGCTTCTATATCTGAAATGCCTATCGGCACCTATTTTTAAAATGCCAATCGGCAACTCTATCTGAAATGCCTATCGGCAACTATATCTGATATGCCTATCGGCACCTATATCTGAATTGCCTTTCGGCATTTATATCTGAAATGCCTATCAGCACCTATATTTGAAATGCCTATCGGCAACCATATCTGGAATGCCTATCGGCACCTATATTTGAAATGCCTATCGGCTTCTATATCTGAAATGCCTATCGGCACCTATTTTTAAACGGCCAATCGGCAACTATATATGAAGTGCCTATCGGCACCTATATCTGAAATGCCTATCGGCACCTATTTTTGAAATGCCTATCGAAAACTACATCTGAAATGCCTATCAGCACCTATATTTGAAATGCCTATCGGCAACCACATCAGAAATGCCTATCGGCACCTATATCTGAAATGCCTTTCGGCATTTATATCTAAAATGCCTATCGTCACTAATATTTGAAATGCCTATCGGCACCTATATTTTAAATGCCTTTTGGCAACTATATCTGATATGGCTATCGGCACCTATATCTGAAATGCCTATCGGCACCTATTTTTGAAATGCCTATCGGAGACTACATTAAAAATGCCTATCGGCACCTATTTTTAAAATGCCAATCGGCAACGCTATCTTAAATGCCTATCGGCACCTATATCTGAAATGCCTATCGGCACCTATTTTTGAAATGCCTATCGGAAACTACATCTGAAATGCCTATCAGCACCTATATTTGAAATGCCTATCGGCAACCATATCTGAAATGCCTATCAACACCTATATTTGAAATACCTATCGGCTTCTATATCTGAAATGCCTATCGGCACCTATTTTTAAAATGCCAATCGGCAACTATATCTGAAATGCCTATCGGCACCTATATCTGAAATGCCTATCGGCACCAATTTTTGAAATGCCTATCGGAAACTACATCTGAAATGCCTATCAGCACCTATATTTGAAACGCCTATCGTCAACCATATCTGGAATGCCTATCGGCACCCATATTTGAAATGCCTATCGGCTTCTATATCTGAAATGCCTATCGACACCTATTTTTAAAATGCCAGTTGGCAACAATATCTGAAATGCCTATCGGCACCTATATCTGAAATGCCTATCGTTACCTATTGTTGAAATGCCTATCGGAAACTACTTCTGAAATGCCTATCAGCACTTATATTTGAAATGCCTATCGGCAAACATATCTGGAATACCTATCGGCACCTATATTTGAAATGCCTATCGGCTACTATATCTGAAATGCCTATCGGCACCTATTTTTAAAATGCAAATCGGAAACTATATCTGAAATGCCTATCGGCACCTATATCTGAAATGCCTATCGGCACCTATTTTTGAAATGCCTTTCGGAAACTACATCTGAAATGCCTATCTGCTCCTATATTTAAAATGCCTATCGGCAACCATATCTGAAATGCCTATCGACACCTATATTTGAAATACCTAACGGCTTCTATATCTGAAATGCCTATCGGCACTTGTTTTTAAAATGCCAATCGGCAACTATATTTGAAATGCCTATCGGCACCTATATCTGAAATGCCTATCGGCATTAATTTTTGAAATGCCTATCGGAAACTACATCTGAAATGCCTATCAGCACCTATATTTGAAATGCCTATCGGCAACCATATCTGGAATGCCTATCGGCACTTATATTTGAGATGCCTATCGGCTTCTATATCTGAAATGCCTATCGGCACCTATTTTTAAAATGCCAATCGGCAACTATATCTGAAATGCCAATCGGCACCTATATCTGAAATGCCTATCGGCACCAATTTTTGAAATGCCTATCGGAAACTACATCTGAAATGCCTATCGGCACCTATATCTGAAATGCCTATCGGCACCAATTTTTGAAATGCCTATCGGAAACTTCATCTGAAATGCCTATCAGCACCTATATTTGAAATGCCTATCGGCAACCATATCTGGAGTGCCTATCGGCACCTATATTTGAGATGCCTATCGGCTTCTATATCTGAAATGCCTATCGGCACCTATTTTTAAAATGCCAATCGGCAACTATTTCTGAAATGCCTATCGGCACCCATATCTGAAATGCCTATCGGCACCTATTTTTGAAATGCCTATCGGAAACTAAATCTGAAATGCCTGTCAGCACCTATATTTAAAATGCCTATCGGCAACCATATCTGGAATGCCTATCGGCACCTATATTTGAAATGCCTATCGGCTTCTATATCTGAAATGCCTATCGGCACCTATTTTAAAAATGCCAATCGGCAACTATATCTGAAGTGCCTATCGGCGCCTATATCTGAAATGCCTATCGGCACCTATTTTTGAAATGCCTATCGAAAACTACATCTGAAATGCCTATCAGCAACTATATTTGAAATGCCTATCGGCAACCACATCAGAAATGCCTATCGGCACCTATATCTGAAATGTCTTTCGGCATTTATATCTGAAATGCCTATCGACACCTATATTTTAAATGCCTATTGGCACCTATATTTTAAATCCCTATCGGCAACTATATCTGATATGCCTATCGGCACCTATATCTGAAATGCCTATCGGCACCTATTTTTGAAATGCCTATCTGAAACTACATTTAAAATGCCTATCGGCACCTATTTTTAAAATGCCAATCGGCAACTGTATCTGAAATGCCTATCGGCACCTATTTTTGAAATGCCTCTCGAAAACTACATCTGAAATGCCTATCAGCAACTATATTTGAAATGCCTATCGGCAACCACATCAGAAATGCCTATCGGCACTTATATCTGAAATGCCTTTCGGCATTTATATCTGAAATGCCTATCGACACCTATATTTTAAATGCCTATTGGCACCTATTTTTTAAATCCCAATCGGCAACTATATCTGAAATGCCTATCGGCACCTATATCTGAAATGCCTATTGGCACCTATTTTTGAAATGCCTATCGGAAACTACATCTGAAATGCCTATCAGCACCTATATTTGAAATGCCTATCGGCAACCATATCTGAAATGCCAATCGACACCTATATTTGAAATACCTATCGGCTTCTATATCTGAAATGCCTATCGGCACCTATTTTTAAAATGCCAGTCGGCAACTATATCTGAAATTCTTATCGGCACCTATATCTGAAATGACTATCGGCACCAATTTTTGAAATGCCTATCGGAAACTACATCTGAAATGCCTATCAGCACCTATATTTGAAATGCCTATCGGCAACCATATCTGGAATGCTGATCGGCACCTATATTTGAAATGCCTATCGGCTTCTATATCTAAAATGCCTATCGAAACCTATTTTTAAAATGCCAATTGGCAACTATATCTGAAGTGCCTATCGGCACCTATATCTGAAATGCCTATCGGTACCTAGTTTTGAAATGCCTATCGGAAACTACATCTGAAATGCCTATCAGCACCCATATTTGAAATGCCTATCGGCAACCATATCAGGAATGCATATCGGCACCTATATTTGAAATGCCTATCGGCTTCTATATCTGAAATGCCTATCGGCACCTATTTTTAAAATGCTAATCGGCAACTATAACTGAATTGCCTATCGGCACCTATATCTAAAATGCCTATCGGCACCTATTTTTGAAATGCCTTTCGGAAACTACATCTAAAATGCCTATCTGCTCCTATATTTGAAATGCCTATCGGCAACCATATCTGAAATGCCTATCGACACCTATATTTGAAATACCTATCGGCTTCTATATCTGAAATGCCTATCGGCACCTTTTTTTAAAATGCCAATCGGCAACTATATCTGAAATGCCTATCGGCACCTATATCTAAAATGCCTATCGGCATCAATTTTTGAAATGCCTATCGGAAACTACATCTAAAATGCCTATCAGCACCTATATTTGAAATGCCTATCGGCAACCATATCTGGAATGCCTATCGGCACCTATATTTGAAATGCCTATCGGCTTCTATATCTGAAATGCCTATCGGCACCTATTTTTTATAATGCCAATTGGCAACTATATCTGAAATGCCTATCGGCACCTATATCTGAAATGCCTATCGGCACCTATTTTTGAAATGCCTATCGGAAACTACATCTGAAATGCCTATCAGCACTTATATTTGAAATGCCTATCGGCAACCATATCTGCAATGCCTATCGGCACCTATATTTGAAATGCCTATCGGCTTCTATATCTGAAATGCCTATCGGCACCTATTTTTAAAATGCCAATCGGCAACTATATCTGAAATGCCTATCGGCACCTATATCTGAAATGCCTATCGGCACCTATTTTTGAAATGCCTATCGGTAACTACATCTAAAATGCCTATCAGCACCTATATTTGAAATGCCTATCGGCAACCATATCTGAAATGCCTATCGACACCTATATTTTAAATACCTATCGGCTTCTATATCTGAAATGCCTATCGGCACTTATTTTTAAAATGCCAATCGGTATATATATCTGAAATGCCTATCGGCACCTATATCTGAAATGCCTATCGGCACCAATTTTTGAAATGCCTATCGGAAACTACATCTGGAATGCCTATCAGCACCTTTATTTGAAATGCCTCTCGGCAACTATATCTGGAATGCCTATCGGCAACTATATTTGAAATGCCTATCGGCTTCTATATCTGAAATGCCTATCGACACCTATTTTTAAAATGCCAATCGGCAATTATATCTGAAATGCCTATCGGCACCTATATCTGAAATGCCTTTCGGCACCTATTTTTGAAATGCCTATCGGAAATTACATCTGAAATGCCTATCAGTACCTATATTTGAAATGACAATCGGCAACCATATCTGAAATGCCTATCGACACCTATATTTGAAATACCTATCGGCTTCTATATCTAAAATGCCTATCGGCACCAATTTTAAAATGCCAATTAACAACTATATCTGATATGCCTATCGGCACCTATATCTGAAATGCCTATCGGTATCTTTTTTTGAAATGCCTATCGGAAACTACATCTGAAATGCCTATCAGCACTTATACTGTAAATGTCTATCGGCAACCATATCTGGAATGCCTATCGGCACCTATATTTTAAATGCCTATCGGCTTCTATATCTGAAATGCCTATCGGCACCTATTTTTAAAATGTTAATCGGCAACTATATCAGAAATGCCTATCGGCACCTATATCTGAAATGCCTATCGGCACCTACGTTTGAAATGCCTTTCGAAAACTACATCTGAAATGCCTATCTGCTCCTATATTTGAAATGCCTATCGGCAACCATATCTAAAATGCCTATCGACACCTATATTTGAAATACCTATCGGCTTTTATATCTGAAATGCCTATCGGCACCTGTTTTTAAAATGCCAATCGGCAACTATATCTTAAATGCCTATCGGCTCCTATATCTGAAATGCCTATCGGCATCAATTTTTGAAATGCCTATCGGAAACTACATCTGAAATGCCTATCAGCACCTATATTTGAAATGCCTATCGGCAACCATATCTGGAATGCCTATCGGCACCTATATTTGAAATGCCTATCGGCTTCTATATCTGAAATGCCTATCGGCACCTATTTTTAAAATGCCAATTGGCAACTATATCTGAAATGCCTATCGGCACCTATATCTGAAATGCCTATTGGCACCTATTTTTGAAATGCCTATCGGAAACTACATCTGAAATGCCTTACAGCACCTATATTTAAAATGCCTATCGGCAACCATATCTGGAATGCCTATCGGCACCTATATTTAAAATGCCTATCGGCTTCTATATCTGAAATTCCTATCGGCACCTATTTTTAAAATGCCAATAGGCAACTATATCTGAAATGCCTATCGGCACCTATATCTGAAATGCCTATCGGCACCTATTTTTGAAATGCCTATCGGCACCTATATTTCAAATGCCTATCGGCAACTATATCTGATATGCCTGTCGGCACCTATATCTGAAATGCCTATCGGCACCTATTTTTGAAATGCCTATCGGAAACTACATCTAAAATGCCTATCGGCACCTATTTTTAAAATGCCAATCGGCAAATATATCTGAAATGCCTATCGGCACCTATATCTGAAATGCCTATCGGCACCAATTTTTAAAATGCCTATCGGAAACTACATCTGAAATGCCTATCAGCACCTATATTTGAAATGCCTATCGGCAACCATATCTGGAATGCTTATCGGCACCTATATTTGAAATGCCTATCGGCTTCTATATCTGAAATGCCTATCCGCACCTATTTTTAAAATGCCAATCGGCAACTATATCTGAAATGCCTATCGGCACCTATATCTGAAATGCCTATCGGCACCTATTTTTGAAATGCCTATCGGAAACTACATCTGAAATGCCCATCAGCACCTATATTTGAAATGCCTATCGGCAACCATATCTGAAATGCCTATCGACACCTATATTTGAAATACCTATCGACTTCTATATCTGAAATGCCTATCGGCACCTATTTTTAAAATGCCAATCGGTAACTATATCTGAAATGCCTATCGGCACCTATATCTGAAATGCCTTTTGGCACCAATTTTTGAAATGCCTATCGGAAACTACATCTGGAATGCCTATCAGCACCTATATTTGAAATGCCTATCGGCAACCATATCTGGAATGCTTATCGGCACTTATATATGTAATGCCTATCGGCTTCAATATCTGAAATGTCTATCGGCACCTATTTTTAAAATGCCAATCGGCAACTATATCTGAAATGCCTATCGGCACTTATATCTGAAATGCCTATCGGCACCAATTTTTGAAATGCCTATCGGAAACTACATCTGAAATGCCTATCAGCACCTATATTTGAAATGCCTATCGGCAAACATATCTGGAATGCTTATCGGCACCTATATTTGAAATGCCTATCGGCTTCTATATCTGAAATGCCTGTCGCCACCTATTTTTAAAATGCTAATCGGCAACTATATCTGAAATGCCTATCGGCACCTATATCTGAAATGCCTATCGGCACCTATTTTTGAAATGCCTATCGGAAACTACATCCGAAATGCCTATCAGCACCTATATTTGAAATGCCTATCGGCAACCATATCCGGAATGCCTATCGGCACCTATATTTGAAATGCCTATCGGCTTCTATATCTGAAATGCCTATCGGCACCTATTTTTAAAATGCCAAACGGCAACTATATCTGAAATGCCTATCGGCACCTATATCTGAAATGCCTATCGGCACCTATTTTTGAAATGCCTATCGGAAAATACATCTGAAATGCCTAACAGCACCTATATTTGAAATGCCTATCGGCAACCATATCTGGAATGCCTATCGGCACCTATATTTGAAATGCCTATCGGCTTCTATATCTGAAATGCCTATCGGCACCTATTTTTAAAATGCCAAACGGCAACTATATCTGAAATGCCTATCGGCACCTATATCTGAAATGCCTATCGGCACCAATTTTTGAAATGCCTATCAAAAACTACATCTGGAATGCCTATCGGCACCTATATTTGAAATGCCTATCGGCTTCTATATCTGAAATGCCTATCGACACCTATTTTTAAAATGCCAATCGGCAACTATATCTGAAATGCCTATCGGCACCTATATCTGAAATGCCTATCGGCACAAATTTTTGAAATTCCTATCGGAAACTACATCTGAAATGCCTATCAGCACCTATATTTGAAATGCCTATCGGCAACCATATCTGGAATGCCTATCGGCACCTATATTTGAATTGCCTTTCGGCTTCTATATCTGAAATGCCTATTGGCACCAATTTTTAAAATGCCAATCGGCAACTATATCTGAAATGCCTATCGGCACCTATATTTGAAATGCCTATCGGCACCTATTTTTGAAATGCCTATCGGAAACTACATCTGAAATGCCTATCAGCACCTATATTTGAAATGCCTATCGGCAACCACATCAGAAATGCCTATCGGCACGTATATCTGAAATGCCTTTCGGCATTTATATCTGAAATGCCTATCGACACCTATATTTGAAATGCCTATCGGCACCTATATTTCAAATGCCTATCGGCAACTATATCTGATATGCCTATCGGCACCTATATCTGAAATGCCTATCGGCACCTATTTTTGAAATGCCTATCGGAAACTACATCTAAAATGCCTATCGGCACCTATTTTTAAAATGCCAATCGGCAAATATATCTGAAATGCCTATCGGCACCTATATC
Source organism: Venustoraphidia nigricollis (assembly GCA_034508555.1). NCBI lineage: Eukaryota > Metazoa > Arthropoda > Insecta > Raphidioptera > Raphidiidae > Venustoraphidia > Venustoraphidia nigricollis. The sequence continues at coordinate 2,128,611 of JAVRKA010000073.1, forward strand.
TATAATGCCTATCGGCACCTATTTTTGATATGCCTATCGGAAACTACATCTGAAATTCCTATCAGCACCTATATTTGAAATGCCTATCGGCAAACATATCTGAAATGCCTATCGACACCTATATTTGAAATACCTATCGGCTTCTATATCTGAAATGCCTATCTGCACCTATTTTTAAAATGCCAATCGGCAACTATATCTGAAATGCCTATCGGCACCTATATCTGAAATGCCTATCGCACCAATTTTTGAAATGCCTATCGGAAACTACGTCTGAAATGCCTATCAGCACCTATATTTGAAATGACTATCGGCAACCATATCCATAATGCCTATCGGCACCTATATTTGAAATGCCTATCGGCTTCTATATCTGAAATGCCTGTCGCCACCTATTTTTAAAATGCTAATCGGCAACTATATCTGAAATGCCTATCGGCACCTATATCTGAAATGCCTATCGGCACCTATTTTTGAAATGCCTATCGGAAACTACATCTGAAATGCCTATCAGCACCTATATTTGAAATGCCTATCGGCAACCATATCCGGAATGCCTATCGGCACCTATATTTGAAATGCCTATCGGCTTCTATATCTGAAATGCCTATCGGCACCTATTTTTAAAATGCCAAACGGCAACTATATCTGAAATGCCTATCGGCACCTATATCTGAAATGCCTATCGGCACCTATTTTTGAAATGCCTATCGGAAAATACATCTGAAATGCCTAACAGCACCTATATTTGAAATGCCTATCGGCAACCATATCTGGAATGCCTATCGGCACCTATATTTGAAATGCCTATCGGCTTCTATATCTGAAATGCCTATCGGCACCTATTTTTAAAATGCCAAACGGCAACTATATCTGAAATGCCTATCGGCACCTATATCTGAAATGCCTATCGGCACCAATTTTTGAAATGCCTATCAAAAACTACATCTGGAATGCCTATCGGCACCTATATTTGAAATGCCTATCGGCTTCTATATCTGAAATGCCTATCGACACCTATTTTTAAAATGCCAATCGGCAACTATATCTGAAATGCCTATCGGCACCTATATCTGAAATGCCTATCGGCACAAATTTTTGAAATTCCTATCGGAAACTACATCTGAAATGCCTATCAGCACCTATATTTGAAATGCCTATCGGCAACCATATCTGGAATGCCTATCGGCACCTATATTTGAATTGCCTTTCGGCTTCTATATCTGAAATGCCTATTGGCACCAATTTTTAAAATGCCAATCGGCAACTATATCTGAAATGCCTATCGGCACCTATATTTGAAATGCCTATCGGCACCTATTTTTGAAATGCCTATCGGAAACTACATCTGAAATGCCTATCAGCACCTATATTTGAAATGCCTATCGGCAACCACATCAGAAATGCCTATCGGCACGTATATCTGAAATGCCTTTCGGCATTTATATCTGAAATGCCTATCGACACCTATATTTGAAATGCCTATCGGCACCTATATTTCAAATGCCTATCGGCAACTATATCTGATATGCCTATCGGCACCTATATCTGAAATGCCTATCGGCACCTATTTTTGAAATGCCTATCGGAAACTACATCTAAAATGCCTATCGGCACCTATTTTTAAAATGCCAATCGGCAAATATATCTGAAATGCCTATCGGCACCTATATCTATAATGCCTATCGGCACCTATTTTTGATATGCCTATCGGAAACTACATCTGAAATTCCTATCAGCACCTATATTTGAAATGCCTATCGGCAAACATATCTGAAATGCCTATCGACACCTATATTTGAAATACCTATCGGCTTCTATATCTGAAATGCCTATCTGCACCTATTTTTAAAATGCCAATCGGCAACTATATCTGAAATGCCTATCGGCACCTATATCTGAAATGCCTATCGCACCAATTTTTGAAATGCCTATCGGAAACTACGTCTGAAATGCCTATCAGCACCTATATTTGAAATGACTATCGGCAACCATATCCATAATGCCTATCGGCACCTATATTTGAAATGCCTATCGGCTTCTATATCTGAAATGCCTATCGGCACCTATTTTTAAAATGCCAATCGGCAACTATATCTGAAATGCCTATAGGCACCTATATCTGAAATGCCTATCGGCACCTATTTTTGAAATGCCTATCGGAAACTACATCTGAAATGCCTATCAGCACCTATATTTGAAATGCCTAGCGGCAACCATATCTGAAATGCCTATCGACACCTATGTTTGAAATACCTATCGGCTTCTATATCTAAAATGCCTATCGGCACCTATTTTAAAAATGCCAATCGGTAACTATATCTGAAATGCCTATCGGCACCTATATCTGAAATGCCTATCGGCACCAATTTTTGAAATGCCTATCGGACACTACATCTGGAATGCCTATCAGCACCTATATTTGAAATGCCTATCGGCAACCATATCTGGAATTCCTATCGGCACCTATATTTGAAATGCCTATCGGCTTTTATATCTGAAATGCCTATCGACACCTATTTTTTAAATGCAGATCGGCAACTATATCTGAAATGCCTATCGGCACCTATATCTGAAATGCCTATCGGCACCAATTTTTGAAATGCCTTTCGGAAACTACATCTGAAATGCCTATCAGCACCTATATTTGAAATGCCTATCGGCAACCATATCTGGAATGCCTATCGGCACCTATATTTGAAATGCCTATCGGCTTATATATCTGAAATGCCTATTGGCACCTATTTTTAAAATGCCAATCGGCAACTATATCTGAAATGCCTATCGGCACCTATATCTGAAATGCCTATCGGCACCTATTTTTGAAATGCCTATCGGAAACTACATCTGAAATGCCTATCAGCACCTATATTTGAAATGCCTATCGGCAACCACATCAGAAATGCCTATCGGCACGTATATCTAAAATGCCTTTCGGCATTTATATCTGAAATGCCTATCGACACCTATATTTGAAATGCCTATCGGCACCTATATTTCAAATGCCTATCGGCAACTATATCTGATATGCCTATCGGCACCTATATCTGAAATGCCTATCGGCACCTATTTTTGAAATACCTATCGGAAACTACATCTAAAATGCCTATCGGCACCTATTTTTAAAATGCCAATCGGCAACTATATCTGAAATGCCTATCGGCACCTATATCTGAAATGCCTATCGGCACCTATTTTTGAAATGCCTATTGGAAACTACATCTGAAATTCCTATCAGCACCTATATTTGAAACGCCTATCGGCAACCATATCTGAAATGCCTATCGACACCTATATTTAAAATTCCTATCGGCTTCTATATGTGAAATGCCTATCGGCACCTATTTTAAAAATGCCAATCGGCAACTATATCTGAAATGCCTATGGGCACCTATATCTGAAATGCCTATGGGCACCTATATCTGAAATGCCTATCAGCACCTATTTTTGAAATGGCTATTCGCGACCATATCTGGAATGCTTATCGGCACTTATATATGTAATGCCTATCGGCTTCTATATCTGAAATGCATATCGGCACCTATTTTTAAAATGCCAATCGGCAACTTTATCTGAAATGCCTATCGGCACCTATATCTGAAATGCCTATCGGCACCTATTTTTGAAATGCCTATCGGAAACTACATCTGAAATGCCTATCAGCACTTATATTTGAAATGCCTATCGGCAACCATATCTGCAATGCCTATCGGCACCTATATTTGAAATGCCTATCGGCTTCTATATCTGAAATGCCTATCGGCACCTATTTTTAAAATGCCAATCGGCAACTATATCTGAAATGCCTATCGGCACCTATATCTGAAATGCCTATCGGCACCTATTTTTGAAATGCCTATCGGTAACTACATCTAAAATGCCTATCAGCACCTATATTTGAAATGCCTATCGGCAACCATATCTGAAATGCCTATCGACACCTATATTTTAAATACCTATCGGCTTCTATATCTGAAATGCCTATCGGCACTTATTTTTAAAATGCCAATCGGTATATATATCTGAAATGCCTATCGGCACCTATATCTGAAATGCCTATCGGCACCAATTTTTGAAATGCCTATCGGAAACTACATCTGGAATGCCTATCAGCACCTTTATTTGAAATGCCTATCGGCAACTATATCTGGAATGCCTATCGGCAACTATATTTGAAATGCCTATCGGCTTCTATATCTGAAATGCCTATCGACACCTATTTTTAAAATGCCAATCGGCAACTATATCTGAAATGCCTATCGGCACCTATATCTGAAATGCCTTTCGGCACCTATTTTTGAAATGCCTATCGGAAATTACATCTGAAATGCCTATCAGTACCTATATTTGAAATGACAATCGGCAACCATATCTGAAATGCCTATCGACACCTATATTTGAAATACCTATCGGCTTCTATATCTAAAATGCCTATCGGCACCAATTTTAAAATGCCAATTAACAACTATATCTGATATGCCTATCGGCACCTATATCTGAAATGCCTATCGGTATCTTTTTTTGAAATGCCTATCGGAAACTACATCTGAAATGCCTATCAGCACTTATACTGTAAATGTCTATCGGCAACCATATCTGGAATGCCTATCGGCACCTATATTTTAAATGCCTATCGGCTTCTATATCTGAAATGCCTATCGGCACCTATTTTTAAAATGTTAATCGGCAACTATATCAGAAATGCCTATCGGCACCTATATCTGAAATGCCTATCGGCACCTACGTTTGAAATGCCTTTCGAAAACTACATCTGAAATGCCTATCTGCTCCTATATTTGAAATGCCTATCGGCAACCATATCTAAAATGCCTATCGACACCTATATTTGAAATACCTATCGGCTTTTATATCTGAAATGCCTATCGGCACCTGTTTTTAAAATGCCAATCGGCAACTATATCTTAAATGCCTATCGGCTCCTATATCTGAAATGCCTATCGGCATCAATTTTTGAAATGCCTATCGGAAACTACATCTGAAATGCCTATCAGCACCTATATTTGAAATGCCTATCGGCAACCATATCTGGAATGCCTATCGGCACCTATATTTGAAATGCCTATCGGCTTCTATATCTGAAATGCCTATCGGCACCTATTTTTAAAATGCCAATTGGCAACTATATCTGAAATGCCTATCGGCACCTATATCTGAAATGCCTATTGGCACCTATTTTTGAAATGCCTATCGGAAACTACATCTGAAATGCCTTACAGCACCTATATTTAAAATGCCTATCGGCAACCATATCTGGAATGCCTATCGGCACCTATATTTAAAATGCCTATCGGCTTCTATATCTGAAATTCCTATCGGCACCTATTTTTAAAATGCCAATAGGCAACTATATCTGAAATGCCTATCGGCACCTATATCTGAAATGCCTATCGGCACCTATTTTTGAAATGCCTATCGGCACCTATATTTCAAATGCCTATCGGCAACTATATCTGATATGCCTGTCGGCACCTATATCTGAAATGCCTATCGGCACCTATTTTTGAAATGCCTATCGGAAACTACATCTAAAATGCCTATCGGCACCTATTTTTAAAATGCCAATCGGCAAATATATCTGAAATGCCTATCGGCACCTATATCTGAAATGCCTATCGGCACCAATTTTTAAAATGCCTATCGGAAACTACATCTGAAATGCCTATCAGCACCTATATTTGAAATGCCTATCGGCAACCATATCTGGAATGCTTATCGGCACCTATATTTGAAATGCCTATCGGCTTCTATATCTGAAATGCCTATCCGCACCTATTTTTAAAATGCCAATCGGCAACTATATCTGAAATGCCTATCGGCACCTATATCTGAAATGCCTATCGGCACCTATTTTTGAAATGCCTATCGGAAACTACATCTGAAATGCCCATCAGCACCTATATTTGAAATGCCTATCGGCAACCATATCTGAAATGCCTATCGACACCTATATTTGAAATACCTATCGACTTCTATATCTGAAATGCCTATCGGCACCTATTTTTAAAATGCCAATCGGTAACTATATCTGAAATGCCTATCGGCACCTATATCTGAAATGCCTTTTGGCACCAATTTTTGAAATGCCTATCGGAAACTACATCTGGAATGCCTATCAGCACCTATATTTGAAATGCCTATCGGCAACCATATCTGGAATGCTTATCGGCACTTATATATGTAATGCCTATCGGCTTCAATATCTGAAATGTCTATCGGCACCTATTTTTAAAATGCCAATCGGCAACTATATCTGAAATGCCTATCGGCACTTATATCTGAAATGCCTATCGGCACCAATTTTTGAAATGCCTATCGGAAACTACATCTGAAATGCCTATCAGCACCTATATTTGAAATGCCTATCGGCAAACATATCTGGAATGCTTATCGGCACCTATATTTGAAATGCCTATCGGCTTCTATATCTGAAATGCCTGTCGCCACCTATTTTTAAAATGCTAATCGGCAACTATATCTGAAATGCCTATCGGCACCTATATCTGAAATGCCTATCGGCACCTATTTTTGAAATGCCTATCGGAAACTACATCCGAAATGCCTATCAGCACCTATATTTGAAATGCCTATCGGCAACCATATCCGGAATGCCTATCGGCACCTATATTTGAAATGCCTATCGGCTTCTATATCTGAAATGCCTATCGGCACCTATTTTTAAAATGCCAAACGGCAACTATATCTGAAATGCCTATCGGCACCTATATCTGAAATGCCTATCGGCACCTATTTTTGAAATGCCTATCGGAAAATACATCTGAAATGCCTAACAGCACCTATATTTGAAATGCCTATCGGCAACCATATCTGGAATGCCTATCGGCACCTATATTTGAAATGCCTATCGGCTTCTATATCTGAAATGCCTATCGGCACCTATTTTTAAAATGCCAAACGGCAACTATATCTGAAATGCCTATCGGCACCTATATCTGAAATGCCTATCGGCACCAATTTTTGAAATGCCTATCAAAAACTACATCTGGAATGCCTATCGGCACCTATATTTGAAATGCCTATCGGCTTCTATATCTGAAATGCCTATCGACACCTATTTTTAAAATGCCAATCGGCAACTATATCTGAAATGCCTATCGGCACCTATATCTGAAATGCCTATCGGCACAAATTTTTGAAATTCCTATCGGAAACTACATCTGAAATGCCTATCAGCACCTATATTTGAAATGCCTATCGGCAACCATATCTGGAATGCCTATCGGCACCTATATTTGAATTGCCTTTCGGCTTCTATATCTGAAATGCCTATTGGCACCAATTTTTAAAATGCCAATCGGCAACTATATCTGAAATGCCTATCGGCACCTATATTTGAAATGCCTATCGGCACCTATTTTTGAAATGCCTATCGGAAACTACATCTGAAATGCCTATCAGCACCTATATTTGAAATGCCTATCGGCAACCACATCAGAAATGCCTATCGGCACGTATATCTGAAATGCCTTTCGGCATTTATATCTGAAATGCCTATCGACACCTATATTTGAAATGCCTATCGGCACCTATATTTCAAATGCCTATCGGCAACTATATCTGATATGCCTATCGGCACCTATATCTGAAATGCCTATCGGCACCTATTTTTGAAATGCCTATCGGAAACTACATCTAAAATGCCTATCGGCACCTATTTTTAAAATGCCAATCGGCAAATATATCTGAAATGCCTATCGGCACCTATATCTATAATGCCTATCGGCACCTATTTTTGATATGCCTATCGGAAACTACATCTGAAATTCCTATCAGCACCTATATTTGAAATGCCTATCGGCAAACATATCTGAAATGCCTATCGACACCTATATTTGAAATACCTATCGGCTTCTATATCTGAAATGCCTATCTGCACCTATTTTTAAAATGCCAATCGGCAACTATATCTGAAATGCCTATCGGCACCTATATCTGAAATGCCTATCGCACCAATTTTTGAAATGCCTATCGGAAACTACGTCTGAAATGCCTATCAGCACCTATATTTGAAATGACTATCGGCAACCATATCCATAATGCCTATCGGCACCTATATTTGAAATGCCTATCGGCTTCTATATCTGAAATGCCTGTCGCCACCTATTTTTAAAATGCTAATCGGCAACTATATCTGAAATGCCTATCGGCACCTATATCTGAAATGCCTATCGGCACCTATTTTTGAAATGCCTATCGGAAACTACATCTGAAATGCCTATCAGCACCTATATTTGAAATGCCTATCGGCAACCATATCCGGAATGCCTATCGGCACCTATATTTGAAATGCCTATCGGCTTCTATATCTGAAATGCCTATCGGCACCTATTTTTAAAATGCCAAACGGCAACTATATCTGAAATGCCTATCGGCACCTATATCTGAAATGCCTATCGGCACCTATTTTTGAAATGCCTATCGGAAAATACATCTGAAATGCCTAACAGCACCTATATTTGAAATGCCTATCGGCAACCATATCTGGAATGCCTATCGGCACCTATATTTGAAATGCCTATCGGCTTCTATATCTGAAATGCCTATCGGCACCTATTTTTAAAATGCCAAACGGCAACTATATCTGAAATGCCTATCGGCACCTATATCTGAAATGCCTATCGGCACCAATTTTTGAAATGCCTATCAAAAACTACATCTGGAATGCCTATCGGCACCTATATTTGAAATGCCTATCGGCTTCTATATCTGAAATGCCTATCGACACCTATTTTTAAAATGCCAATCGGCAACTATATCTGAAATGCCTATCGGCACCTATATCTGAAATGCCTATCGGCACAAATTTTTGAAATTCCTATCGGAAACTACATCTGAAATGCCTATCAGCACCTATATTTGAAATGCCTATCGGCAACCATATCTGGAATGCCTATCGGCACCTATATTTGAATTGCCTTTCGGCTTCTATATCTGAAATGCCTATTGGCACCAATTTTTAAAATGCCAATCGGCAACTATATCTGAAATGCCTATCGGCACCTATATTTGAAATGCCTATCGGCACCTATTTTTGAAATGCCTATCGGAAACTACATCTGAAATGCCTATCAGCACCTATATTTGAAATGCCTATCGGCAACCACATCAGAAATGCCTATCGGCACGTATATCTGAAATGCCTTTCGGCATTTATATCTGAAATGCCTATCGACACCTATATTTGAAATGCCTATCGGCACCTATATTTCAAATGCCTATCGGCAACTATATCTGATATGCCTATCGGCACCTATATCTGAAATGCCTATCGGCACCTATTTTTGAAATGCCTATCGGAAACTACATCTAAAATGCCTATCGGCACCTATTTTTAAAATGCCAATCGGCAAATATATCTGAAATGCCTATCGGCACCTATATCTATAATGCCTATCGGCACCTATTTTTGATATGCCTATCGGAAACTACATCTGAAATTCCTATCAGCACCTATATTTGAAATGCCTATCGGCAAACATATCTGAAATGCCTATCGACACCTATATTTGAAATACCTATCGGCTTCTATATCTGAAATGCCTATCTGCACCTATTTTTAAAATGCCAATCGGCAACTATATCTGAAATGCCTATCGGCACCTATATCTGAAATGCCTATCGCACCAATTTTTGAAATGCCTATCGGAAACTACGTCTGAAATGCCTATCAGCACCTATATTTGAAATGACTATCGGCAACCATATCCATAATGCCTATCGGCACCTATATTTGAAATGCCTATCGGCTTCTATATCTGAAATGCCTATCGGCACCTATTTTTAAAATGCCAATCGGCAACTATATCTGAAATGCCTATAGGCACCTATATCTGAAATGCCTATCGGCACCTATTTTTGAAATGCCTATCGGAAACTACATCTGAAATGCCTATCAGCACCTATATTTGAAATGCCTAGCGGCAACCATATCTGAAATGCCTATCGACACCTATGTTTGAAATACCTATCGGCTTCTATATCTAAAATGCCTATCGGCACCTATTTTAAAAATGCCAATCGGTAACTATATCTGAAATGCCTATCGGCACCTATATCTGAAATGCCTATCGGCACCAATTTTTGAAATGCCTATCGGACACTACATCTGGAATGCCTATCAGCACCTATATTTGAAATGCCTATCGGCAACCATATCTGGAATTCCTATCGGCACCTATATTTGAAATGCCTATCGGCTTTTATATCTGAAATGCCTATCGACACCTATTTTTTAAATGCAGATCGGCAACTATATCTGAAATGCCTATCGGCACCTATATCTGAAATGCCTATCGGCACCAATTTTTGAAATGCCTTTCGGAAACTACATCTGAAATGCCTATCAGCACCTATATTTGAAATGCCTATCGGCAACCATATCTGGAATGCCTATCGGCACCTATATTTGAAATGCCTATCGGCTTATATATCTGAAATGCCTATTGGCACCTATTTTTAAAATGCCAATCGGCAACTATATCTGAAATGCCTATCGGCACCTATATCTGAAATGCCTATCGGCACCTATTTTTGAAATGCCTATCGGAAACTACATCTGAAATGCCTATCAGCACCTATATTTGAAATGCCTATCGGCAACCACATCAGAAATGCCTATCGGCACGTATATCTAAAATGCCTTTCGGCATTTATATCTGAAATGCCTATCGACACCTATATTTGAAATGCCTATCGGCACCTATATTTCAAATGCCTATCGGCAACTATATCTGATATGCCTATCGGCACCTATATCTGAAATGCCTATCGGCACCTATTTTTGAAATACCTATCGGAAACTACATCTAAAATGCCTATCGGCACCTATTTTTAAAATGCCAATCGGCAACTATATCTGAAATGCCTATCGGCACCTATATCTGAAATGCCTATCGGCACCTATTTTTGAAATGCCTATTGGAAACTACATCTGAAATTCCTATCAGCACCTATATTTGAAACGCCTATCGGCAACCATATCTGAAATGCCTATCGACACCTATATTTAAAATTCCTATCGGCTTCTATATGTGAAATGCCTATCGGCACCTATTTTAAAAATGCCAATCGGCAACTATATCTGAAATGCCTATGGGCACCTATATCTGAAATGCCTATGGGCACCTATATCTGAAATGCCTATCAGCACCTATTTTTGAAATGGCTATTCGCGACCATATCTGGAATGCTTATCGGCACTTATATATGTAATGCCTATCGGCTTCTATATCTGAAATGCATATCGGCACCTATTTTTAAAATGCCAATCGGCAACTTTATCTGAAATGCCTATCGGCACCTATATCTGAAATGCCTATCGGCACCTATTTTTGAAATGCCTATCGGAAACTACATCTGAAATGCCTATCAGCACTTATATTTGAAATGCCTATCGGCAACCATATCTGCAATGCCTATCGGCACCTATATTTGAAATGCCTATCGGCTTCTATATCTGAAATGCCTATCGGCACCTATTTTTAAAATGCCAATCGGCAACTATATCTGAAATGCCTATCGGCACCTATATCTGAAATGCCTATCGGTACCTATTGTTGAAATGCCTATCGGAAACTACATCTGAAATGCCTATCAGCACCTATATTTGAAATGCCTATCGGCAACCATATCTGAAATGCCTATCGACACCTATATTTTAAATACCTATCGGCTTCTATATCTGAAATGCCTATCGGCACTTATTTTTAAAATGCCAATCGGTATATATATCTGAAATGCCTATCGGCACCTATATCTGAAATGCCTATCGGCACCAATTTTTGAAATGCCTATCGGAAACTACATCTGGAATGCCTATCAGCACCTTTATTTGAAATGCCTATCGGCAACTATATCTGGAATGCCTATCGGCAACTATATTTGAAATGCCTATCGGCTTCTATATCTGAAATGCCTATCGACACCTATTTTTAAAATGCCAATCGGCAACTATATCTGAAATGCCTATCGGCACCTATATCTGAAATGCCTTTCGGCACCTATTTTTGAAATGCCTATCGGAAATTACATCTGAAATGCCTTTCAGTACCTATATTTGAAATGACAATCGGCAACCATATCTGAAATGCCTATCGGCACCTATATCTGAAATGCCTATCGGCACAAATTTTTGAAATGCCTTTCGGAAACTACATCTGAAATGCCTATCAGCACCTATATTTGAAATGCCTATCGGCAACCATATCTGGAATGCCTATCGGCACCTATATTTGAAATGCCTATCGGCTTATATATCTGAAATGCCTATTGGCACCTATTTTTAAAATGCCAATCGGCAACTATATCTGAAATGCCTATCGGCACCTATATCTGAAATACCTATCGGCACCTATTTTTGAAATGCCTATCGAAAACTACATCTGAAATGCCTATCAGCACCTATATTTGAAATGCCTATCGGCAACCACATCAGAAATGCCTATCGGCACGTATATCTAAAATGCCTTTCGGCATTTATATCTGAAATGCCTATCGACACCTATATTTGAAATGCCTATCGGCACCTATATTTCAAATGCCTATCGGCAACTATATCTGATATGCCTATCGGCACCTATATCTGAAATGCCTATCGGCACCTATTTTTGAAATACCTATCGGAAACTACATCTAAAATGCCTATCGGCACCTATTTTTAAAATGCCAATCGGCAACTATATCTGAAATGCCTATCGGCACATATATCTGAAATGCCTATCGGCACCTATTTTTGAAAAGCCTATCGGAAACTACATCTGAAATTCCTATTAGCACCTATATTTGAAACGCCTATCGGCAACCATATCTGAAATGCCTATCGACACCTATATTTAAAATACCTATCGGCTTCTATATCTGAAATGCCTATCGGCACCTATTTTTAAAATGCCAATCGGCAACTATATCTGAAATGCCTATGGGCACCTATATCTGAAATGCCTATGGGCACCTATATCTGAAATGCCTATCAGCACCTATTTTTGAAATGCCTATCGGCGACCATGTCTGGAATGCTTATCGGCACTTATATATGTAATGCCTATCGGCTTCTATATCTGAAATGCATATCGGCACCTATTTTTAAAATGCCAATCGGCAACTTTATCTGAAATGCCTATCGGCACTTATATCTGAAATACCTATCGGCACCAATTTTTGAAATGCCTATCGGAAACTACATCTGAAATGCCTATCAGCACCTATATTTGAAATGCCTATCGGCAACCATATCTGGAATGCTTATCGGCACCTATATTTGAAATGCCTATCGGCTTCTATATCTGAAATGCCCATCGCCACCTATTTTCAAAATGCCAATCGGCAACTATATCTGAAATGCCTATCGGCACCTATATCTGAAATGCCTATCGGCACCTATTTTTGAAATGCCTATCGGAAACTACATCTGAAATGCCTATCAGCACCTATATTTGAAATGCCTATCGGCAACCATATCCGGAATGCCTATCGACACCTATATTTGAAATGCCTATCGGCTTCTATATCTGAAATGCCTATCGGCACCTATTTTTAAAATGCCAATCGGTAACTATATCTGAAATGCCTATCGGCACCTATATCTGAAATGCCTATCGGCACCAATTTTTGAAATGCCTATCGGAAACTACATCTGGAATGCCTATCAGCACCTATATTTGAAATGCCTATCGGCAACCATATCTGGAATGCCTATCGGCACCTATATTTGAAATGCCTATCGGCTTCTATATCTGAAATGCCTATCGACACCTATTTTTTAAATGCAGATCGGCAACTATATCTGAAATGCCTATCGACACCTATATCTGAAATGCCTATCGGCACCAATTTTTGAAATTCCTTTCGGAAACTACATCTGAAATGCCTATCAGCACCTATATTTGAAATGCCTATCGGCAACCATATCAGAAATGCCTATCGGCACGTATATCTAAAATGCCTTTCGGCATTTATATCTGAAATGCCTATCGACACCTATATTTGAAATGCCTATCGGCACCTATATTTCAAATGCCTATCGGCAACTATATCTGATATGCCTATCGGCACCTATATCTGAAATGCCTATCGGCACCTATTTTTGAAATACCTATCGGAAACTACATCTAAAATGCCTATCGGCACCTATTTTTGAAATGCCTATCGGAAACTACATCTGAAATGCCTATCAGCACCTATATTTGAAATGCCTATCGGCAACCATATCTGGAATGCCTATCGGCACCTATATTTGAAATGCCTATCGGCTTCTATATCTGAAATGCCTATCGACACCTATTTTTAAAATGCCAATTGGCAACTATATCTGAAATGCGTATACGCACCTATATCTGAAATGCCTATCGGCATCAATTTTTGAAATGCCTATCTGAAACTACATCTTAAATGCCTATCAGCACCTATATTTGAAATGCCTATCGGCAACCATATCTGGAATGCCTATCGGCACCTATATTTGAAATGCCTATCGGCTTCTATATCTGAAATGCCTATCGGCAACTATTTTTAAAATGCCAATTGGCAACTATATCTGAAATGCCTATCGGCACCTATATCTGAAATGCCTATCGGCACCTATTTTTGAAATACCTATCGGAAACTACATCTAAAATGCCTATCGGCACCTATTTTTAAAATGCCAATCGGCAACTATATCTGAAATGCCTATCGGCACATATATCTGAAATGCCTATCGGCACCTATTTTTGAAATGCCTATCGGAAACTACATCTGAAATTCCTATCAGCACCTATATTTGAAACGCCTATCGGCAACCATATCTGAAATGCCTATCGACACCTATATTTAAAATACCTATCGGCTTCTATATCTGAAATGCCTATCGGCACCTATTTTTAAAATGCCAATCGGCAACTATATCTGAAATGCCTATGGGCACCTATATCTGAAATGCCTATGGGCACCTATATCTGAAATGCCTATCAGCACCTATTTTTGAAATGCCTATCGGCGACCATATCTGGAATGCTTATCGGCACTTATATACGTAATGCCAATCGGCTTCTATATCTGAAATGCATATCGGCACCTATTTTTAAAATGCCAATCGGCAACTTTATCTGAAATGCCTATCGGCACTTATATCTGAAATACCTATCGGCACCAATTTTTGAAATGCCTATCGGAAACTACATCTGAAATGCCTATCAGCACCTATATTTGAAATGCCTATCGGCAACCATATCTGGAATGCTTATCGGCACCTATATTTGAAATGCCTATCGGCTTCTATATCTGAAATGCCCATCGCCACCTATTTTCAAAATGCCAATCGGCAACTATATCTGAAATGCCTATCGGCACCTATATCTGAAATGCCTATCGGCACCTATTTTTGAAATGCCTATCGGAAACTACATCTGAAATGCCTATCAGCACCTATATTTGAAATGCCTATCGGCAACCATATCCGGAATGCCTATCGACACCTATATTTGAAATGCCTATCGGCTTCTATATCTGAAATGCCTATCGGCACCATTTTTAAAATGCCAATCGGCAACTATATCTGAAATGCCTATAGGCACCTATACCTGAAATGCCTATCGGCACCTATTTTTGAAATGCCTATCGGAAACTACATTTGAAATGCCTATCAGCACCTATATTTGAAATGCCTAGCGGCAACCATATCTGAAATGCCTATCGACACCTATGTTTGAAATACCTATCGGCTTCTATATCTAAAATGCCTATCGGCACCTATTTTTAAAATGCCAATCGGTAACTATATCTGAAATGCCTATCGGCACCTATATCTGAAATGCCTATCGGCACCAATTTTTGAAATGCCTATCGGAAACTACATCTGGAATGCCTATCAGCACCTATATTTGAAATGCCTATCGGCAACCATATCTGGAATGCCTATCGGCACCTATATTTGAAATGCCTATCGGCTTCTATATCTGAAATGCCTATCGACACCTATTTTTTAAATGCAGATCGGCAACTATATCTGAAATGCCTATCGACACCTATATCTGAAATGCCTATCGGCACCAATTTTTGAAATTCCTTTCGGAAACTACATCTGAAATGCCTATCAGCACCTATATTTGAAATGCCTATCGGCAACCATATCAGAAATGCCTATCGGCACGTATATCTAAAATGCCTTTCGGCATTTATATCTGAAATGCCTATCGACACCTATATTTGAAATGCCTATCGGCACCTATATTTCAAATGCCTATCGGCAACTATATCTGATATGCCTATCGGCACCTATATCTGAAATGCCTATCGGCACCTATTTTTGAAATACCTATCGGAAACTACATCTAAAATGCCTATCGGCACCTATTTTTGAAATGCCTATCGGAAACTACATCTGAAATGCCTATCAGCACCTATATTTGAAATGCCTATCGGCAACCATATCTGGAATGCCTATCGGCACCTATATTTGAAATGCCTATCGGCTTCTATATCTGAAATGCCTATCGACACCTATTTTTAAAATGCCAATTGGCAACTATATCTGAAATGCGTATACGCACCTATATCTGAAATGCCTATCGGCATCAATTTTTGAAATGCCTATCTGAAACTACATCTAAAATGCCTATCAGCACCTATATTTGAAATGCCTATCGGCAACCATATCTGGAATGCCTATCGGCACCTATATTTGAAATGCCTATCGGCTTCTATATCTGAAATGCCTATCGGCAACTATTTTTAAAATGCCAATTGGCAACTATATCTGAAATGCCTATCGGCACCTATATCTGAAATGCCTATCGGCACCTATTTTTGAAATGCCTATCGGAAACTATATCTGAAATGCCTATCGGCACCTATATCTGAAATGCCTATCGGCATCTATTTTTGAAATGCCTATCAGAAACTACATCTGAAATGCCTATCAGCACCTATATTTAGAATGCCTATCGGCAACCATATCTAAAATGCCTATCGACACCTATGTTTGAAATACCTATCGGCTTCTATATCTAAAATGCCTATCGGCACCTATTTTTAAAATGCCAATTGGCAACTATATCTGAAATGCCTATCGGCACCTATATCTGAAATTCCTATCGGCACCTATTTTTGAGATGCCTTTCGGAAACTACATCTGAAATGCCTATCTGCTCCTATACTTGAAATGCCTATCGGCAACCATATCTGGAATGCCTATCGGCACCTATATTTGAAATGCCTATCGGCTTCTATATCTGAAATGCCTATCGACACCTATTTTTAAAATGCCAATTGGCAACTATATCTGAAATGCGTATACGCACCTATATCTGAAATGCCTATCGGCATCAATTTTTGAAATGCCTATCTGAAACTACATCTAAAATGCCTATCAGCACCTATATTTGAAATGCCTATTGGCAACCATATCTGGAATGCCTCTCGGCACCTATATTTGATATGCCTATCGGCTTCTATATCTGAAATGCCTATCGGCACCTATTTTTAAAATGCCAATAGGCAAATATATCTGAAATGCCTATCGGCACCTATATCTGAATTGCCTATCGGCACCTATTTTTGAAATGCCTATCGGAAACTACATCTAAAATGCCTATCAGCACCTATATTTATAATGCCTATCGGCAACCACATCAGAAATGCCTGTCGGCACCTATATCTGAAATGCCTTTCGGCATTTATATCTGAAATGCCTATCGACACCTATATTTGAAATGCCTATCGGCACCTATATTTTAAATGCCTATCGGCAACTATATCTGATATGCCTATCGGCACCTATTTTTGAAATGCCTATCGGAAACTACATCTAAAATTCTTACCGGCGCCTATTTTTAAAATGCCAATCGGCAACTCTATCTGAAATGCCTATCGGCACCTATATCTGAAATGCCTATCGGCACCTATTTTTGAAATGCCTATCGGAAACTACATCTGAAATGCCTATCAGCACCTATATTTGAAATGCCTATCGGCAACTACATCAGAAATGCCTATCGGCACCTATATCTGAAATGCCTTTCAGCATTTATATCTGAAATGCCTATCGACACCTATATTTGAAATGCCTATTGGCACCTATATTTTAAATGCCTATCGGCAACTATATCTGATATGCCTATCGGCACCTATATCTGAAATGCCTATCGGCACATATTTTTGAAATGCCTATCGGAAACTACATCTGAAATGCCTATCAGCACCGATATTTGAAATGCCTATCGGCAACCATATCTGAATTGCCTATCGACACCTATATTTGAAATACCTATCGGCTTCTATATCTGAAATGCCTATCGACACCTATTTTTAAAATGCCAATCGGCAACTATATCTGAAATACCTATCGGCACATATATTTGAAATGCCTATCGGCAACCATATCTGGAATGCCTATCGGCACCTATATTTGAAATGCCTATCGGCTTCTATATCTGAAATGCTTATCGGCGCCTATTTTTAAAATGCCAATCGGCAACTATATCTGAAGTGCCTATCGGCACCTATATCTGAAATGCCTATCGGCACCTATATTTGAAATGCCTATAGGCAACTACATCAGAAATGCCTATCGGCACCTATATCTGAAATGCCTTTCGGCATTTATATCTGAAATGCCTATCGCCACCTATATTTGAAATGCCTATCGGCACCTATATTTTAAATGCCTATCGGCAACTATATCTGATATGCCTATCGGCACCTATATCTGAAATGCCTATCGGCACCTATTTTTGAAATGCCTATCGGAAACTACATCTGAAATGCCTATCAGCACCTATATTTGAAATGCCTATCGGCAACCACATCAGAAATGCCTATCGGCACCTATATCTGAAATGCCTTTTGGCATTTATATCTGAAATGCCTATCAACACCTAAATTTGAAATGCCTATCGGCACCTATATTTTAAATGCCTATCAACAAATATATCTGATATGCCTATCGGCACCTATATCTGAAATGCCTTTCGGCATTTATATCTGAAATGCCTATCTGCACCTATATTTGAAATGTCTATCGGCAACCATATCTGGAATGCCTATCGGCACCTATATTTGAAATGCCTATCGGCTTCTATATCTGAAATGCCTATCGGCACCTATTTTTAAAATGCCAATCGGCATTTATATCTGAAGTGCCTATCGGCACCTATATCTGAAATGCCTATCGGCACCTATTTTTGAAATGCCTATCGAAAACTACATCTGAAATGCCTATCAGCACCTATATTTGAAATGCCTATCGGCAACCACATCAGACATGCCTATCGGCACCTATATCTGAAATGCCTTTCGGCATTTATATCTGAAATGCCTATCGACACCTATTTTTAAAATGCCAATCGGCAACTATATCTGAAATGCCTATCGGCACCTATATTTGAAATGCCTATCGGCAACTATATCTGGAATACCTATCGGCACCTATATTTGAAATACCTATCGGCTTCTATATCTGAAATGCCTATCGGCACCTGTTTTTAAAATGCCAATCGGCAACTATATCTGAAATGCCTATCGGCACCTATATCTGAAATGCCTATCGGCATCAATTTTTGAAATGCCTATCGGAAACTACATCTGAAATGCCTATCAGCACTTATATTTTAAATGCCTCTCGGCAACCATATCTGGAATGCCTATCGGCACCTATATTTGAAATGCCTATCGGCTTCTATATCTGAAATGCCTATCGGCACCTATTTTTAAAATGCCAATTGGCAACTATATCTGAAATGCCTATCGGCACCTATATCTGAAATGCCTATCGGCACCTATTTTTGAAATGCCTATCGGAAACTACATCTGAAATGCCTATCTGCACCTATATTTAAAATGCCTATCGGCAACCATATCTAAAATGCCTATCGGCACCTATATTTGAAATGCCTATCGGCTTCTATATCTGAAATGCCTATCGGCACCTATTTTTAAAATGCCAATCGGCAACTATATCTGAAATGCCTATCGACACCTGTATCTGAAATGCCTATCGGCACCTATTTTTGAAATGCCTATCGGAAACTACATCTGAAATGCCTATCAGCACCTATATTTGAAATGCCTACCGGCAACCATATCTGAAATGCCTATCGACACCTATATTTGAAATATCTATCGGCTTCTATATCTAAAATGCCTATCGGCACCTATTTTTAAAATGCCAATCGGTAATTATATCTAAAATGCCTATCGGCACCTATATCTGAAATGCCTATCGGCACAAATTTTTGAAATGCCTATCGGAAACTACATCTGGAATGCCTATCAGCACCTATATTTAAAATGCCTATCGGCAACCATATCTGAATTGCCTATCGACACCTATATTTGATATACCTATCTGCTTCTATATCTGAAATGCCTATCGACACCTATTTTTAAAATGCCAATCGGCAACTATATCTGAAATGCCTATCGGCACCTATTTTTGAAATGACTATCGGAAACTACATCTGAAATGCCTATCAGCACCTATATTTGAAATGCCTACCGGCAACCATATCTGAAATGCCTATCGACACCTATATTTGAAATACCTATCGGCTTCTATATCTGAAATGCCTATCGGCACCAATTTTTTAAATGCCTATCAGAAACCACATCTGAAATGCCTATCAGCACCTTTATTTGAACTGACTATCGGCAACCATATCTGGAATGCCAATCGGCACCTATATTTGAAATGCCTATCGGCTTCTATATCTGAAATGCCTATCGACACCTATTTTTAAAATGCCAATTGGCAACTATATCTGAAATGCCTATCGGCACTTATATCTGAAATGCCTATCGGCATCAATTTTTGAAATGCCTATCGGAAACTACATCTGAAATGCCTATCAGCACTTATATTTTAAATGCCTCTCGGCAACCGTATCTGGAATGCCTATCGGCACCTATATTTGAAATGCCTATCGGCTTCTATATCTGAAATGCCTATCGGCACCTATTTTTAAAATGCCAATTGGCAACTATATCTGAAATGCCTATCGGCACCTATATCTGAAATGCCTATCGGCACCTATTTTTGAAATGCCTATCGGAAACTACATCTGAAATGCCTATCAGCACCTTTATTTGAAATGCCTATCGGCAACCATATCTGGAATGCCTATCGGCACCTATATTTGAAATGCCTATCGGCTTCTATATCTGAAATGCCTATCGGCACCTATTTTTAAAATGCCAATTGGCAACTATATCTGAAATGCCTATCGGCACCTATATCTGAAATTCCTAACGGCACCTATTTTTGAGATGCCTTTCGGAAACTACATCTGAAATGCCTATCTGCTCCTATACTTGAAATGCCTATCGGCAACCATATCTGAAATGCCTATCGACACCTATATTTGAAATACCTATCGGCTTCTATATCTGAAATGCCTATCGGCACCTGTTTTTAAAATGCCAATCGGCAACTATATCTGAAATGCCTATCGGCACCTATATCTGAAATGCCTATCGGCACCGATATTTGAAATGCCTATCGGCTTCTATATCTGAAATGCCTATCGGCTTCTATATCTGAAATGCCTATCGGCACCTATTTTTAAAATGCCAATCGGCAACTATATCTGTAATGCCTATCGGCACCTATATCTGAAATGCCTATCGGCACATATTTTTGAAATGCCTATCAGAAACTACATCTGAAATGCCTATCAGCACCTATATTTGAAATGCCTATTGGCAACCATATCTGGAATGCCTCTCGGCACCTATATTTGATATGCCTATCGGCTTCTATATCTGAAATGCCTATCGGCACCTATTTTCAAAATGCCAATAGGCAAATATATCTGAAATGCCTATCGGCACCTATATCTGAATTGCCTATCGGCACCTATTTTTGAAATGCCTATCGGAAACTACATCTAAAATGCCTATCAGCACCTATATTTATAATGCCTATCGGCAACCACATCAGAAATGCCTGTCGGCACCTATATCTGAAATGCCTTTCGGCATTTATATCTGAAATGCCTATCGACACCTATATTTGAAATGCCTATCGGCACCTATATTTTAAATGCCTATCGGCAACTATATCTGATATGCCTATCGGCACCTATTTTTGAAATGCCTATCGGAAACTACATCTGAAATGCCTATCAGCACCTATATTTGAAATGCCTATCGGCAACCATATCTGAAATGCCTATCGGCACCTATATCTGAAATGCCTTTTGGCATTTATATCTGAAATGCCTATCGACACCTATATTTAAAATGCCTATCGGCACCTATTTTTAAAATGCCAATCGGCAACTATATCTGAAATGCCTATCAGCACGTATATCTGAAATGCCTATCGGCACCAATTTTTGAAATGCCTATCGGAAACTACATCTGAAATGCCTATCAGCACCTTTATTTGAAATGACTTTCGACAACCATATCTGGAATGCCTATCGGCACCGATATTTGAAATACCTATCGGCTTCTATATCTGAAATGCCTATCGGCACCTATTTTTAAAATGCCAATCGGCAACTCTATCTGAAATGCCTATCGGCAACTATATCTGATATGCCTATCGGCACCTATATCTGAATTGCCTTTCGGCATTTATATCTGAAATGCCTATCAGCACCTATATTTGAAATGCCTATCGGCAACCATATCTGGAATGCCTATCGGCACCTATATTTGAAATGCCTATCGGCTTCTATATCTGAAATGCCTATCGGCACCTATTTTTAAACGGCCAATCGGCAACTATATATGAAGTGCCTATCGGCACCTATATCTGAAATGCCTATCGGCACCTATTTTTGAAATGCCTATCGAAAACTACATCTGAAATGCCTATCAGCACCTATATTTGAAATGCCTATCGGCAACCACATCAGAAATGCCTATCGGCACCTATATCTGAAATGCCTTTCGGCATTTATATCTAAAATGCCTATCGTCACTAATATTTGAAATGCCTATCGGCACCTATATTTTAAATGCCTATCGGCAACTATATCTGATATGGCTATCGGCACCTATATCTGAAATGCCTATCGGCACCTATTTTTGAAATGCCTATCGGAGACTACATTAAAAATGCCTATCGGCACCTATTTTTAAAATGCCAATCGGCAACGCTATCTTAAATGCCTATCGGCACCTATATCTGAAATGCCTATCGGCACCTATTTTTGAAATGCCTATCGGAAACTACATCTGAAATGCCTATCAGCACCTATATTTGAAATGCCTATCGGCAACCATATCTGAAATGCCTATCAACACCTATATTTGAAATACCTATCGGCTTCTATATCTGAAATGCCTATCGGCACCTATTTTTAAAATGCCAATCGGCAACTATATCTGAAATGCCTATCGGCACCTATATCTGAAATGCCTATCGGCACCAATTTTTGAAATGCCTATCGGAAACTACATCTGAAATGCCTATCAGCACCTATATTTGAAACGCCTATCGTCAACCATATCTGGAATGCCTATCGGCACCCATATTTGAAATGCCTATCGGCTTCTATATCTGAAATGCCTATCGACACCTATTTTTAAAATGCCAGTTGGCAACAATATCTGAAATGCCTATCGGCACCTATATCTGAAATGCCTATCGGTACCTATTGTTGAAATGCCTATCGGAAACTACTTCTGAAATGCCTATCAGCACTTATATTTGAAATGCCTATCGGCAAACATATCTGGAATACCTATCGGCACCTATATTTGAAATGCCTATCGGCTACTATATCTGAAATGCCTATCGGCACCTATTTTTAAAATGCAAATCGGAAACTATATCTGAAATGCCTATCGGCACCTATTTTTGAAATGCCTTTCGGAAACTACATCTGAAATGCCTATCTGCTCCTATATTTAAAATGCCTATCGGCAACCATATCTGAAATGCCTATCGACACCTATATTTGAAATACCTAACGGCTTCTATATCTGAAATGCCTATCGGCACTTGTTTTTAAAATGCCAATCGGCAACTATATTTGAAATGCCTATCGGCACCTATATCTGAAATGCCTATCGGCATTAATTTTTGAAATGCCTATCGGAAACTACATCTGAAATGCCTATCAGCACCTATATTTGAAATGCCTATCGGCAACCATATCTGGAATGCCTATCGGCACTTATATTTGAGATGCCTATCGGCTTCTATATCTGAAATGCCTATCGGCACCTATTTTTAAAATGCCAATCGGCAACTATATCTGAAATGCCAATCGGCACCTATATCTGAAATGCCTATCGGCACCAATTTTTGAAATGCCTATCGGAAACTACATCTGAAATGCCTATCGGCACCTATATCTGAAATGCCTATCGGCACCAATTTTTGAAATGCCTATCGGAAACTTCATCTGAAATGCCTATCAGCACCTATATTTGAAATGCCTATCGGCAACCATATCTGGAGTGCCTATCGGCACCTATATTTGAGATGCCTATCGGCTTCTATATCTGAAATGCCTATCGGCACCTATTTTTAAAATGCCAATCGGCAACTCTTTCTGAAATGCCTATCGGCACCCATATCTGAAATGCCTATCGGCACCTATTTTTGAAATGCCTATCGGAAACTAAATCTGAAATGCCTGTCAGCACCTATATTTAAAATGCCTATCGGCAACCATATCTGGAATGCCTATCGGCACCTATATTTGAAATGCCTATCGGCTTCTATATCTGAAATGCCTATCGGCACCTATTTTAAAAATGCCAATTGGCAACTATATCTGAAGTGCCTATCGGCGCCTATATCTGAAATGCCTATCGGCACCTATTTTTGAAATGCCTATCGAAAACTACATCTGAAATGCCTATCAGCAACTATATTTGAAATGCCTATCGGCAACCACATCAGAAATGCCTATCGGCACCTATATCTGAAATGTCTTTCGGCATTTATATCTGAAATGCCTATCGACACCTATATTTTAAATGCCTATTGGCACCCATATTTTAAATCCCTATCGGCAACTATATCTGATATGCCTATCGGCACCTATATCTGAAATGCCTATCGGCACCTATTTTTGAAATGCCTATCTGAAACTACATTTAAAATGCCTATCGGCACCTATTTTTAAAATGCCAATCGGCAACTGTATCTGAAATGCCTATCGGCACCTATTTTTGAAATGCCTATCGAAAACTACATCTGAAATGCCTATCAGCAACTATATTTGAAATGCCTATCGGCAACCACATCAGAAATGCCTATCGGCACTTATATCTGAAATGCCTTTCGGCATTTATATCTGAAATGCCTATCGACACCTATATTTTAAATGCCTATTGGCACCTATTTTTTAAATCCCAATCGGCAACTATATCTGAAATGCCTATCGGCACCTATATCTGAAATGCCTATTGGCACCTATTTTTGAAATGCCTATCGGAAACTACATCTGAAATGCCTATCAGCACCTATATTTGAAATGCCTATCGGCAACCATATCTGAAATGCCAATCGACACCTATATTTGAAATACCTATCGGCTTCTATATCTGAAATGCCTATCGGCACCTATTTTTAAAATGCCAGTCGGCAACTATATCTGAAATTCTTATCGGCACCTATATCTGAAATGACTATCGGCACCAATTTTTGAAATGCCTATCGGAAACTACATCTGAAATGCCTATCAGCACCTATATTTGAAATGCCTATCGGCAACCATATCTGGAATGCTTATCGGCACCTATATTTGAAATGCCTATCGGCTTCTATATCTAAAATGCCTATCGAAACCTATTTTTAAAATGCCAATTGGCAACTATATCTGAAGTGCCTATCGGCACCTATATCTGAAATGCCTATCGGTACCTAGTTTTGAAATGCCTATCGGAAACTACATCTGAAATGCCTATCAGCACCCATATTTGAAATGCCTATCGGCAACCATATCAGGAATGCATATCGGCACCTATATTTGAAATGCCTATCGGCTTCTATATCTGAAATGCCTATCGGCACCTATTTTTAAAATGCTAATCGGCAACTATAACTGAATTGCCTATCGGCACCTATATCTAAAATGCCTATCGGCACCTATTTTTGAAATGCCTTTCGGAAACTACATCTAAAATGCCTATCTGCTCCTATATTTGAAATGCCTATCGGCAACCATATCTGAAATGCCTATCGACACCTATATTTGAAATACCTATCGGCTTCTATATCTGAAATGCCTATCGGCACCTTTTTTTAAAATGCCAATCGGCAACTATATCTGAAATGCCTATCGGCACCTATATCTAAAATGCCTATCGGCATCAATTTTTGAAATGCCTATCGGAAACTACATCTAAAATGCCTATCAGCACCTATATTTGAAATGCCTATCGGCAACCATATCTGGAATGCCTATCGGCACCTATATTTGAAATGCCTATCGGCTTCTATATCTGAAATGCCTATCGGCACCTATTTTTTATAATGCCAATTGGCAACTATATCTGAAATGCCTATCGGCACCTATATCTGAAATGCCTATCGGCACCTATTTTTGAAATGCCTATCGGAAACTACATCTGAAATGCCTATCAGCACTTATATTTGAAATGCCTATCGGCAACCATATCTGCAATGCCTATCGGCACCTATATTTGAAATGCCTATCGGCTTCTATATCTGAAATGCCTATCGGCACCTATTTTTAAAATGCCAATCGGCAACTATATCTGAAATGCCTATCGGCACCTATATCTGAAATGCCTATCGGCACCTATTTTTGAAATGCCTATCGGTAACTACATCTAAAATGCCTATCAGCACCTATATTTGAAATGCCTATCGGCAACCATATCTGAAATGCCTATCGACACCTATATTTTAAATACCTATCGGCTTCTATATCTGAAATGCCTATCGGCACTTATTTTTAAAATGCCAATCGGTATATATATCTGAAATGCCTATCGGCACCTATATCTGAAATGCCTATCGGCACCAATTTTTGAAATGCCTATCGGAAACTACATCTGGAATGCCTATCAGCACCTTTATTTGAAATGCCTATCGGCAACTATATCTGGAATGCCTATCGGCAACTATATTTGAAATGCCTATCGGCTTCTATATCTGAAATGCCTATCGACACCTATTTTTAAAATGCCAATCGGCAATTATATCTGAAATGCCTATCGGCACCTATATCTGAAATGCCTTTCGGCACCTATTTTTGAAATGCCTATCGGAAATTACATCTGAAATGCCTATCAGTACCTATATTTGAAATGACAATCGGCAACCATATCTGAAATGCCTATCGACACCTATATTTGAAATACCTATCGGCTTCTATATCTAAAATGCCTATCGGCACCAATTTTAAAATGCCAATTAACAACTATATCTGATATGCCTATCGGCACCTATATCTGAAATGCCTATCGGTATCTTTTTTTGAAATGCCTATCGGAAACTACATCTGAAATGCCTATCAGCACTTATACTGTAAATGTCTATCGGCAACCATATCTGGAATGCCTATCGGCACCTATATTTTAAATGCCTATCGGCTTCTATATCTGAAATGCCTATCGGCACCTATTTTTAAAATGTTAATCGGCAACTATATCAGAAATGCCTATCGGCACCTATATCTGAAATGCCTATCGGCACCTACGTTTGAAATGCCTTTCGAAAACTACATCTGAAATGCCTATCTGCTCCTATATTTGAAATGCCTATCGGCAACCATATCTAAAATGCCTATCGACACCTATATTTGAAATACCTATCGGCTTTTATATCTGAAATGCCTATCGGCACCTGTTTTTAAAATGCCAATCGGCAACTATATCTTAAATGCCTATCGGCTCCTATATCTGAAATGCCTATCGGCATCAATTTTTGAAATGCCTATCGGAAACTACATCTGAAATGCCTATCAGCACCTATATTTGAAATGCCTATCGGCAACCATATCTGGAATGCCTATCGGCACCTATATTTGAAATGCCTATCGGCTTCTATATCTGAAATGCCTATCGGCACCTATTTTTAAAATGCCAATTGGCAACTATATCTGAAATGCCTATCGGCACCTATATCTGAAATGCCTATTGGCACCTATTTTTGAAATGCCTATCGGAAACTACATCTGAAATGCCTTACAGCACCTATATTTAAAATGCCTATCGGCAACCATATCTGGAATGCCTATCGGCACCTATATTTAAAATGCCTATCGGCTTCTATATCTGAAATTCCTATCGGCACCTATTTTTAAAATGCCAATAGGCAACTATATCTGAAATGCCTATCGGCACCTATATCTGAAATGCCTATCGGCACCTATTTTTGAAATGCCTATCGGCACCTATATTTCAAATGCCTATCGGCAACTATATCTGATATGCCTGTCGGCACCTATATCTGAAATGCCTATCGGCACCTATTTTTGAAATGCCTATTGGAAACTACATCTAAAATGCCTATCGGCACCTATTTTTAAAATGCCAATCGGCAAATATATCTGAAATGCCTATCGGCACCTATATCTGAAATG
Source organism: Venustoraphidia nigricollis (assembly GCA_034508555.1). Taxonomy (NCBI): domain Eukaryota; kingdom Metazoa; phylum Arthropoda; class Insecta; order Raphidioptera; family Raphidiidae; genus Venustoraphidia; species Venustoraphidia nigricollis. Next base: position 2,157,137 of record JAVRKA010000073.1, read on the forward strand.
CCTATCGGCACCAATTTTTAAAATGCCTATCGGAAACTACATCTGAAATGCCTATCAGCACCTATATTTGAAATGCCTATCGGCAACCATATCTGGAATGCTTATCGGCACCTATATTTGAAATGCCTATCGGCTTCTATATCTGAAATGCCTATCCGCACCTATTTTTAAAATGCCAATCGGCAACTATATCTGAAATGCCTATCGGCACCTATATCTGAAATGCCTATCGGCACCTATTTTTGAAATGCCTATCGGAAACTACATCTGAAATGCCCATCAGCACCTATATTTGAAATGCCTTTCGGCAACCATATCTGAAATGCCTATCGACACCTATATTTGAAATACCTATCGACTTCTATATCTGAAATGCCTATCGGCACCTATTTTTAAAATGCCAATCGGTAACTATATCTGAAATGCCTATCGGCACCTATATCTGAAATGCCTTTTGGCACCAATTTTTGAAATGCCTATCGGAAACTACATCTGGAATGCCTATCAGCACCTATATTTGAAATGCCTATCGGCAACCATATCTGGAATGCTTATCGGCACTTATATATGTAATGCCTATCGGCTTCAATATCTGAAATGTCTATCGGCACCTATTTTTAAAATGCCAATCGGCAACTATATCTGAAATGCCTATCGGCACTTATATCTGAAATGCCTATCGGCACCAATTTTTGAAATGCCTATCGGAAACTACATCTGAAATGCCTATCAGCACCTATATTTGAAATGCCTATCGGCAAACATATCTGGAATGCTTATCGGCACCTATATTTGAAATGCCTATCGGCTTCTATATCTGAAATGCCTGTCGCCACCTATTTTTAAAATGCTAATCGGCAACTATATCTGAAATGCCTATCGGCACCTATATCTGAAATGCCTATCGGCACCTATTTTTGAAATGCCTATCGGAAACTACATCTGAAATGCCTATCAGCACCTATATTTGAAATGCCTATCGGCAACCATATCCGGAATGCCTATCGGCACCTATATTTGAAATGCCTATCGGCTTCTATATCTGAAATGCCTATCGGCACCTATTTTTAAAATGCCAAACGGCAACTATATCTGAAATGCCTATCGGCACCTATATCTGAAATGCCTATCGGCACCTATTTTTGAAATGCCTATCGGAAAATACATCTGAAATGCCTAACAGCACCTATATTTGAAATGCCTATCGGCAACCATATCTGGAATGCCTATCGGCACCTATATTTGAAATGCCTATCGGCTTCTATATCTGAAATGCCTATCGGCACCTATTTTTAAAATGCCAAACGGCAACTATATCTGAAATGCCTATCGGCACCTATATCTGAAATGCCTATCGGCACCAATTTTTGAAATGCCTATCAAAAACTACATCTGGAATGCCTATCGGCACCTATATTTGAAATGCCTATCGGCTTCTATATCTGAAATGCCTATCGACACCTATTTTTAAAATGCCAATCGGCAACTATATCTGGAATGCCTATCGGCACCTATATCTGAAATGCCTATCGGCACAAATTTTTGAAATTCCTATCGGAAACTACATCTGAAATGCCTATCAGCACCTATATTTGAAATGCCTATCGGCAACCATATCTGGAATGCCTATCGGCACCTATATTTGAATTGCCTTTCGGCTTCTATATCTGAAATGCCTATTGGCACCAATTTTGAAAATGCCAATCGGCAACTATATCTGAAATGCCTATCGGCACCTATATTTGAAATGCCTATCGGCACCTATTTTTGAAATGCCTATCGGAAACTACATCTGAAATGCCTATCAGCACCTATATTTGAAATGCCTATCGGCAACCACATCAGAAATGCCTATCGGCACGTATATCTGAAATGCCTTTCGGCATTTATATCTGAAATGCCTATCGACACCTATATTTGAAATGCCTATCGGCACCTATATTTCAAATGCCTATCGGCAACTATATCTGATATGCCTATCGGCACCTACATCTGAAATGCCTATCGGCACCTATTTTTGAAATGCCTATCGGAAACTACATCTAAAATGCCTATCGGCACCTATTTTTAAAATGCCAATCGGCAAATATATCTGAAATGCCTATCGGCACCTATATCTATAATGCCTATCGGCACCTATTTTTGATATGCCTATCGGAAACTACATCTGAAATTCCTATCAGCACCTATATTTGAAATGCCTATCGGCAAACATATCTGAAATGCCTATCGACACCTATATTTGAAATACCTATCGGCTTCTATATCTGAAATGCCTATCTGCACCTATTTTTAAAATGCCAATCGGCAACTATATCTGAAATGCCTATCGGCACCTATATCTGAAATGCCTATCGCACCAATTTTTGAAATGCCTATCGGAAACTACATCTGAAATGCCTATCAGCACCTATATTTGAAATGCCTATCGGCAACCATATCTGGAATGCCTATCGGCACCTATATTTTAGAAGCCTATCGGCTTCTATATCTGAAATGCCTATCGGCACCTATTTTAAAATGCCAATCGGCAACTTTATCTGAAATGCCTATCGGCACTTATATCTAAAATACCTATCGGCACCAATTTTTGAAATGCCTATCGGAAACTACATCTGAAATGCCTATCAGCACCTATATTTGAAATGCCTATCAGCAACCATATCTGGAATGCTTATCGGCACCTATATTTGAAATGCCTATCGGCTTCTATATCTGAAATGCCTATCGCCACCTATTTTCAAAATGCCAATCGGCAACTATATCTGAAATGCCTATCGGCACCTATATCTGAAATGCCTATCGGCACCTATTTTTGAAATGCCTATCGGAAACTACGTCTGAAATGCCTATCAGCACCTATATTTGAAATGACTATCGGCAACCATATCCATAATGCCTATCGGCACCTATATTTGAAATGCCTATCGGCTTCTATATCTGAAATGCCTATCGGCACCTATTTTTAAAATGCCAATCGGCAACTATATCTGAAATGCCTATAGGCACCTATATCTGAAATGCCTATCGGCACCTATTTTTGAAATGCCTATCGGAAACTACATCTGAAATGCCTATCAGCACCTATATTTGAAATGCCTAGCGGCAACCATATCTGAAATGCCTATCGACACCTATGTTTGAAATACCTATCGGCTTCTATATCTAAAATGCCTATCGGCACCTATTTTAAAAATGCCAATCGGTAACTATATCTGAAATGCCTATCGGCACCTATATCTGAAATGCCTATCGGCACCAATTTTTGAAATGCCTATCGGACACTACATCTGGAATGCCTATCAGCACCTATATTTGAAATGCCTATCGGCAACCATATCTGGAATTCCTATCGGCACCTATATTTGAAATGCCTATCGGCTTTTATATCTGAAATGCCTATCGACACCTATTTTTTAAATGCAGATCGGCAACTATATCTGAAATGCCTATCGGCACCTATATCTGAAATGCCTATCGGCACCAATTTTTGAAATGCCTTTCGGAAACTACATCTGAAATGCCTATCAGCACCTATATTTGAAATGCCTATCGGCAACCATATCTGGAATGCCTATCGGCACCTATATTTGAAATGCCTATCGGCTTATATATCTGAAATGCCTATTGGCACCTATTTTTAAAATGCCAATCGGCAACTATATCTGAAATGCCTATCGGCACCTATATCTGAAATGCCTATCGGCACCTATTTTTGAAATGCCTATCGGAAACTACATCTGAAATGCCTATCAGCACCTATATTTGAAATGCCTATCGGCAACCACATCAGAAATGCCTATCGGCACGTATATCTAAAATGCCTTTCGGCATTTATATCTGAAATGCCTATCGACACCTATATTTGAAATGCCTATCGGCACCTATATTTCAAATGCCTATCGGCAACTATATCTGATATGCCTATCGGCACCTATATCTGAAATGCCTATCGGCACCTATTTTTGAAATACCTATCGGAAACTACATCTAAAATGCCTATCGGCACCTATTTTTAAAATGCCAATCGGCAACTATATCTGAAATGCCTATCGGCACCTATATCTGAAATGCCTATCGGCACCTATTTTTGAAATGCCTATTGGAAACTACATCTGAAATTCCTATCAGCACCTATATTTGAAACGCCTATCGGCAACCATATCTGAAATGCCTATCGACACCTATATTTAAAATTCCTATCGGCTTCTATATCTGAAATGTTTATCGGCACCTATTTTAAAAATGCCAATCGGCAACTATATCTGAAATGCCTATGGGCACCTATATCTGAAATGCCTATGGGCACCTATATCTGAAATGCCTATCAGCACCTATTTTTGAAATGGCTATTCGCGACCATATCTGGAATGCTTATCGGCACTTATATATGTAATGCCTATCGGCTTCTATATCTGAAATGCATATCGGCACCTATTTTTAAAATGCCAATCGGCAACTTTATCTGAAATGCCTATCGGCACCTATATCTGAAATGCCTATCGGCACCTATTTTTGAAATGCCTATCGGAAACTACATCTGAAATGCCTATCAGCACTTATATTTGAAATGCCTATCGGCAACCATATCTGCAATGCCTATCGGCACCTATATTTGAAATGCCTATCGGCTTCTATATCTGAAATGCCTATCGGCACCTATTTTTAAAATGCCAATCGGCAACTATATCTGAAATGCCTATCGGCACCTATATCTGAAATGCCTATCGGCACCTATTTTTGAAATGCCTATCGGTAACTACATCTAAAATGCCTATCAGCACCTATATTTGAAATGCCTATCGGCAACCATATCTGAAATGCCTATCGACACCTATATTTTAAATACCTATCGGCTTCTATATCTGAAATGCCTATCGGCACTTATTTTTAAAATGCCAATCGGTATATATATCTGAAATGCCTATCGGCACCTATATCTGAAATGCCTATCGGCACCAATTTTTGAAATGCCTATCGGAAACTACATCTGGAATGCCTATCAGCACCTTTATTTGAAATGCCTATCGGCAACTATATCTGGAATGCCTATCGGCAACTATATTTGAAATGCCTATCGGCTTCTATATCTGAAATGCCTATCGACACCTATTTTTAAAATGCCAATCGGCAACTATATCTGAAATGCCTATCGGCACCTATATCTGAAATGCCTTTCTGCACCTATTTTTGAAATGCCTATCGGAAATTACATCTGAAATGCCTTTCAGTACCTATATTTGAAATGACAATCGGCAACCATATCTGAAATGCCTATCGGCACCTATATCTGAAATGCCTATCGGCACAAATTTTTGAAATGCCTTTCGGAAACTACATCTGAAATGCCTATCAGCACCTATATTTGAAATGCCTATCGGCAACCATATCTGGAATGCCTATCGGCACCTATATTTGAAATGCCTATCGGTTTATATATCTGAAATGCCTATTGGCACCTATTTTTAAAATGCCAATCGGCAACTATATCTGAAATGCCTATCGGCACCTATATCTGAAATGCCTATCGGCACCTATTTTTGAAATGCCTATCGGAAACTACATCTGAAATGCCTATCAGCACCTATATTTGAAATGCCTATCGGCAACCACATCAGAAATGCCTATCGGCACGTATATCTAAAATGCCTTTCGGCATTTATATCTGAAATGCCTATCGACACCTATATTTGAAATGCCTATCGGCACCTATATTTCAAATGCCTATCGGCAACTATATCTGATATGCCTATCGGCACCTATATCTGAAATGCCTATCGGCACCTATTTTTGAAATACCTATCGGAAACTACATCTAAAATGCCTATCGGCACCTATTTTTAAAATGCCAATCGGCAACTATATCTGAAATGCCTATCGGCACATATATCTGAAATGCCTATCGGCACCTATTTTTGAAATGCCTATCGGAAACTACATCTGAAATTCCTATCAGCACCTATATTTGAAACGCCTATCGGCAACCATATCTGAAATGCCTATTGACACCTATATTTAAAATACCTATCGGCTTCTATATCTGAAATGCCTATCGGCACCTATTTTTAAAATGCCAATCGGCAACTATATCTGAAATGGCTATGGGCACCTATATCTGAAATGCCTATGGGCACCTATATCTGAAATGCCTATCAGCACCTATTTTTGAAATGCCTATCGGCGACCATATCTGGAATGCTTATCGGCACTTATATATGTAATGCCTATCGGCTTCTATATCTGAAATGCATATCGGCACCTATTTTTAAAATGCCAATCGGCAACTTTATCTGAAATGCCTATCGGCACTTACATCTGAAATACCTATCGGCACCAATTTTTGAAATGCCTATCGGAAACTACATCTGAAATGCCTATCAGCACCTATATTTGAAATGCCTATCGGCAACCATATCTGGAATGCTTATCGGCACCTATATTTGAAATGCCTATCGGCTTCTATATCTGAAATGCCCATCGCCACCTATTTTCAAAATGCCAATCGGCAACTATATCTGAAATGCCTATCGGCACCTATATCTGAAATGCCTATCGGCACCTATTTTTGAAATGCCTATCGGAAACTACATCTGAAATGCCTATCAGCACCTATATTTGAAATGCCTATCGGCAACCATATCCGGAATGCCTATCGACACCTATATTTGAAATGCCTATCGGCTTCTATATCTGAAATGCCTATCGGCACATATTTTTAAAATGCCAATCGGCAACTATATCTGAAATGCCTATAGGCACCTATACCTGAAATGCCTATCGGCACCTATTTTTGAAATGCCTATCGGAAACTACATTTGAAATGCCTATCAGCACCTATATTTGAAATGCCTAGCGGCAACCATATCTGAAATGCCTATCGACACCTATGTTTGAAATACCTATCGGCTTCTATATCTAAAATGCCTATCGGCACCTATTTTTAAAATGCCAATCGGTAACTATATCTGAAATGCCTATCGGCACCTATATCTGAAATGCCTATCGGCACCAATTTTTGAAATGCCTATCGGAAACTACATCTGGAATGCCTATAGCACCTATATTTGAAATGCCTATCGGCAACCATATCTGGAATGCCTATCGGCACCTATATTTGAAATGCCTATCGGCTTATATATCTGAAATGCCTATTGGCACCTATTTTTAAAATGCCAATCGGCAACTATATCTGAAATGCCTATCGGCACCTATATCTGAAATGCCTATCGGCACCTATTTTTGAAATGCCTATCGGAAACTACATCTGAAATGCCTATCAGCACCTATATTTGAAATGCCTATCGGCAACCACATCAGAAATGCCTATCGGCACGTATATCTAAAATGCCTTTCGGCATTTATATCTGAAATGCCTATCGACACCTATATTTGAAATGCCTATCGGCACCTATATTTCAAATGCCTATCGGCAACTATATCTGATATGCCTATCGGCACCTATATCTGAAATGCCTATCGGCACCTATTTTTGAAATACCTATCGGAAACTACATCTAAAATGCCTATCGGCACCTATTTTTAAAATGCCAATCGGCAACTATATCTGAAATGCCTATCGGCACCTATATCTGAAATGCCTATCGGCACCTATTTTTGAAATGCCTATTGGAAACTACATCTGAAATTCCTATCAGCACCTATATTTGAAACGCCTATCGGCAACCATATCTGAAATGCCTATCGACACCTATATTTAAAATTCCTATCGGCTTCTATATCTGAAATGCCTATCGGCACCTATTTTAAAAATGCCAATCATCAACTATATCTGAAATGCCTATGGGCACCTATATCTGAAATGCCTATGGGCACCTATATCTGAAATGCCTATCAGCACCTATTTTTGAAATGGCTATTCGCGACCATATCTGGAATGCTTATCGGCACTTATATATGTAATGCCTATCGGCTTCTATATCTGAAATGCATATCGGCACCTATTTTTAAAATGCCAATCGGCAACTTTATCTGAAATGCCTATCGGCACCTATATCTGAAATGCCTATCGGCACCTATTTTTGAAATGCCTATCGGAAACTACATCTGAAATGCCTATCAGCACTTATATTTGAAATGCCTATCGGCAACCATATCTGCAATGCCTATCGGCACCTATATTTGAAATGCCTATCGGCTTCTATATCTGAAATGCCTATCGGCACCTATTTTTAAAATGCCAATCGGCAACTATATCTGAAATGCCTATCGGCACCTATATCTGAAATGCCTATCGGCACCTATTTTTGAAATGCCTATCGGTAACTACATCTAAAATGCCTATCAGCACCTATATTTGAAATGCCTATCGGCAACCATATCTGAAATGCCTATCGACACCTATATTTTAAATACCTATCGGCTTCTATATCTGAAATGCCTATCGGCACTTATTTTTAAAATGCCAATCGGTATATATATCTGAAATGCCTATCGGCACCTATATCTGAAATGCCTATCGGCACCAATTTTTGAAATGCCTATCGGAAACTACATCTGGAATGCCTATCAGCACCTTTATTTGAAATGCCTATCGGCAACTATATCTGGAATGCCTATCGGCAACTATATTTGAAATGCCTATCGGCTTCTATATCTGAAATGCCTATCGACACCTATTTTTAAAATGCCAATCGGCAACTATATCTGAAATGCCTATCGGCACCTGTATCTGAAATGCCTTTCTGCACCTATTTTTGAAATGCCTATCGGAAATTACATCTGAAATGCTTTTCAGTACCTATATTTGAAATGACAATCGGCAACCATATCTGAAATGCCTATCGGCACCTATATCTGAAATGCCTATCGGCACAAATTTTTGAAATGCCTTTCGGAAACTACTTCTGAAATGCCTATCAGCACCTATATTTGAAATGCCTATCGGCAACCATATCTGGAATGCCTATCGGCACCTATATTTGAAATGCCTATCGGCTTATATATCTGAAATGCCTATTGGCACCTATTTTTAAAATGCCAATCGGCAACTATATCTGAAATGCCTATCGGCACCTATATCTGAAATGCCTATCGGCACCTATTTTTGAAATGCCTATCGGAAACTACATCTGAAATGCCTATCAGCACCTATATTTGAAATGCCTATCGGCAACCACATCAGAAATGCCTATCGGCACGTATATCTAAAATGCCTTTCGGCATTTATATCTGAAATGCCTATCGACACCTATATTTGAAATGCCTATCGGCACCTATATTTCAAATGCCTATCGGCAACTATATCTGATATGCCTATCGGCACCTATATCTGAAATGCCTATCGGCACCTATTTTTGAAATACCTATCGGAAACTACATCTAAAATGCCTATCGGCACCTATTTTTAAAATGCCAATCGGCAACTATATCTGAAATGCCTATCGGCACATATATCTGAAATGCCTATCGGCACCTATTTTTGAAATGCCTATCGGAAACTACATCTGAAATTCCTATCAGCACCTATATTTGAAACGCCTATCGGCAACCATATCTGAAATGCCTATCGACACCTATATTTAAAATACCTATCGGCTTCTATATCTGAAATGCCTATCGGCACCTATTTTTAAAATGCCAATCGGCAACTATATCTGAAATGGCTATGGGCACCTATATCTGAAATGCCTATGGGCACCTATATCTGAAATGCCTATCAGCACCTATTTTTGAAATGCCTATCGGCGACCATATCTGGAATGCTTATAGGCACTTATATATGTAATGCCTATCGGCTTCTATATCTGAAATGCATATCGGCACCTATTTTTAAAATGCCAATCGGCAACTTTATCTGAAATGCCTATCGGCACTTATATCTGAAATACCTATCGGCACCAATTTTTGAAATGCCTATCGGAAACTACATCTGAAATGCCTATCAGCACCTATATTTGAAATGCCTATCGGCAACCATATCTGGAATGCTTATCGGCACCTATATTTGAAATGCCTATCGGCTTCTATATCTGAAATGCCCATCGCCACCTATTTTCAAAATGCCAATCGGCAACTATATCTGAAATGCCTATCGGCACCTATATCTGAAATGCCTATCGGCACCTATTTTTGAAATGCCTATCGGAAACTACATCTGAAATGCCTATCAGCACCTATATTTGAAATGCCTATCGGCAACCATATCCGGAATGCCTATCGACACCTATATTTGAAATGCCTATCGGCTTCTATATCTGAAATGCCTATCGGCACATATTTTTAAAATGCCAATCGGCAACTATATCTGAAATGCCTATAGGCACCTATACCTGAAATGCCTATCGGCACCTATTTTTGAAATGCCTATCGGAAACTACATTTGAAATGCCTATCAGCACCTATATTTGAAATGCCTAGCGGCAACCATATCTGAAATGCCTATCGACACCTATGTTTGAAATACCTATCGGCTTCTATATCTAAAATGCCTATCGGCACCTATTTTTAAAATGCCAATCGGTAACTATATCTGAAATGCCTATCGGCACCTATATCTGAAATGCCTATCGGCACCAATTTTTGAAATGCCTATCGGAAACTACATCTGGAATGCCTATCAGCACCTATATTTGAAATGCCTATCGGCAACCATATCTGGAATGCCTATCGGCACCTATATTTGAAATGCCTATCGGCTTCTATATCTGAAATGCCTATCGACACCTATTTTTTAAATGCAGATCGGCAACTATATCTGAAATGCCTATCGACACCTATATCTGAAATGCCTATCGGCACCAATTTTTGAAATTCCTTTCGGAAACTACATCTGAAATGCCTATCAGCACCTATATTTGAAATGCCTATCGGCAACCATATCAGAAATGCCTATCGGCACGTATATCTAAAATGCCTTTCGGCATTTATATCTGAAATGCCTATCGACACCTATATTTGAAATGCCTATCGGCACCTATATTTCAAATGCCTATCGGCAACTATATCTGATATGCCTATCGGCACCTATATCTGAAATGCCTATCGGCACCTATTTTTGAAATACCTATCGGAAACTACATCTAAAATGCCTATCGGCACCTATTTTTGAAATGCCTATCGGAAACTACATCTGAAATGCCTATCAGCACCTATATTTGAAATGCCTATCGGCAACCATATCTGGAATGCCTATCGGCACCTATATTTGAAATGCCTATCGGCTTCTATATCTGAAATGCCTATCGACACCAATTTTTAAAATGCCAATTGGCAACTATATCTGAAATGCGTATACGCACCTATATCTGAAATGCCTATCGGCATCAATTTTTGAAATGCCTATCTGAAACTACATCTAAAATGCCTATCAGCACCTATATTTGAAATGCCTATCGGCAACCATATCTGGAATGCCTATCGGCACCTATATTTGAAATGCCTATCGGCTTCTATATCTGAAATGCCTATCGGCAACTATTTTTAAAATGCCAATTGGCAACTATATCTGAAATGCCTATCGGCACCTATATCTGAAATGCCTATCGGCACCTATTTTTGAAATACCTATCGGAAACTACATCTAAAATGCCTATCGGCACCTATTTTTAAAATGCCAATCGGCAACTATATCTGAAATGCCTATCGGCACATATATCTGAAATGCCTATCGGCACCTATTTTTGAAATGCCTATCGGAAACTACATCTGAAATTCCTATCAGCACCTATATTTGAAACGCCTATCGGCAACCATATCTGAAATGCCTATCGACACCTATATTTAAAATACCTATCGGCTTCTATATCTGAAATGCCTATCGGCACCTATTTTTAAAATGCCAATCGGCAACTATATCTGAAATGCCTATGGGCACCTATATCTGAAATGCCTATGGGCACCTATATCTGAAATGCCTATCAGCACCTATTTTTGAAATGCCTATCGGCGACCATATCTGGAATGCTTATCGGCACTTATATATGTAATGCCTATCGGCTTCTATATCTGAAATGCATATCGGCACCTATTTTTAAAATGCCAATCGGCAACTTTATCTGAAATGCCTATCGGCACTTATATCTGAAATACCTATCGGCACCAATTTTTGAAATGCCTATCGGAAACTACATCTGAAATGCCTATCAGCACCTATATTTGAAATGCCTATCGGCAACCATATCTGGAATGCTTATCGGCACCTATATTTGAAATGCCTATCGGCTTCTATATCTGAAATGCCCATCGCCACCTATTTTCAAAATGCCAATCGGCAACTATATCTGAAATGCCTATCGGCACCTATATCTGAAATGCCTATCGGCACCTATTTTTGAAATGCCTATCGGAAACTACATCTGAAATGCCTATCAGCACCTATATTTGAAATGCCTATCGGCAACCATATCCGGAATGCCTATCGACACCTATATTTGAAATGCCTATCGGCTTCTATATCTGAAATGCCTATCGGCACCTATTTTTAAAATGCCAATCGGCAACTATATCTGAAATGCCTATAGGCACCTATACCTGAAATGCCTATCGGCACCTATTTTTGAAATGCCTATCGGAAACTACATTTGAAATGCCTATCAGCACCTATATTTGAAATGCCTAGCGGCAACCATATCTGAAATGCCTATCGACACCTATGTTTGAAATACCTATCGGCTTCTATATCTAAAATGCCTATCGGCACCTATTTTTAAAATGCCAATCGGTAACTATATCTGAAATTCCTATCGGCACCTATATCTGAAATGCCTATCGGCACCAATTTTTGAAATGCCTATCGGAAACTACATCTGGAATGCCTATCAGCACCTATATTTGAAATGCCTATCGGCAACCATATCTGGAATGCCTATCGGCACCTATATTTGAAATGCCTATCGGCTTCTATATCTGAAATGCCTATCGACACCTATTTTTTAAATGCAGATCGGCAACTATATCTGAAATGCCTATCGACACCTATATCTGAAATGCCTATCGGCACCAATTTTTGAAATTCCTTTCGGAAACTACATCTGAAATGCCTATCAGCACCTATATTTGAAATGCCTATCGGCAACCATATCTGAAATGCCTATCGGCACGTATATCTAAAATGCCTTTCGGCATTTATATCTGAAATGCCTATCGACACCTATATTTGAAATGCCTATCGGCACCTATATTTCAAATGCCTATCGGCAACTATATCTGATATGCCTATCGGCACCTATATCTTAAATGCCTATCGGCACCTATTTTTGAAATACCTATCGGAAACTACATCTAAAATGCCTATCGGCACCTATTTTTGAAATGCCTATCGGAAACTACATCTGAAATGCCTATCAGCACCTATATTTGAAATGCCTATCGGCAACCATATCTGGAATGCCTATCGGCACCTATATTTGAAATGCCTATCGGCTTCTATATCTGAAATGCCTATCGACACCTATTTTTAAAATGCCAATTGGCAACTATATCTGAAATGCCTATCGGCATCAATTTTTGAAATGCCTATCTGAAACTACATCTAAAATGCCTATCAGCACCTATATTTGAAATGCCTATCGGCAACCATATCTGGAATGCCTATCGGCACCTATATTTGAAATGCCTATCGGCTTCTATATCTGAAATGCCTATCGGCAACTATTTTTAAAATGCCAATTGGCAACTATATCTGAAATGCCTATCGGCACCTATATCTGAAATGCCTATCGGCACCTATTTTTGAAATGCCTATCGGAAACTACATCTGAAATGCCTATCAGCACCTATATTTGAAATGCCTGTCGGTAACCATATCTGGAATGCCTATCGGCACCTATATTTAAAATGACTATCGGCTTCTATATCTGAAATGCCTATCGGCACCTATTTTTAAAATGCCAACTGGCAACTATATCTGAAATGCCTATCGGCACCTATATCTGAAATGCCTATCGGCACCTATTTTTGAAATGCCTATCTGAAACTACATCTAAAATGCCTATCAGCACCTATATTTGAAATGCCTGTCGGCAACCATATCTGGAATGCCTATCGGCACCTATATTTAAAATGCCTATCGGCTTCTATATCTGAAATGCCTATCGCACCTATTTTTAAAATGCCAATCGGCAACTATATCCGAAATGCCTATCGGCACCTATATCTGAAATGCCTATCGGCATCTATTTTTGAAATGCCTATCAGAAACTACATCTGAAATGCCTATCAGCACCTATATTTAGAATGCCTATCGGCAACCATATCTAAAATGCCTATCGACACCTATGTTTGAAATACCTATCGGCTTCTATATCTAAAATGCCTATCGGCACCTATTTTTAAAATGCCAATCGGTAACTATATCTGAAATGCCTATCGGCACCTATATCTGAAATGCCTATCGGCAACAACTTTTGAAATGCCTATCCGAAACTACATCTGGAATGCCTATCAGCACCTATATTTGAAATGCCTATCGGCAACCATATCTGGAATGCCTATCGGCACCTATATTTGAAATGCCTATCGGCTTCTATATCTGAAATGCCTATCGACACCTATTTTTAAAATGCCAATCGGCAACTATATCTGAAATGCTTATCGGCACCTATATCTAAAATGCCTATCGGCACCTATTTTTGAAATGCCTATCGGAAACTACATCTGGAATGCCTATCAGCACCTATATTTGAAATGCCTATCGGCAACCATATCTGGAATGCCTATCGGCACCTATATTTGAAATGCCTATCGGCTTCTATATCTGAAATGCCTATCGACACCTATTTTTAAAATGCCAATCGGCAACTATATCTGAAATGCTTATCGGCACCTATATCTAAAATGCCTATCGGCACCTATATTTGAAATGCCTATCGGCTTGTATATCTGAAATGCCTATCGGCACATATTTTTAAAATGCCAATCGGCAACTATATCTGAAGTGCCTATCGGCACCTATATCTGAAATGCCTATCGGAACCTATTTTTGAAATGCCTATCGAAAACTACATCTGAAATGCCTATCAGCACCTATATTTAAAATGCCTATCGGCAACCACATCAGAAATGCCTATCGGCACCTATATCTGAAATGCCTTTCGGCATTTATATCTGAAATGCCTATCGACACATATATTTGAAATGCCTATCGGCCCCCTATATTTTAAATGCCTATCGGCAACTATATCTGATATGCCTATCGGCACCTATATCTGAAATGCCTATCGGCACCTTTTTTTGAAATGCCTATCGGAAACTACATCTAAAATGCCTATCGGCACCTATTTTTAAAATGCCAATCGGCACCTCAATCTGAAATGCCTATCTAAAACTACATCTGAAATGCCAATCAGCACCTATATTTGAAATTTCTATCGGCAACAATATCTGGAATGCCTATCGGCACCTATATTAGAAATGCCTTTTGGCTTCTATATTTGAAATGCCTATCGACACCTATTTTAAAAATGCCAATTGGCAACTATATCTAAAATGCCTATCGGCACCTATATCTGAAATGCCTATCGGTACCTATTTTTGAAATGCTTATCAGAAACTACATCTGAAATGCCTATCAGCACTTATATTTGAAATGCCTATCGGCAACCATATCTGGAATGCCTATCGGCACCTATATTTGAAATGCCTATTGGCTTCTATATCTGAAATGCTTATCGGCACCTATTTTTAAAATGCCAATCGGCAACTATATCTGAAATGCCTATCGGCACCTATATCTGAAATGCCTATCGGCACCTATTTTTGAAATGCCTTTTGGAAACTACATTTGAAATGCGTATCTGCTTATATATTTGAAATGCCTTTCGTCAACCATATCTGAAATGCCTATCGACACCTATATTTGAAATACCTATCGGCTTCTATATCTGAAATGCCTATCGGCACCTGTTTTTAAAATGCCAATCCGCAACTATATCTGAAATGCCTATCGGCACCTATATCTGAAATGCCTATCGGCACCTATTTTTGAAATGCCTATCGGAAACTACATCTGAAATGCCTATCAGCACCTATATTTGAAATGCCTATCGGCAACCATATCTGGAAAGCCTATCGGCACCTATATATGAAATGCCTATCGGCTTCTATATCTGAAATGCCTATCGGCACCTATTTTTAAAATGCCAATCGGCAAATATATCTGAAATGCCTATCGGCACCTATATCTGAAATGCCTATCGGCACCTATTTTTGAAATGCCTATCGGAAACTACATCTGAAATGCCTATCAGCACCTATAATTGAAATGCCTATCGGGAACCATATCTGAAATGCCTATCGACACCTATATTTAAATTGCCTATCGGCTTCTATATCTGAAATGCCTATCGACACCTATTTTTAAAATGCCAATCGGCAACTGTATCTGAAATGCCTATCGGCACCTATATCTGAAATGCCTATAGCACCTATTTTTGAAATGCCTATCGGAAACTACATCTGAAATGCCTATCAGCACCTATATTTGAAATGCCTATCGGCAACCATATCTGAAATGCCTATCGACACCTATATTTGAAATACCTATCGGCTTCTATATCTGAAATGCCTATCGGCACCTATTTTTAAAATGCCAATCGGCAACTATATCTGAAATGCCTATCGGCACCTATATCTGAAATGCCTATCGGCACCAATTTTTGAAATGCCTATCGGAAACTACATCTGAAATGCCTATCAGCACCTATATTTGAAATGCCTATCGGCAACCATATCTGGAATGCTTATTGGCACCTATATTTGAAATGCCTATCGGCTTTTATATCTGAAATGCCGATAGGCACCTATTTTTAAAATGCCAATCGGCAACTATATCTGATATGCCTATAGGCACCTATATCTGAAATGCTTATCGGCACCTATTTTTGAAATGCCTATCGGAAACTACATCTGAAATGCCTATCAGCACCTATATTTGAAATGCCTATCGGCAACCATATCTGGAATGCCTATCGGCACCTATATCTGAAATGCCTATCGGCTTCTATATCTGAAATGCCTATTGGCACCTATTTTTAAAATGCCAATCGGCAACTATATCTGAAATGCCTATCGGCACCTATATCTGAAATGCCTATCGGCACCTATTTTTGAAATGCCTATCGGAAACTACATCTGAAATGCCTATCAGCACTTATATTTGAAATGCCTATCGGCAACCATATCTGGAATGCCTATCGGCACCTATATTTGAAATGCCTATCGGCTTCTATATCTGAAATGCCTATCCGCACCTATTTTTAAAATGCCAATCGGCAACTATATCTGAAATGCCTATCGGCACCTATATCTGAAATGCCTATCGGCACCTATATCTGAAATGCCTATCGGCACCTGTTTTTGAAATGCCTATCGGAAACTACATCTGAAATGCCCATCAGCACCTATATTTGAAATGCCTATCGGCAACCATATCTGAAATGCCTATCGACACCTATATTTGAAATACCTATCGGCTTTTATATCTGAAATGCCTATCGGCACCTATTTTTAAAATGCCAATCGGTAACTATATCTGAAATGCCTATCGGCACCTATATCTGAAATGCCTATCGGCACCAATTTTTGAAATGCCTATCGGAAACTACATCTGGAATGCCTATCAGCACCTATTTTTGAAATGCCTATCGGCGACCATATCTGGAATGCTTATCGGCACTTATATATGTAATGCCTATCGGCTCCTATATCTGAAATGCCTATCGGCACCTATTTTTAAAATGCCAATCCGCAACTATATCTGAAATGCCTATCGGCACCTATATCTGAAATGCCTATCGGCACTTATTTTTGAAATGCCTATCGGAAACTACATCTGAAATGCCTATCAGCACCTATATTTGAAATGCCTATCGGCAACCATATCTGGAAAGCCTATCGGCACCTATATATGAAATGCCTATCGGCTTCTATATCTGAAATGCCTATCGGCACCTATTTTTAAAATGCCAATCGGCAAATATATCTGAAATGCCTATCGGCACCTATATCTGAAATGCCTATCGGCACCTATTTTTGAAATGCCTATCGGAAACTACATCTGAAATGCCTATCTGCACCTATAATTGAAATGCCTATCGGGAACCATATCTGAAATGCCTATCGACACCTATATTTAAATTGCCTATCGGCTTCTATATCTGAAATGCCTATCGACACCTATTTTTAAAATGCCAATCGGCAACTGTATCTGAAATGCCTATCGGCACCTATATCTGAAATGCCTATAGCACCTATTTTTGAAATGCCTATCGGAAACTACATCTGAAATGCCTATCAGCACCTATATTTGAAATGCCTATCGGCAACCATATCTGAAATGCCTATCGACACCTATATTTGAAATACCTATCGGCTTCTATATCTGAAATGCCTATCGGCACCTATTTTTAAAATGCCAATCGGCAACTATATCTGAAATGCCTATCGGCACCTATATCTGAAATGCCTATCGGCACCAATTTTTGAAATGCCTATCGGAAACTACATCTGAAATGCCTATCAGCACCTATATTTGAAATGCCTATCGGCAACCATATCTGGAATGCTTATTGGCACCTATATTTGAAATGCCTATCGGCTTTTATATCTGAAATGCCGATAGGCACCTATTTTTAAAATGCCAATCGGCAACTATATCTGATATGCCTATAGGCACCTATATCTGAAATTCTTATCGGCACCTATATTTGAAATGCCTATCGGCAACCATATCTGGAATGCCTATCGGCACCTATATCTGAAATGCCTATCGGCTTCTATATCTGAAATGCCTATTGGCACCTATTTTTAAAATGCCAATCGGCAACTATATCTGAAATGCCTATCGGCACCTATATCTGAAATGCCTATCGGCACCTATTTTTGAAATGCCTATCGGAAACTACATCTGAAATGCCTATCAGCACTTATATTTGAAATGCCTATCGGCAACCATATCTGGAATGCTTATTGGCACCTATATTTTAAATGCCTATCGGCTTTTATATCTGAAATGCCGATAGGCACCTATTTTTAAAATGCCAATCGGCAACTATATCTGATATGCCTATAGGCACCTATATCTGAAATTCTTATCGGCACCTATATTTGAAATGCCTATCGGCAACCATATCTGGAATGCCTATCGGCACCTATATCTGAAATGCCTATCGGCTTCTATATCTGAAATGCCTATTGGCACCTATTTTTAAAATGCCAATCGGCAACTATATCTGAAATGCCTATCGGCACCTATATCTGAAATGCCTATCGGCACCAATTTTTGAAATGCCTATCGGAAACTACATCTGAAATGCCTATCAGCACCTATATTTGAAATGCCTATCGGCAACCATATCTGGAATGCTTATTGGCACCTATATTTGAAATGCCTATCGGCTTTTATATCTGAAATGCCGATAGGCACCTATTTTTAAAATGCCAATCGGCAACTATATCTGATATGCCTATAGGCACCTATATCTGAAATGCTTATCGGCACCTATTTTTGAAATGCCTATCGGAAACTACATCTGAAATGCCTATCAGCACCTATATTTGAAATGCCTATCGGCAACCATATCTGGAATGCCTATCGGCACCTATATCTGAAATGCCTATCGGCTTCTATATCCGAAATGCCTATTGGCACCTATTTTTAAAATGCCAATCGGCAACTATATCTGAAATGCCTATCGGCACCTATATCTGAAATGCCTATCGGCACCTATTTTTGAAATGCCTATCGGAAACTACATCTGAAATGCCTATCAGCACTTATATTTGAAATGCCTATCGGCAACCATATCTGGCATGCCTATCGGCACCTATATTTGAAATGCCTATCGGCTTCTATATCTGAAATGCCTATCCGCACCTATTTTTAAAATGCCAATCGGCAACTATATCTGAAATGCCTATCGGCACCTATATCTGAAATGCCTATCGGCACCTATATCTGAAATGCCTATCGGCACCTGTTTTTGAAATGCCTATCGGAAACTACATCTGAAATGCCCATCAGCACATATATTTGAAATGCCTATCGGCAACCATATCTGAAATGCCTATCGACACCTATATTTGAAATACCTATCGGCTTTTATATCTGAAATGCCTATCGGCACCTATTTTTAAAATGCCAATCGGTAACTATATCTGAAATGCCTATCGGCACCTATATCTGAAATGCCTATCGGCACCAATTTTTGAAATGCCTATCGGAAACTACATCTGGATTGCCTATCAGCACCTATTTTTGAAATGCCTATCGGCGACCATATCTGGAATGCTTATCGGCACTTATATATGTAATGCCTATCGGCTCCTATATCTGAAATGCCTATCGGCACCTATTTTTAAAATGCCAATCGGCAACTTTATCTGAAATGCCTATCGGCACTTATATCTGAAATGCCTATCGGCACCAATTTTTGAAATACCTATCGGAAACTACATCTGAAATGCCTATCAGCACCTATATTTGAAATGCCTATCGGCAACCATATCTGGAATGCTTATCAGCACCTATATTTGAAATGCCTATCGGCTTCTATATCTGAAATGCCTATCGCCACTTATTTTCAAAATGCCAATCGGCAACTATATCTGAAATGCCTATCGGCACCTATATCTGAAATGCCTATCGGCACCTATTTTTGAAATGCCTATCGGAAACTACATCTGAAATGCCTATCAGCACCTATATTTGAAATGCCTATCGGCAACCATATCCGGAATGCCTATCGGCACCTATATTTGAAATGCCTATCGGCTTCTATAACTGAAATGCCTATCGGCACCTATTTTTAAAATGCCAATCGGCAACTATATCTGAAATGCTTATAGGCACCTATATCTGAAATGCCTATCGGCACCTATTTTTGAAATGCCTATCGGAAACTACATCTGAAATGCCTATCAGCACCTATATTTGAAATGCCTAGCGGCAACCATATCTGAAATGCCTATCGACACCTATGTTTGAAATACCTATCGGCTTCTATATCTAAAATGCCTATCGGCACCTATTTTTAAAATGCCAATCGGTAACTATATCTGAAATGCCTATCGGCACTTATATCTGAAATGCCTATCGGCACCAATTTTTGAAATGCCTATCGGAAACTACATCTGGAATGCCTATCAGCACCTATATTTGAAATGCCTATCGGCAACCATATCTGGAATGCCTATCGGCACCTATATTTGAAATGCCTATCGGCTTCTATATCTGAAATGCCTATCGACACCTATTTTTTAAATGCAGATCGGCAACTATATCTGAAATGCCTATCGGCACCTATATCTGAAATGCCTATCGGCACCAATTTTTGAAATGCCTATCGGAAACTACATCTGAAATGCCTAATAGCACCTATATTTCAAATGCCTATCGGCAACCATATCTGGAATGCCTATCGGCACCTATATTTGAAATGCCTATCGGCTTCTATATCTGAAATGCCTATTGGCACCTACTTTTAAAATGCCAATCGGCAACTATATCTGAAATGCCTATCGGCACCTATATCTGAAATGCCTATCGGCACCTATTTTTGAAATGCCTATCGGAAACTACATCTGAAATGCCTATCAGCACCTATATTTGAAATGCCTATCGGCAACCACATCAGAAATGCCTATCGGCACGTATATCTAAAATGCCTTTCGGCATTTATATCTGAAATGCCTATCGACACCTATATATGAAATGCCTATCGGCACCTATATTTCAAATGCCTATCGGCAACTATATCTGATATGCCTATCGGCACCTATATCTGAAATGCCTATCGGCACCTATTTTTGAAATACCTATCGGAAACTACATCTAAAATGCCTATCGGCACCTATTTTTAAAATGCCAATCGGCAACTATATCTGAAATGCCTATCGGCACCTATATCTGAAATGCCTATCGGCACCTTTTTTTGAAATGCCTATCGAAAACTACATCTTAAATTCCTATCAGCACCTAAATTTGAAACGCCTATCGGCAACCATATCTGAAATGCCTATCGACACCTATATTTATAATAGCTATCGGCTTCTATATCTGAAATGCCTATCGGCACCTATTTTTAAAATGCCAATCGGCAACTATATCTGAAATGCCTATCGGCACCTATATCTGAAATGCCTATCGCACCAATTTTTGAAATGCCTATCGGAAACTACATCTGAAATGCCTATCAGCACCTATATTTGAAATGCCTATCGGCAACTATATCTGGAATGCCTATCGGCACTTATATTTGAAATGCCTATCGGCTTCTATATCTGAAATGCCTATCGACACCTATTTTTAAAATGCCAATTGGCAACTATATCTGAAATGCGTATACGCACCTATATCTGAAATGCCTATCGGCATCAATTTTTGAAATGCCTATCTGAAACTACATCTAAAATGCCTATCAGCACCTATATTTGAAATGCCTATCGGCAACCATATCTGGAATGCCTATCGGCACCTATATTTGAAATGCCTATCGGCTTCTATATCTGAAATGCCTATCGGCACCTATTTTTAAAATGCCAATTGGCAACTATATCTGAAATGCCTATCGGCACCTATATCTGAAATGCCTATCGGCACCTATTTTTGAAATGCCTATCGGAAACTACATCTGAAATGCCTATCAGCACCTATATTTGAAATGCCTATCGGCAACCATATCTGGAATGCTTATTGGCACCTATATTTGAAATGCCTTTCGGCTTTTATATCTGAAATGCCGATAGGCACCTATTTTTAAAATGCCAATCGGCAACTATATCTGATATGCCTATAGGCACCTATATCTGAAATGCTTATCGGCACCTATTTTTGAAATGCCTATCGGAAACTACATCTGAGATGCCTATCAGCACCTATATTTGAAATGCCTATCGGCAACCATATCTGGAATGCCTATCGGCACCTATATCTGAAATGCCTATCGGCTTCTATATCTGAAATGCCTATTGGCACCTATTTTTAAAATGCCAATCGGCAACTATATCTGAAATGCCTATCGGCACCTATATCTGAAATGCCTATCGGCACCTATTTTTGAAATGCCTATCGGAAACTACATCTGAAATGCCTATCAGCACTTATATTTGAAATGCCTATCGGCAACCATATCTGGAATGCCTATCGGCACCTATATTTGAAATGCCTATCGGCTTCTATATCTGAAATGCCTATCCGCACCTATTTTTAAAATGCCAATCGGCAACTATATCTGAAATGCCTATCGGCACCTATATCTGAAATGCCTATCGGCACCTATATCTGAAATGCCTATCGGCACCTGTTTCTGAAATGCCTATCGGAAACTACATCTGAAATGCCCATCAGCACCTATATTTGAAATGCCTATCGGCAACCATATCTGAAATGCCTATCGACACCTATATTTGAAATACCTATCGGCTTTTATATCTGAAATGCCTATCGGCACCTATTTTTAAAATGCCAATCGGTAACTATATCTGAAATGCCTATCGGCACCTATATCTGAAATGCCTATCGGCACCAATTTTTGAAATGCCTATCGGAAACTACATCTGGAATGCCTATCAGCACCTATTTTTGAAATGCCTATCGGCGACCATATCTGGAATGCTTATCGGCACTTATATATGTAATGCCTATCGGCTTCTATATCTGAAATGCCTATCGGCACCTATTTTTAAAATGCCAATCAGCAACTTTATCTGAAATGCCTATCGGCACTTATATCTGAAATGCCTATCGGCACCAATTTTTGAAATACCTATCGGAAACTACATCTGAAATGCCTATCAGCACCTATATTTGAAATGCCTATCGGCAACCATATCTGGAATGCTTATCAGCACCTATATTTGAAATGCCTATCGGCTTCTATATCTGAAATGCCTATCGCCACCTATTTTCAAAATGCCAATCGGCAACTATATCTGAAATGCCTATCGGCACCTATATCTGAAATGCCTATCGGCACCTATTTTTGAAATGCCTATCGGAAACTACATCTGAAATGCCTATCAGCACCTATATTTGAAATGCCTATCGGCAACCATATCCGGAATGCCTATCGGCACCTATATTTGAAATGCCTATCGGCTTCTATATCTGAAATGCCTATCGGCACCTATTTTTAAAATGCCAATCGGCAACTATATCTGAAATGCCTATAGGCACCTATATCTGAAATGCCTATCGGCACCTATTTTTGAAATGCCTATCGGAAACTACATCTGAAATGCCTATCAGCACCTATATTTGAAATGCCTAGCGGCAACCATATCTGAAATGCCTATCGACACCTATGTTTGAAATACCTATCGGCTTCTATATCTAAAATGCCTATCGGCACCTATTTTTAAAATGCCAATCGGTAACTATATCTGAAATGCCTATCGGCACTTATATCTGAAATGCCTATCGGCACCAATTTTTGAAATGCCTATCGGAAACTACATCTGGAATGCCTATCAGCACCTATATTTGAAATGCCTATCGGCAACCATATCTGGAATGCCTATCGGCACCTATATTTGAAATGCCTGTCGGCTTCTATATCTGAAATGCCTATCGACACCTATTTTTTAAATGCAGATCGGCAACTATATCTGAAATGCCTATCGGCACCTATATCTGAAATGCCTATCGGCACCAATTTTTGAAATGCCTATCGGAAACTACATCTGAAATGCCTAATAGCACCTATATTTCAAATGCCTATCGGCAACCATATCTGGAATGCCTATCGGCACCTATATTTGAAATGCCTATCGGCTTCTATATCTGAAATGCCTATTGGCACCTATTTTTAAAATGCCAATCGGCAACTATATCTGAAATGCCTATCGCACCTATATCTGAAATGCCTATCGGCACCTATTTTTGAAATGCCTATCGGAAACTACATCTGAAATGCCTATCAGCACCTATATTTGAAATGCCTATCGGCAACCACATCAGAAATGCCTTTCGGCACGTATATCTAAAATGCCTTTCGGCATTTATATCTGAAATGCCTATCGACACCTATATATGAAATGCCTATCGGCACCTATATTTCAAATGCCTATCGGCAACTATATCTGATATGCCTATCGGCACCTATATCTGAAATGCCTATCGGCACCTATTTTTGAAATACCTATCGGAAACTACATCTAAAATGCCTATCGGCACCTATTTTTAAAATGCCAATCGGCAACTATATCTGAAATGCCTATCGGCACCTATATCTGAAATGCCTATCGGCACCTTTTTTTGAAATGCCTATCGAAAACTACATCTTAAATTCCTATCAGCACCTAAATTTGAAACGCCTATCGGCAACCATATCTGAAATGCCTATCGACACCTATATTTATAATAGCTATCGGCTTCTATATCTGAAATGCCTATCGGCACCTATTTTTAAAATGCCAATCGGCAATTATATCTGAAATGCCTATCGGCACCTATATCTGAAATGCCTATCGCACCAATTTTTGAAATGCCTATCGGAAACTACATCTGAAATGCCTATCAGCACCTATATTTGAAATGCCTATCGGCAACTATATCTGGAATGCCTATCGGCACTTATATTTGAAATGCCTATCGGCTTCTATATCTGAAATGCCTATCGACACCTATTTTTAAAATGCCAATTGGCAACTATATCTGAAATGCGTATACGCACCTATATCTGAAATGCCTATCGGCATCAATTTTTGAAATGCCTATCTGAAACTACATCTAAAATGCCTATCAGCACCTATATTTGAAATGCCTATCGGCAACCATATCTGGAATGCCTATCGGCACCTATATTTGAAATGCCTATCGGCTTCTATATCTGAAATGTCTATCGGCACCTATTTTTAAAATGCCAATTGGCAACTATATCTGAAATGCCTATCGGCACCTATATCTGAAATGCCTATCGGCACCTATTTTTGAAATGCCTATCGGAAACTACATCTGAAATGCCTATCAGCACCTATATTTGAAATGCCTATCGGCAACCATATCTGGAATGCCTATCGGCACCTATATTTAAAATGCCTATCGGCTTCTATATCTGAAATGCCTATCGGCACCTATTTTTAAAATTCCAATCGGCAACTATATCTGAAATGCCTATCGGCACCTATATCTGAAATGCCTATCAGCACCTATTTTTGAAATGCCTATCAGAAACTACATCTGAAATGCCTATCAGCACCTATATTTAAATGCCTATCGGCAACCATATCTGAAATGCCTATCGACACCTATGTTTGAAATACCTATCGGCTTCTATATCTAAAATGCCTATCGGCACCTATTTTTAAAATGCCAATCGGTAACTATATCTGAAATGCCTATCAGCACCTATATCTGAAATGCCTATCGGCACCAACTTTTGAAATGCCTATCCGAAACTACATCTGGAATGCCTATCAGCACCTATTTTTGAAATGCCTATCGGCAACCATATCTGGAATGCCTATCGGCACCTATATTTGAAATGCCTATCGGCTTCTATATCTGAAATGCCTATCGACACCTATTTTTAAAATGCCAATAGGCAACTATATCTGAAATGCTTATCGGCACCTATATCTGAAATGCCTATCGGCACCTATTTTTGAAATGTCTATCGGAAACTACATCTGAAATTCCTATCAGCACCTATATTTGAAATGCCTATCGGCAACCATATCTGGAATGCCTATTGGCACCTCTATTTGAAATGCCTATCGGCTTGTATATCTGAAATGCCTATCGGCACATATTTTTAAAATGCCAATCGGCAACTATATCTGAAGTGCCTATCGGCACCTATATCTGAAATGCCTATCGGAACCTATTTTTGAAATGCCTATCGAAACCTACATCTGAAATGCTTATCAGCACCTATAATAGAAATGCCTATCGGCAACCACATCAGAAATGCCTATCGGCACCTATATCTGAAATGCCTTTCGGCATTTATATCTGAAATGCCTATCGGCACCTATTTTTGAAATGCCTTTCGGAAAATACATCTAAAATGCCTATCGGCACCTATTTTTAAAATGCCAATCGGCACCTAAATCTAAAATGCCTATCGAAAACTACATCTGAAATGCCAATCAGCACCTATATTTGAAATTTCTATCGGCAACAATATCTGGAATGCATATCGGCACCTATATTTGAAATGCCTTTTGGCTTCTATATTTGAAATGCCTATCGACACCTATTTTTAAAATGCCAATTGGCAACTATATCTAAAATGCCTATCGGCACCTATATCTAAAATGCCTATCGGTACCTATTTTTGAAATGCCTATTAGAAACTACATCTGAAATGCCTATCAGCACTTATATTTGAAATGCCTATCGGCAACCATATCTGGAATGCCTATCGGCACCTATATTTGAAATACCTATCGGCTTCTATATCTGAAATGCTTATCGGCACCTATTTTTAAAATGCCACCCGGCAACTATATCTGAAATGCCTATCGGCACCTCTATCTGAAATGCCTATCGGCACCTATTTTTGAAATACCTATCGGCTTCTATATCTGAAATGCCTATCGGCACCTGTTTTTAAAATGCCAATCGGCAACTATATCTGAAATGCCTAACGGCACCCATATCTGAAATGCCTATCGGCACTTATTTTTGAAATGCCTATCGGAAACTACATCTGAAATGCCTATCAGCACCTATATTTGAAATGCCTATCGGCAACCATATCTGGAAAGCCTATCGGCACCTATATATGAAATGCCTATCGGCTTCTATATCTGAAATGCCTATCGGCACCTATTTTTAAAATGCCAATCGGCAACTATATCTGAAATGCCTATCGGCACCTATATCTGAAATGCCTATCGGCACCTATTTTTGAAATGCCTATCGGAAACTACATCTAAAAATGCCTATCAGCACCTATATTTGAAATGCCTATCGGCAACCATATCTGAAATGCCTATCGACACCTATATTTGAAATGCCTATCGGCTTCTATATCTGAAATGCCTATCGACACCTATTTTTAAAATGCCAATCGGCAACTATATCTGAAATGCCTATCGGCACCTATATCTGAAATGCCTATAGCACCTATTTTTGAAATGCCTATCGGAAACTACATCTGAAATGCCTATCAGCACCTATATTTGAAATGCCTATCGGCAACCATATCTGAAATGCCTATCGACACCTATATTTGAAATACCTATCGGCTTCTATATCTGAAATGCCTATCGGCACCTATTTTTAAAATACCAATCGGCAACTATATCTGAAATGCCTATCGGCACCTATATCTGAAATGCCTATCGGCACCAATTTTTGAAATGCCTATCGGAAACTACATCTGAAATGCCTATCAGCACCTATATTTGAAATGCCTATCGGCAACCATATCTGGAATGCTTATCGGCACCTATATTTGAAATGCCTATCGGCTTTTATATCTGAAATGCCGATCGGCACCTAATTTTAAAATGCCAATCGGCAACTATATCTGAAATGCCTATCGGCACCTATATCTGAAATGCCTATCGGCACCTATTTTTGAAATGCCTATCGGAAACTACATCTGAAATGCCTATCAGCACCTTTATTTGAAATGCCTATCGGCAACCATATCTGGAATGCCTATCGGCACTTATATCTGAAATGCCTATCGGCTTCTATATCTGAAATGCCTATCGCCACCTATTTTCAAAATGCCAAACGGCAACTATATCTGAAATGCCTATCGGCACCTATATTTGAAATGCCTATCGGCACGTATTTTTGAATTGCCTATCGGAAACTACATCTGAAATGCCTATCAGCACCTATATTTGAAATGCCTATCGGCAACCATATCCGGATTGCCTATCGGCACCTATATTTGAAATGCCTATCGGCTTCTATATCTGAAATGCCTATCGGCACCTATTTTTAAAATGCCAATCGGCAACTATATCTGAAATGCCTATAGGCACCTATATCTGAAATGCCTATCGGCACCTATTTTTGAAATGTCTATCGGAAACTACATCTGAAATGCCCATCAGCACCTATATTTGAAATGCCTATCGGCAACCATATCTGAAATGCCTATCGACACCTATGTTTGAAATACCTATCGGCTTCTATATCTAAAATGCCTATCGGCACCTATTTTTAAAATGCCAATCGGTAACTATATCTGAAATGCCTATCGGCACCTATTTTTAAAATGCCAATCGGCTACTATATCTGAAATGCCTATCGGCACCTATATCTGAAATGCCTATCGGCACCTATTTTAGAAATGTCTATCGGAAACAACATCTGAAATGCCTATCAGCACCTATATTTGAAATGCCTATCGGCAACCATATCTGGAATGCCTATCGGCACCTATATTTGAAATGCCTATCGGCTTCTATATCTGAAATGCCTATTGGCACCTATTTTTAAAATGCCAATCGGCAACTATATCTGAAATGCCTATCGGCACCTATATCTGAAATGCCTATCGGCACCTATTTTTGAAATGCCTATCGGAAACTACATCTGAAATGCCTATCAGCACCTATATTTGAAATGCCTATCGGCAACCACATCAGAAATGCCTATCGGCACGTATATCTAAAATGCCTTTCGGCATTTGTATCTGAAATGCCTATCGACACCTATATTTGAAATGCCTATCGGCACCTATATTTCAAATGCCTATCGGCAACTATATCTGATATGCCTATCGGCACCTATATCTGAAATGCCTATCGGCACCTATTTTTGAAATGCCTATCGGAAACTACATCTAAAATGCCTATCGGCACCTATTTTTAAAATGCCAATCGGCAACTATATCTGAAATGCCTATCGGCACCTATATCTGAAATGCCTATCGGCACCTATTTTTTAAATGCCTATCGGAAACTACATCTGAAATTCCTATCAGCACCTATATTTGAAATGCCTATCGGCAACCATATCTGAAATGCCTATCGACACCTATATTTAAAATACCTATCGGCTTCTATATCTAAAATGCCTATCGGCACCTATTTTTAAAATGCCAATCGGCAACTATATCTGAAATGCCTATCGGCACCTATATCTGAAATGCCTATCGCACCAATTTTTGAAATGCCTATCGGAAACTACATCTGAAATGCCTATCAGCACCTATATTTGAAATGCCTATCGGCAACCATATCTGGAATGCCTATCGGCACCTATATTTGAAATGCCTATCGGCTTCTATATCTGAAATGCCTATCGACACCTATTTTTAAAATGCCAATTGGCAACTATATCTGAAATGCGTATTCGCACCTATATCTGAAATGCCTATCGGTACCTATTTTTGAAATGCCTATCGGAAACTACATCTGAAATGCCTATCAGCACTCATATTTGAAATGCCTATCGGCAACCATATCTGGAATGCCTATCGGCACCTATATTTGAAATGCCTATCGGCTGCTATATCTGAAATGCCTATCGGCACCTATTTTTAAAATGCCAATCGGCAACTATATCTGAAATGCCTATCGGCACATATATCTGAAATACCTATCGGCACCTATTTTTGAAATGCCTTTCGGAAACTACATCTGAAACGCCTATCTGCTCCTATATTTGAAACGCCTATCGGCAACCATATCTAAAATGCCTATCGACACCTATATTTGAAATACATATCGGCTTCTATACTGAAATGCCTATCGGCACCTGTTTTTAAAATGCCAATCGGCAACTATATTTGAAATGCCTATCGGCACCTATATCTGAAATGCCTATCGGCATCAATTTTTGAAATGCCTATCGGAAACTACATCTAAAATGCCTATCAGCACCTATATTTGAAATCCCTACCGGCAACCATATCTGGAATGCCTATCGGCACCTATATTTGAAATGCCTATCGGCTTCTATATCTGAAATTCCTATCGGCACCTATTTTTAAAATGCCAATCGGCAACTATATCTGACATGCCCATCGGCACCTATATCTGAAATGCCTATCGGCACCTATTTTTGAAATGCCTATCGGAAACTACATCTGAAATGCCTATCAGCACCTATATTTGAAATGCCTATCGGCAACAATATCTGAAATGCCTATCGACACCTATATTTGAAATACCTATCGGCTTCTATATCTGAAATGCCTATCGGCACCATTATTTGAAATGCCTATCGGCAACCATATCTGGAATGCCTATCGGCACCTATATTTGAAATGCCTATCGGCTTCTATATCTGAAATGCCTATCGACACCTATTTTTAAAATGCCAATCGGCAACTATATTTGAAATGTTTATCGGCACCTATATCTCAAATGCCTATCGGCACCTATTTTTGAAATGCCTATCGGAAACTACATCTGAAATGCCTATCAGCACCTATATTTGAAATGCCTATCGGCAACCATATCTGAAATGCCTATCGACACCTATATTTGAAATACCTATCGGCTTCTATATCTGAAATGCCTATCGGCACCTATTTTTAAAATGCCAATCGGCAATTATATCTGAAATGCCTATCGGCACCTATTTTTGAAATCCCTATCGAAAACTACATCTGAAATGCCTATCAGCAACTATATTTTAAATCCCTATCGGCAACTATATCTGACATGCCTATCGGCACCTATATCTGAAATGCCTATCGGCACCTATTTTTGAAATGCCTATCTGAAACTACATCTAAAATGCCTATCGGCACCTATTTTTAAAATGCCAATCGGCAACTATATCTGAAATGCCTATCGGCACCTATATCTGAAATGCCTATCGGCACCTATTTTTGAAATGCCTATCGGAAACTACATCTGAAATGCCTATCAGCACCTATA
The DNA here is from genome assembly GCA_034508555.1 of Venustoraphidia nigricollis. Classification (NCBI taxonomy): domain Eukaryota; kingdom Metazoa; phylum Arthropoda; class Insecta; order Raphidioptera; family Raphidiidae; genus Venustoraphidia; species Venustoraphidia nigricollis. The sequence goes on from JAVRKA010000073.1 coordinate 2,188,892, forward strand.
TTTGAAATGCCTATCGGCAACCATATCTGAAATGCCTATCGACACCTATATTTGAAATGCCTATCGGCTTCTATATCTAAAATGCCTATCGACACCTATTTTTAAAATGCCAATTGGCAACTATATCTGAAATGCCTATCGGCACCTATATCTGAAATGCCTATCGGTACCTATTTTTGAAATGCCTATCGGAAACTACATCTGAAATGCTTATCAGCATTTATATTTTAAATGCCTATCGGCAACCATATCTGGAATGCCTATCGGCACCTATATTTGAAATGCCTATCGGCTTCTATATCTGAAATGCCTATCGGCACCTATTTTTAAAATGCCAATGGGCAACTATATCTGAAATGCCTATCGGCACCTATATCTGAAATGCCTATCGGCACCTATTTTTGAAATGCCTTTCGGAAACTACATTTGAAATGCCTATCTGCTCCTATATTTGAAATGCCTATCGGCAACCATATCTGAAATGCCTATCGACACCTATATTTGAAATACCTATCGGCTTCTATATCTGAAATGCCTATCGGCACCTGTTTTTAAAATGCCAATCGGCAACTATATCTGAAATGCCTATCGACACCTATATCTGAAATGCCTATCGGCATCAATTTTTGAAATGCCTATCGGAAACTACAATCTAAAATGCCTATCAGCACCTATATTTGAAATGCCTATCGGCAACCATATCTGGAATGCCTATCGGCACCTATATTTAAAATGCCTATCGGCTTCTATATCTTAAATGCCTATCGGCACCTATTTTTTATAATGCCAATTGGCAACTATATCTGAAATGCCTATCGGCACCTATATCTGAAATGTCTATCGACACCTATTTTTGAAATGCCTATCGGAAACTACATCTGAAATGCCTATCAGCACCTATATTTGAAATGCCTATCGGCAACCATATCTGGAATGCCTATCGGCACCTATATTTGAAATGCCTATCGGCTTCTATATCTGAAATGCCTATCGGCACCTATTTTTAAAATGCCAATCGGCAACTATATCTGAAATGCCTATCGGCACCTATATCTGAAATGCCTATCGGCACCTATTTTTGAAATGCCTATCGGAAACTACATCCGAAATGCCTATCAGCACCTATATTTGAAATGAAAATCGGCAACCATATCTGAAATGCCTATCGACACCTATATTTGAAATACCTATCGGCTTCTATATCTGAAATGCCTATCGGCACAAATTTTATAATGCCAATCGGCAACTATATCTGAAATGCCTATCGTCACCTATATCTGAAATGCCTATCGGCACCAATTTTCGAAATGCCTATCGGAAAGTACATCTGAAATGCCTATCAGCACCTATATTTGAAATGCCTATCGGCAACCATATCTGGAATGCCTATCGGCACCTATATTTGAAATGCCTATCGGCTTCTATATCTGAAATGCCTATCGGCACCTATTTTTAAAATGCCAATCGGCAACTATATCTGAAATGCCTATCGGCACCTATATCCGAAATGCCTATCGGCACCTATTTTTGAAATGCCTATCGGAAACTACATCTTAAATCCCTATCAGCACCTATATTTGAAATGCCTATCGGCCACCACATCAGAAATGCCTATCGGCACCTATATCTGAAATGCCTTTCGGCACCTATATCTGAAATGCCTACCGGCACCTATTTTTAAAATGCCAATCGGTAACTATATTTGAAATGCCTATCGGCACCTATATCTGAAATGCCTATCGGTACCTATTTTTAAAATGCCTATCGGAAACTACATCTAAAATGCCTATCAGCACTTATATTTAAAATGCCTCTCGGCAACCATAACTGGAATGCCTATCGGCACCTATATTTGAAATGCCTATCGGCTTCTATATCTGAAATTCCTATCGGCACCTATTTTTAAAATGCCAATCGGCAGCTATATCTGAAATGCCTATCGGCAACTATATCTGAAATGACTATCGGCACCTATTTTTGAAATGCCTTTCGGAAACTACATCTGAAATGCCTATCTGCTCCTATATTTGAAATGCCTATCGGCAACCATATCTGAAATGCCTATCGACACCTATATTTGAAATACCTATCGGCTTCTATATCTGAAATGCCTATCGGCACTTGTTTTTAAACTGCCATTCGGCAACTATATCTTAAATGCCTATCGGCACCTATATCTGAAATGCCTATTGGCATCAATTTTTGAAATGCCTATCGGAAACTACATCTGAAATGCCTATCAGCACCTATATTTGAAATGCCTGTCGGCAACCATATCTGGAATGCCTATCGGCACCTATATTTGAAATGCCTACCGGCTTCTATATCTGAAATGCCTATCGACACTATTTTTTAAATGCCAATCAGCAACTATATCTGAAATGCCTATCGGCACCTATATCTGAAATGCCTACCGGCACCTATTTTTAAAATGCCAATCGGTAACTATATTTGAAATGCCTATCGGCACCTATATTTGAAATGCCTACCGGCTTCTATATCTGAAATGCCTATCGGCACCTATTTTTAAAATGCCAATCGCAACTATATCTGAATTGCCTATCGGCACCTATATCTGAAATGCTTATCGGCACCTATTTTTGAAATGCCTATCGAAAACTACATCTGAAATGCCTATCAGCAACTATATTTGAAATGCCTATCGGCAACCACATCAGAAATGCCTATCGGCACCTATATCTGAAATGCCTATCGGCACCAATTTTTAAAATGCCTATCGGAAACTACATCTGGAATGCCTATCAGCACCTATATTTGAAATGTATATCGGCAACTATATCTGAAATGCCTATCGACACCTATATTTGAAATACCTATCGGCTTCTATATCTAAAATGCCTATCGGCACCAATTTTTGAAATGCCTATCGAAAACTACATCTGAAATGACTGTCAGCACCTATATTTAAATTGCCTATCGGCAACCATATCTGGAATGCCTATCGGCACTTATATTTGAAATGCCTATCGGCTTCTATATTTGAAATGCCTATCGGCACATATTTTTAAAATGCCAATCGGCAACTATATCTGAAATGCCTATCGACACCTATATCTGAAATGCCTATCGGCACCTATTTTTAAAATGCAATCGGTAACTATATCTGAAATGCCTATCGGCACCTATATCTGAAATGCCTATCGGCACCAATTTTTGAAATGCCTATCGGAAACTACATCTGGAATGCCTATCAGCACCTACATTTGAAATGCCTATCGGCAACCATATCTGGAATGCCTATCGGCACCTATATTTGAAATGCCTATCGGCTTCTATATTTGAAATGCCTATCGACACCTATTTTTAAAGTGCCAATCGGCAACTATATCTGAAATGCCTATCGGCACCTATATCTGAAATGCCTATCGGCACCTATCTTAAATGCCTATCGGCACCTATTTTTGAAATGCATATCGGAAACTACATCTGAAATGCCTATCAGTACCTATATTTGAAATGCCTATCGGCAACCATATCTGAAATGCCTATCGACACCTATATTTGAAATACCTATCGTCTTCTATATCTGAATTGCCTATCGGCACCTATTTTCAAAATGCCAATCGGCAACTATATCTGAAATGCCTATCGGCACCAATTTTTGGAATGCCTATCGGAAACTACATCTGAAATGCCTATTAGCACCTATATTTGAAATGCCTATCGGCAACCATATCTGGAATGCCTATCGGCACCTATATTTAAAATGCCTATCGGCAACTATATCTGAAATGCCTATCGGCACCTATATTTGAAATGCCTATCGGCACCTATTTTTGAAATGCCTATCGGAAACTACATCTGAAATGCCTATCAGCACCTATATTTGAAATGCTTATCGGCAACCATATCTGGAATGCCTATCGGCACCTATATTTGAAATGCCTATCGGCTTCTATATCTGAAATGCCTATCAACACCTATTTTTGAAATGCCTATCGGAAACTACATCTGAAATGCCTATCAGCACCTATATTTGAAATTGCTATCGGCAACCATATCCGGAATGCCTATCGGCACCTATATTTAAAATGCCTATCGGCTTCTATATCTGAAATGCCTATCGGCATATATTTTTCAAATGCCAATCGGCAACTATATCTGAAATGCCTATCGGCACCTATATCTGAAATGCCTATCGGCACCTATTTTTGAAATGCCTATCGGAAACTACATCTGAAATGCCTATCAGCACCTATATTTGAAATGCCTATCGGCAACCATATCTGGAATGCCTATCGGCACCTATATTTGAAATGCCTATCGGCTTCTTTATCTGAAATGCCTAACGGCACCTATTTTTAAAATGCCAATCGGCAACTATATCTGAAGTGCCTATCGGCACCTATATCTGAAATGCCTATCGGCACCTATTTTTGAAATGCCTATCGAAAACTACATCTGAAATGCCTATCAGCACCTATATTTGAAATGCCTATCGGCAACCACATCAAAAATGCCTATCGGCACCTATATCTGAAATGCCTATCGGCACCTATTTTTAAAATGCCAATCGGCAACTATATCTGAAGTGCCTATCGGCACCTATATCTGAAATGCCTATCGGCACCTATTTTTGAAATGCCTATTGAAAACTACATCTGAAATGCCTATCAGCACCTATATTTGAAATGCCTATCGGACCACATCAAAAATGCTTATCGGCACCTATTTTTGAAATGCCTATCGAAAACTACATCTGAAATGCCTATCAGCACCTATATTTGAAATGCCTATCGGCAACCACATCAAAAATGCCTATCGACACCTATATTTGAAATGCCTATCGGCACCTATATTTTAAATGCCTATCGGTAACCATATCTAAAATGCCTATCGACACCTATATTTGAAATGCCTATCGGCACCTATATTTTAAATGCCTATCGGTAACTATATCTGATATGCCTATCGGCACCTATATCTGAAATGCCTATCGGCACCTATTTTTAAAATGCCAATCGGCAACTATATCTGAAATGCCTATCGGCACCTATATCTGAAATGCATATCGGCACCTATTTTTGAAATGCCTTTCGGAAACTACATCTGAAATGCCTATCTGCTCCTATCTTTGAAATGCCTATCGGCAACCATATCTGAAATGCCTATCGACACCTATATTTGAAATACCTATCGACTTCTATATCTAAAATGCCTATCGGCACCTGTTTTTAAAATGCCAATAGGCAACTATATCTGAAATGCCTATCGGCACCTATATCTGAAATGCCTATCGGCATCAATTTTTGAAATGCCTATCGGAAACTACATCTAAAATGCCTATCAACACCTATATTTGAAATGCCTATCGGCAACCATATCCGGAATGCCTATCGGCACCTATATTTGAAATGCCTATCGGCTTCTATATCTGAAATGCCTATCGACACCTATTTTTAAAATGCCAATCAGTAACTATATCTGAAATGCCTATCGGGCCCTATATCTGAAATGCCTACGGCACCAATTTTTGAAATGCCTATCGGAAACTACATCTGGAATGCCTGTCAGCACCTATATTTGAAATGTCTATCGGCAACCATATCTGGAACGCCTATCGGCACCTATATTTGAAATGCCTATCGGCTACTATATCTGAAGTGCCTATCGACACCTATTTTTAAAATGCCAATCGGCAACTATATCTGAAATGCCTATGGGCACCTATATCTGAAATGCCTATCGGCACCTATTTTTGAAATGCCTATCGGAAACTACATCTGAAATGCCTATCAGCAACTATATTTGAAATGCCTATCGGCAACCATATCTGGAATGCCTATCAGCACCTATATTTGAAATGCCTATCGGCTTCTATATCTGAAAAGCCTATCGGCACCTATTTTCAAAATGCCAATCGGCAACTATATCTGTAATGCCTATCGGCACCTATTTTTGAAATGCCTATCGGAAACTACATCTGAAATGCCTATCAGCACCTATATTTGAAGTGCTTATCGGCAACCATATCTGGAATGCCTATCGGCACCTATATTTGAAATGCCTATCGGCTTCTATACCTGAAATGCCTATCGGCACCTATTTTTAAAATGCCGATCGGCAACTATATCTGTAATGCCTATCGGCACCTATATCTGAAATGCATATCGGCACTTATTTTTTAAATGCTTATCGGAAACTACATCTGAAATGCCTATCAGCACCAATATTTGAAATGCCTATCGGCAACCATATCTGAAATACCTATCGAGACCTATATTTGAAATACCTATCGGCTTCTATATCTGAAATGCCTATCGGCACCTATTTTTAAAATGCCAATCGGCAACTATATCTGAAATGCCAATCGGCACTTATATCTAAATTGCCTATCGGCACCAATTTTTGAAATGCCTATCGGAAACTACATCTGAAATGCCTATCAGCACCTATATTTGAAATGTCTATCGGCAGCCATATCTGGAATGCCTATCGGCACCTATATTTGAAATGCCTATCGGCTTCTATATCTGAAATGTTTATCGGCACCTATTTTTAAAATGCCAATCGGCAACTATATCTGAAATGCCTATCGACACCTATATCTGAAATGCCTATCGGCACCTATTTTTGAAATGCCTATCGGAAACTACATCTGAAATGCCTATCAGCACTTATATTTGAAATGCTTATCGGCAACCATATCTGGAATGCCTATCGGCACCTATATTTGAAATGCCTATCGGCTTCTATATCTAAAATGCCTATCGGCACCTATTTTTAAAATGCCAATCGGCAACTATTACTGAAATGCCTATCGGCACCCATATCTGAAATGCCTATCGGCACCTATTTTTGAAATGCCTATCGGAAACTACATCTGAAATGCCTATCAGCACCTATATTTGAAATGCCTATCGGCAACCATATCTGAAATGCCTATCGACACCTATATTTGAAATACCTATCGGCTTCTATATCTTAAATGCCTATCGGCACCTATTTTTAAAATGCCAATCGGTAACTATATCTGAAATACCTATCGGCACCTATATCTGAAATGCCCATCGGCACCAACTTTTGAAATGCCTATCGGAAAATACATCTGGAATGCCTATCAGCACCTATATTTGAAATGCCTATCGGCAACCATATCTTGAATGCCTATCGGCAACTATTTTTAAAATGCCAAGCGGCAACTATATCTGAAATGCCTATCGGCACCTATATCTGAAATGCCTACGGCACCAATTTTTGAAATGCCTATCGGAAACTACATCTGGAATGCCTGTCAGCACCTATATTTGAAATGTCTATCGGCAACCATATCTGGAACGCCTATCGGCACCTATATTTGAAATGCCTATCGGCTACTATATCTGAAGTGCCTATCGACACCTATTTTTAAAATGCCAATCGGCAACTATATCTGAAATGCCTATGGGCACCTATATCTGAAATGCCTATCGGCACCTATTTTTGAAATGCCTATCGGAAACTACATCTGAAATGCCTATCAGCAACTATATTTGAAATGCCTATCGGCAACCATATCTGGAATGCCTATCAGCACCTATATTTGAAATGCCTATCGGCTTCTATATCTGAAAAGCCTATCGGCACCTATTTTCAAAATGCCAATCGGCAACTATATCTGTAATGCCTATCGGCACCTATTTTTGAAATGCCTATCGGAAACTACATCTGAAATGCCTATCAGCACCTATATTTGAAGTGCTTATCGGCAACCATATCTGGAATGCCTATCGGCACCTATATTTGAAATGCCTATCGGCTTCTATACCTGAAATGCCTATCGGCACCTATTTTTAAAATGCCGGTCGGCAACTATATCTGTAATGCCTATCGGCACCTATATCTGAAATGCATATCGGCACTTATTTTTTAAATGCTTATCGGAAACTACATCTGAAATGCCTATCAGCACCAATATTTGAAATGCCTATCGGCAACCATATCTGAAATACCTATCGAGACCTATATTTGAAATACCTATCGGCTTCTATATCTGAAATGCCTATCGGCACCTATTTTTAAAATGCCAATCGGCAACTATATCTGAAATGCCAATCGGCACCTATATCTAAATTGCCTATCGGCACCAATTTTTGAAATGCCTATCGGAAACTACATCTGAAATGCCTATCAGCACCTATATTTGAAATGTCTATCGGCAGCCATATCTGGAATGCCTATCGGCACCTATATTTGAAATGCCTATCGGCTTCTATATCTGAAATGTTTATCGGCACCTATTTTTAAAATGCCAATCGGCAACTATATCTGAAATGCCTATCGACACCTATATCTGAAATGCCTATCGGCACCTATTTTTGAAATGCCTATCGGAAACTACATCTGAAATGCCTATCAGCACTTATATTTAAAATGCTTATCGGCAACCATATCTGGAATGCCTATCGGCACCTATATTTGAAATGCCTATCGGCTTCTATATCTAAAATGCCTATCGGCACCTATTTTTAAAATGCCAATCGGCAACTATTACTGAAATGCCTATCGGCACCCATATCTGAAATGCCTATCGGCACCTATTTTTGAAATGCCTATCGGAAACTACATCTGAAATGCCTATCAGCACCTATATTTGAAATGCCTATCGGCAACCATATCTGAAATGCCTATCGACACCTATATTTGAAATACCTATCGGCTTCTATATCTTAAATGCCTATCGGCACCTATTTTTAAAATGCCAATCGGTAACTATATCTGAAATACCTATCGGCACCTATATCTGAAATGCCCATCGGCACCAACTTTTGAAATGCCTATCGGAAAATACATCTGGAATGCCTATCAGCACCTATATTTGAAATGCCTATCGGCAACCATATCTTGAATGCCTATCGGCAACTATTTTTAAAATGCCAAGCGGCAACTATATCTGAAATGCCTATCGGCACCTATATCTGAAATGCCTATCGGCACCTATTTTTGAAATGCCTATCGGAAACTACATCTGAAATGCCTATCAGCACCTATATTTGAAATGCCTATCGGCAACCATATCTGGAATGCCTATCGGCACCTATATTTGAAATAACTATCAGCTTCTATATCTGAAATGCCTATCAACACCTATTTTTAAAATGCCAATCGGTAACTATATCTGAAATACCTATCGGCACCTATATTTGAAATGCCTATCAGCTTCTATATCTGAAATGCCTATCGACACCTATTTTTAAAATGCCAATCGGCAAATATATCTGAAATGCCTATCGGCACCTATATCTGAAATGCCTATCGGCACCTATTTTTGAAATGCCTATCGGAAACTACATCCAAAATGCCTATCAGCACCTATATTTGAAATGCCTATCGGCAACCATATCTGGAATGCTAATCGGCACCTATATTTGAAATGCCTATCGGCTTCTATATCTGAAATGCCTATCGGCACCTATTTTTAAAATGCCAATCGGCAACTATATCTGAAATGCCTATCGGCACCTATATCTGAAATGCCTATCGGCACCTATTTTTGAAATGCCTATCGGAAACTACATCTGAAATGCCTATCAGCACCTATATTTGAAATGCCTATCGGCAACCATATCTAGAATGCCTATCGGCACCTATATTTGAAATGCCTATCGGCTTCTATTTCTGAAATGCCTATCGGCACCTATTTTTAAAATGGCTATCGGCAACTATATCTGAAATGCCTATCGACACCTGTATTTGAAATGCCTATCGGCATCAATTTTTGAAATGCCTATCGGAAACTACATCTAAAATGCCTATCAGCACCTATATTTGAAATGCCTATCGGCAACCATATCTGGAATGCTAATCGGCACCTATATTTGAAATGCCTATCGGCTTCTATATCTGAAATGCCTATCGGCACCTATTTTTAAAATGCCAATTTGCATCTATATCTGAAATGCCTATAGTCACCTATATCTGAAATGCCTATCGGCACCTATTTTTGAAATGCCTATCGGAAACTACATCTAAAATGCCTATCAGCACCTATATTTGAAATGCCTATCGGCAACCATATCTGGAATGCTAATCGGCACCTATATTTGAAATGCCTATCGGCTTCTATATCTGAAATGCCTATCGGCACCTATTTTTAAAATGTCAATCGGCAACTATATCTGAAATGCCTATCGGCACCTATATCTGAAATGCCTATCGGCACCTATTTTTGACATGCCTATCGGAAACTACATCTGAAATGCCTATCACCACCTATATTTGAAATGCCTATTGGCAACCATATCTGAAATGCCTATCGACACATATATTTGAAATACCTATCGGCAACTATATCTGAAATGCCTATCGGCATCAATTTTTGAAATGCCTATCGGAAACTACATCTAAAATGCCTATCAGCACCTATGTTTGAAATGCCTATCGGCAACCATATCTGGAATGCCTATCGGCACCTATATTTGAAATGCCTATCGGCTTCTATATCTGAAATGCCTATCGGCACCTATTTTAATACCAATTGGCAACTATATCTGAAATGCCTATCGGCACTTATATCTGAAATGCCTATCGGCACATATTTTTGAAATGCCTATCGGAAACTACATCTGAAATGCCTATCGGAAACCACATCTGAAATGCCTATCAGCACCTATATTTGAAATGCCTATCGGCAACTATGTCTGGAATGCCTACCGTCACCTATATTTGAAATGCCTATCGGCTTCTATATCTAAAATGCCTATCGGCACCTATTTTTAAAATGCCAATCGGCAACTATTACTGAAATGCCTATCGGCACCCATATCTGAAATGCCTATCGGCACCTATTTTTGAAATGCCTATCGGAAACTATATCTGAAATGCCTATCAGCACCTATATTTGAAATGCCTATCGGCAACCATATCTGAAATGCCTATCGACACCTATTTTTGAAATACCTATCGGCTTCTATATCTTAAATGCCTATCGGCACCTATTTTTAAAATGCCAATCGGTAACTATATCTGAAATACCTATCGGCACCTATATCTGAAATGCCCATCGGCACCAACTTTTGAAATGCCTATCGGAAAATACATCTGGAATGCCTATCAGCACCTATATTTGAAATGCCTATCGGCAACCATATCTGGAATGCCTATCGGCAACTATTTTTAAAATGCCAATCGGCAACTATATCTGAAATGCCTATCGGCACCTATATCTGAAAAACCTATCGGCACCTATTTTTGAAATGCCTATCGGAAACTACATCTGAAATGCCTATCAGCACCTATATTTGAAATGCCTATCGGCAACCATATCTGAAATGCCTATCGACACCTATTTTTGAAATACCTATCGGCTTCTATATCTTAAATGCCTATCGGCACCTATTTTTAAAATGCCAATCGGTAACTATATCTGAAATACCTATCGGCACCTATATCTGTAATGCCCATCGGCACCAACTTTTGAAATGCCTATCGGAAAATACATCTGGAATGCCTATCAGCACCTATATTTGAAATGCCTATCGGCTTCTATATCTAAAATGCCTATCGGCACCTATTTTTAAAATGCCAATCGGCAACTATTACTGAAATGCCTATCGGCACCCATATCTGAAATGCCTATCGGCACCTATTTTTGAAATGCCTATCGGAAACTACATCTGAAATGCCTATCAGCACCTATATTTGAAATGCCTATCGGCAACCATATCTGGAATGCCTATCGGCACCTATATTTGAAATAACTATCAGCTTCTATATCTGAAATGCCTATCGACACCTATTTTTAAAATGCCAATCGGTAACTATATCTGAAATGCCTATCGGCACCTATTTTTAAAATGCCAATCGGCAACTATATCTGAAATGCCTATCAACACCTATATCTGAAATGCCTATCGGCACCTATTTTTGAAATGCCTATCGGAAACTACATCTGAAATGCCTATCAGCACCTATATTTGAAATGCCTATCGGCAACCATATCTGGAATGCCTATCGGCACCTATATTTGAAATAACTATCAGCTTCTATATCTGAAATGCCTATCGACACCTATTTTTAAAATGCCAATCGGTAACTATATCTGAAATGCCTATCGGCACCTATTTTTGAAATGCCTATCGGAAACTACATCTGAAATGCCTATCAGCACCTATATTTGAAATGCCTATCGGCAACCATATCTGGAATGCCTATCGGCACCTATATTTGAAATAACTATCAGCTTCTATATCTGAAATGCCTATCGACACCTATTTTTTAAATGCCAATCGGCAACTATATCTGAAATGCTTATCGGAACCTATATCTGAAATGCCTATCGGCACCAATTTTTGAAATGCCTATCGGAAACTACATCTGAAATGCCTATCAGCACCTATATTTGAAATGCCTATCGGCAAGCATATCTGGAATGCCTATCGGCACCTATATTTGAAATGCCTATCAGCTTCTATATCTGAAATGCCTATCGACACCTATTTTTAAAATGCCAATCGGTAACTATATCTGAAATGCCTATCGGCACCTATATCTGAAATGCCCATCGGCACCAACTTTTAAAATGCCTATCGGAAAATACATCTGGAATGCCTATCAGCACCTATATTTGAAATGCCACTCGGCAACCATATCTGGAATGCTAATCGGCAACTATATTTGAAATGCCTATCGGCTTCTATATCTGAAATGCCTATCGGCACCTATTTTTAAAATGCCAATCGGCAACTATATCTGAAATGCCTATCGGCACCTATATCTGAAATGCCTATCGGCACCTATTTTTGAAATGCCTATCGGAAACTACATCTAAAATGCCTATCAGCACCTATATTTGAAATGCCTATCGGCAACCATATCTGGAATGCTAATCGGCACCTATATTTGAAATGCCTATCGTCTTCTATATCTGAAATGCCTATCGGCACCTATTTTTAAAATGCCAATCGGCAACTATATCTGAAATGCCTATCAACACCTATATCTGAAATGCCTATCGGCACCTATTTTTGAAATGCCTATCGGAAACTACATCTGAAATGCCTATCAGCACCTATATTTGAAATGCCTATCGGCAACCATATCTAGAATGCCTATCGGCACCTATATTTGAAATGCCTATCGGCTTCTATTTCTGAAATGCCTATCGGAAACTACATCTAAAATGCCTATCAGCACCTATATTTGAAATGCCTATCGGCAACCATATCTGGAATGCCTGTCGGCATCTATATTTGAAATGCCTGTCGGCTTCTATGTCTGAAATGCTTATCGGCACCTATTTTTAAAATGCCAATTGGCAACTATATCTGAAATGCCTATAGTCACCTATATCTGAAATGCCTATCGGCAGCTATTTTTGAAATGCCTATCGGAAACTACATCTGAAATGCCTATCAGCACCTATATTTGAAACGCCTATCGGCAACCATATCTGAAATGCCTATCGACACCTATATTTGAAATACCTATCGGCTTCAATATCTGAAATGCCTATCGGCACCTGTTTTTAAAATGCCAATCGGCAACTATATCTGAAATGCCTATCGGCATCAATTTTTGAAATGCCTATCGGAAACTACATCTAAAATGCCTATCAGCACCTATATTTGAAATGCCTATCGGCAACCATATCTGGAATGCCTATCGGCACCTATATTTGAAATGCCTATCGGCTTCTATATCTGAAATGCCTATCGGCACCTATTTTAATGCCAATTGGCAACTATATCTAAAATGCCTATCGGCACCTATATCTGAAATGCCTATCGGCACATATTTTTGAAATGCCTATCGGAAACTACATCTTAAATGCCTATCGGCACCTATTTTTAAAATGCCAATCGGTAACTATATCTGAAATGCATATCGGCACCTATATCTGAAATGCCCATCGGCACCAACTTTTGAAATGCCTATCGGAAAATACATCTGGAATGCCTATCAGCACCTATATTTGAAATGCCTATCGGCAACCATATCTGGAATGCCTATCGGCAACTATTTTTAAAATGCCAATCGGCTACTATATCTGAAATGCCTATCGGCACCTATATCTGAAATGCCTATCGGCACCTATTTTTGAAATGCCTATCGGAAACTACATCTGAAATGCCTATCAGCACCTATATTTGAAATGCCTATCGGCAACCATATCTGGAATGCCTATCGGCACCTATATTTGAAATACCTATCAGCTTCTATAACTAAAATGCCTATCAACACCAATTTTTTAATGCCAATCGGCAACTATATCTGAAATGCTTATCGGAACCTATATCTGAAATGCCTATCGGCACCAATTTTTGAAATGCCTATCGGAAACTACATCTGAAATGCCTATCAGCACCTATATTTGAAATGCCTATAGGCAAGCATATCTGGAATGCCTATCGGCAACTATATTTGAAATGCCTATCGGCTTCTATATCTGAAATGCCTATCGGCACCTATTTTTAAAATGCTAATCGGCAACAATATCTGAAATGCCTATCGGCACCTATATCTGAAATGCCTATCGGCACCTATTTTTGAAATGCCTATCGGAAACTACATCTAAAATGCCTATCAGCACCTATATTTGAAATGCCTATCGGCAACCATATCTGGAATGCCTATCGGCACCTATATTTGAAATGCCTATCGGCTTCTATATCTGAAATGCCTATCGGCATATATTTTTAAAATGCCAATCGGCAACTATATCTGAAATGCCTATCGGCACCTATATCTGAAATGCCTATCGGCACCTATTTTTGGAATGCCTATCGGAAACTACATCTGAAATGCCTATCAGCACCTATATTTGAAATGCCTATCGGCAACCATATCTGAAATGCCTATCGACACCTATATTTGAAATACCTATCGGCTTCTATATCTGAAATGCCTATCGGCACCTATTTTTAAAATGCAATCGGTAACTATATCTGAAATGCCTATCGGCACCTATATCTGAAATGCCTATCGGCACCAATTTTTGAAATGCTTATCGGAAACTACATCTGGAATGCCTATCAGCACCTATATTTGAAATGCCTATCGGCAACCATATCTGGAATGCCTATCGGCACCTATATTTGAAATGCCTATCGGCTTCTATATCTGAAATGCCTATCGACACCTATTTTTAAAGTGCCAATCGGCAACTATATCTGAAATGCCTATCAGCACCTATATCTGAAATGCCTATCGGCACCTATATCTTAAATGCCTATCGGCACCTATTTTTGAAATGCATATCGGAAACTACATCTAAAATGCCTATCAGCACCTATATTTGAAATGCCTATCGGCAACCATATTTGAAATGCCTATCGACACCTATATTTGAAATACCTATCGTCTTCTATATCTGAATTGCCTATCGGCACCTATTTTCAAAATGCCAATCGGCAACTATATCTGAAATGCCTATCGGCACTTATATCTGAAATGCCTATCGGCACCAATTTTTGAAATGCCTATCGGAAACTACTTCTGAAATGTCTATTAGCACCTATATTTGAAATGCCTATCGGCAACAATATCTGGAATGCCTATCGGCACATATATTTTAAATGCCTATCGGCAACTATATCTGAAATGCCTATCGGCACCTATATCTGAAATGCCTATCGGCACCTATTTTTGAAATGCCTATCGGAAACTACATCTGAAATGCCTATCAGCACCTATATTTGAAATGCTTATCGGCAACCATATCTGGAATGCCCATCGGCACCTATATTTGAAATGCCTATCGGCTTCTATATCTGAAATGCCTATCAACACCTATTTTTTAAATGCCAATCGGCAACTATATCTGAAATGCTTATCGGCACCTATATCCGAAATGCCTATCGGCACCAATTTTTGAAATGCCTATTGGAAACTACATCTGAAATGCCTATCAGCACCTATATTTGAAATGCCTATCGGCAAGCATATCTGGAATGCTTATCGGCACCTATATTTGAAATGCCTATCGGCTTCTATATCTGAAATGCCTATCGGCACCTATTTTTAAAATGCCAACCGGCAACTATATCTGAAATGCCTATCGGCACCTATATCTGATATGCCTATCGGCACCTATTTTTGAAATGCCTATCGGAAACTACATCTGAAATGCCTATCAGCACCTATATTTGAAATGTCTATCGGCAACCATATCTGGAATGCCTATCGGCACCTATATTTGAAATACCTATCAGCTTCTATATCTGAAATGCCTATCAACACCTATTTTTTAAATGCCAATCGGCAACTATATCTGAAATGCTTATCGGCACCTATATCTGAAATGCCTATCGGCACCAATTTTTGAAATGCCTATTGGAAACTACATCTGAAATGCCTATCAGCACCTATATTTATATTGCCTATCGGCAAGCATATCTGGAATGCTTATCGGCACCTATATTTGAAATGCCTATCGCCTTCTATATCTGAAATGCCTATCGGCACCTATTTTTAAAATGCCTATCGGCACCTATTTTTAAAATGCCAACCGGCAACTATATCTGAAATGCCTATCGGCACCTATATCTGAAATGCCTATCGGCACCTATTTTTGAAATGCCTATCGGAAACTACATCTGAAATGCCTATCAGCACCTATATTTGAAATGCCTATCGGCAACCATATCTGGAATGCCTATCGGCACATATATTTGAAATGCCTATCGGCTTCTATTTCTGAAATGCCTATCGGCACCTATTTTTAAAATGGCTATCGGCAACTATATCTGAAATGCCTGTCGGCACCTATATCTGAAATGCCTATCGGCCCCTATTTTTGAAATGCCTATCGGAAACTAAATCTGAAATGCCTAACAGCACCGATATTTGAAATGCCTATCGGCAACCATATCTGGAATGCCTATCGGCACCTATATTTGAAATGCCTATCGGCTTCTATATCTGAAATGCCTATCGACACCTATTTTTAAAATGCCAATCGGCAACTATATCTGAAATGCCTATCGGCACCTATATCTGAAATGCCTATCGGCACCTATTTTTGAAATGCCTATCGGAAACTACATCTAAAATGCCTATCAGCACCTATATTTGAAATGCCTATCGGCAACCATATCTGGAATGCTAATCGGCACCTATATTTGAAATGCCTATCGGCTTCTATATCTGAAATGCCTATCGGCACCTATTTTTAAAATGCCAATCGGCAACTATATCTGAAATGCCTATCGGCACCTATATCTGAAATGCCTATCGGCACCTATTTTTGAAATGCCTATCGGAAACTACATCTGAAATGCCTATCAGCACCTATATTTGAAACGGCTATCGGCAACCATATCTGAAATGCCTATCGACACCTATATTTGAAATACCTATCGGCTTCAATATCTGAAATGCCTATCGGCACCTGTTTTTAAAATGCTAATCGGCAACTATATCTGAAATGCCTATCGGCATCAATTTTTGAAATGCCTATCGGAAACTACATCTAAAATGCCTATCAGCACCTATATTTGAAATGCCTATCGGCAACCATATCTGGAATGCCTATCGGCACCTATATTTGAAATGCCTATCGGCTTCTATATCTGAAATGCCTATCGGCACCTATTTTAATGCCAATTGGCAACTATATCTAAAATGCCTATCGGCACCTATATCTGAAATGCCAATCGGCACCTATTTTTGAAATGCCTATCGGAAACTACATCTGAAATGCCTATCAGCACCTATATTTGAAATGCCTATCGGCAACCATATCTGAAATGCCTATGGACACCTATATTTGAAATACCTATCGGCTTCTATATCTTAAATGCCTATCGGCACCTATTTTTAAAATGCCAATCGGTAACTATATCTGAAATGCCTATCGGCACCTATATTTAAAATGCCCATCGGCACCAACTTTTGAAATGCCTATCGGAAAATACATCTGGAATGCCTATCAGCACCTATATTTGAAATGCCTATCGGCAACCATATCTGGAATGCTTATCGGCACCTATATTTGAAATGCCTATCGGCTTCTATATCTGAAATGCCTATCGGCACCTATTTTTAAAATGCCAATCGGCAACTATATCTGAAATGCCTTGTAACCTTCTATAGTTACTTTTCCACTGTTTTGTTCGGGAAGGCCACGGCTAGCCTAGCTCAGACGGTGCGAGGGGCGTGAGTAATAGAAAAATTGGAATTGACCTAATTTAGCAATATTTGAAATGCCAAATTGGGCAGAAAATAAAAATATATTAATAAAAACTTTCGACCACCGGCCACTTTAACCAGCAATAAATAATAACGGCGAATGCCTCAGTTAAAACCCAACCACCTACCACACGACACGAAGGACAACACTACCGACCACCCAAGAGCAATAAGTTAAATAACTAACACAAGTTAAATAACTAACACACGGATCCTGCCAGGGAACCGACACACGCTTAGGACGCCCCATATATCCAGGCCGAGCTTGAGTGGGGGCCTTTTGAGCAGCACAAATCCGGCAACAACTGACATACCTCTTGATATCCGACCGCATTTTAGGCCAGTAATAGACGTCGCAGATTCGATTAAGGGTTTTCATGACTCCCAAATGAGCGGCTGTGGGTTCATCATGACACTGACGCATGACTTCACGTCGACGACCTTTTGGAACCACTATCTTCCAATCGTCAAAATTCACACGGGGTTCTGTTCCCGAACTAACGTGCCTATACAACAACCCATCTACTATACGCCAGTCTGGAAAACTATCCGGATTTTCATTAACATTTGTCAACATACGCTGATACCAATTGTCAGCAACAACATGCTCTTGAACTATTTCCACCAATGCCAATTCTAACGGAGCTCTCGATAACGCATCCGGGATGACGTTCAATGAACCCTTCCGATGTTCCAAAACAAAGTCGAATTGTTGAAGCTTCACGGCCCAACGAGCTAGTCTACCGCAAGGATCCTTCAACTGATGGAGCCAAAGAAGAGAAGAATGATCTGTGATAATCTTAAACCGAACGCCTTCAACATAAGGTCGAAATTTTTCGACTCCAAACACGACTGCCAGACATTCTTTCTCGGTGGTACTGTAATTCTGTTCCGCCTTGGTTAATTTGCGGCTAGCGAAGGCAACCGGAACTTCAACGCCGTCATTAAGTTGAGTCAAAATACATCCCAGGCCTACTTGCGAAGCATCACACTGTATGGTGAACTCCTTGTCAAAATCCGGACTAGCCAATATTGGTGCAGAGATTAAAGCCTGCTTTATGTCATTAAAGGCGGTTTCAGCTTCCGTTGTCCATTCAATCCGATTGGATTTTCGACGACCCTTTATCAAATCAGTTATCGGGGCTGTGCGAGTGGAAAATTGTGGAATAAAGCGCCTATACCATGAGCAAGTGCCTATGAACCTCTTAACCTGGGTGGCGGTTTGTGGACGAGGAAATTTAAGCATCGCTGATACTTTATCCGGATCCGTCCTTAAACCATTCCGATCCACAATAAAACCAAGGTATTTCAAGCAAGGGCGACAAAACTCACATTTCTCCAAATTTATAGTCAAATTAGCGGCCGCTAATCGCTGAAGGACGACATTGAGAACCTCAACATGTTTTCCAAACGAGGGCGTGGCGACAATAATATCGTCCAAGTAAACAAAAACAAAGGGGTCTAATTCAGGACCTAAAATCATATCCATGAGTCTTTGCTGCGTTTGCGGGGCGTTATTTAATCCAAATGGCATCAGCACAAATTCAAACAACCCACGACCAGGGACAATAAAAGCAGTTTTTTCTCGCGAACTATCCTCCAAAGGAATTTGCCAAAAGGCTGATTTAAGATCGATGCTAGATAAAAATTGCACACCAGACAATTTGTTTAAAATTGCATCCACTCGTGGTAAAGGATAGGCATCCCTTTTGGTGACCGAATTTAGTTTTCTTCCATCAAAACAAAACCTCAATGAACCGTTCGATTTCTTGACCAAGAGAACCGGGGAAGACCATGGACTGGAAGAACGTCGAACAACTCCTAACTGAAGCATCGCATCCAGCTCTTTATTTAAGTGTTCCAGCATATAGGGGCTGCATCACCAGTGTCTATGTAGTGTCGAATTTTATTAGTCCGGCCTAGTTTCGTCCCGTCCATCCACGATAGTTCTCCAAACTTTTTTATAACCGCGTCCATCTGCTTCCGCTGATAATTGTTCAAATCAGAACGGTCCATGAGCATATTTCCCGAAGCAGAAGACTCAAGAGAATCAAGAGCACACTTGTCAACAGCTCTAATTTTTTTATCGCCAATCCGGAAGGAATTCAAACTAAAATCTATTTTAAGCGAAAACTGCCTACAAAAGTCGCTACCCAAAATAAGAAAATGCGACAGCGAAGGAACAACCAATATCTTCACTAACTTAACAACATCATCAATTGCTATTGGCAATAATACAAATCCAACTATTCGCTGAG
The DNA here is from genome assembly GCA_034508555.1 of Venustoraphidia nigricollis. NCBI lineage: Eukaryota > Metazoa > Arthropoda > Insecta > Raphidioptera > Raphidiidae > Venustoraphidia > Venustoraphidia nigricollis. The sequence continues at coordinate 2,209,279 of JAVRKA010000073.1, forward strand.
CCGCACCATCAGCAGTAAAAACATCAGAATCGGACGATTCACAAATCTTCAATTTAAAGGCCTCAATAATCGGCAAACCTTTATTACCAAGCACAGAGTTATTAGCTCCTGAATCCAATAAAGCAATAACAGTTTTTTGAAAAATAGAAACGGAAATGAAAGGTCTATTATCAAGCGCACGGGGCACAAATAATGGGTTGGTACTATTAACCGTAGAAGGTTTCATGAATTCAGCAACGCACTGCAGCCAACACTTCCAACTAACAGGATCAAATTTATGCATCTTGGTCGTTGTACCATGAGAAAAATACCGACCAACTATTTTCCTCCTTGGGCGTTTCCCGAACAATGCTCACAAGTAAACCGCGTAACATCACGTTTCCCACATCCATAACAAAATTTCCCCGTTTTTGGTTTCTTACATTCCCTACTAAAATGTCCCTGCTCTTGACAATTCCAGCACACCAAACCAGACACCGTATTCACATTCAGTCTCCTGTGACCAGTAGTGTGAGTTATCGGTGGCTTATAAGTGTAAGCCGGTTCCACCGCACGCGAGTTAGACTGACCAGTCCGAATGCGACTAGCAAGATGCTGATTTTCTTCTAGTTGTTTACAAGCAGAATTTAATTGTTCAACCGAAGTGATGACGCTCGTACCTAAATGATTGAGGTAGTAGGGTGACAAATTTCGCCGAATCACATTCAAACGTTGTGCCTCAGACGTAGGCGTGGGTAAGCGCGAAAACAAATTCTTCATACTAGACATGTATGTTCCAACGCGTTCATCAGAACCTTGAAACCGGTGGAAAATTTCATTCCATAAATCATTTTCATAATCCAAAGGTTGGAACTCAGCTTTCAACTGCACGACAAAATCATCCCAAGAAACAATTGAATCCCGAACCGAACGATACCAAGACAAGGCCGATCCCTCCAATAAATCAAACACCGATTTAAACAAATCCTCTTTCGAAACACCTCTTGAAATTCTACATTCCTCAATTCGTTGTAATATTTCAGCGACACTGTCTCCCGAAGATTCACCCGAGAATTTTATTCCCCACTTAAAACTGGGATACCAACCGAGTGTCGACAAACTTCTGAAGTGGCAGAAACAGGAACCATTGCGGAGTTACTATCGAGCTGAGAAGCGACTGTAGTTCGGTCTGATTCAACCGCTCTCTGACATCTATCAATATTTGTCACAACTGGCATTTTTAGTAGGAAATCATCCTCCAAGGCAATCACGGTTATCATGCGATCATTCTTAAACGACTTCGTTTCTTCATCATCGCCAATTATTCTAGTCAACCGACCTTTCAAATGGTTTAACCTGGAACGAATCTCCACAAAAACTGGATCCACATTTTCGACATAAAATTCTATTGACTTACTAGCAGACGAAATGCTATTATCAATTTCAGCACCATTAATATCAAGTTTAAATGGGCTAACAGCGTAATAGGAAATACCAACACGTTTCAAATCTGCTGCCAATAAGCGCCTCAAACACTTACGTCGTTTTAATTCATCGTTACCCGACATAAATCCACGAATGGATAACTCATAATCAACTTCATGCCTCATAAGATATTCAACCTCGATTTCATACGACACTTCCATCTTAAAATTGAAATTACAAAAACCTACACAAAATCCTAAATTAAAGGAACCAGGGAACTTCAAAATTTATTTCGTAGTTCCAAAATCACAACACGCAGTTGTCTCAACAACCAACCAAAATTCCAAAATACGAAAAAGTACGACAACAGAAATGTTACTAATATAGCCACTACTAACAAGGTCAAATCCAAGAGCCCCTACGTTGGGCGCCAAATGTGTAACCTTCTATAGTTACTTTTCCACTGTTTTGTTCGGGAAGGCCACGGCTAGCCTAGCTCAGACGGTGCGAGGGGCGTGAGTAATAGAAAAATTGGAATTGACCTAATTTAGCTATATTTGAAATGCCAAATTGGGCAGAAAATAAAAATATATTAATAAAAACTTTCGACCACCGCCCACTTTAACCAGCAATAAATAATAACGGCGAATGCCTCAGTTAAAACCCAACCACCTACCACACGACACGAAGGACAACACTACCGACCACCCAAGAGCAATAAGTTAAATAACTAACACACGGATCCTGCTCATTATGGGATGGGTCTCAGATAAATTGTGACTAATGTGGCACTAACCGACTTAGATAACAGGGCGCCAGGACAGAAGGGGCCACACGGTGTCGGTCCTAGGAGTCCAACCCCAAGACAATGAGAGACCAATCACAATAGAGACAGGGAAAATCTAAAAAAAAACTATAATTAATAGAAACCTAACAACACGCAGCCCAAACTACGCCACAACACATAAATGAACCACGGATGTGGAAAAACAAACACAAAATTTTCGTTCGTTGGCCGTTTGAATTAAAACACAAATAATATGCAGCCTAAACTGTACAAGGTATCGCACGCTTATCTTATTAACACGGGACCTGTAAATAAATTCTCAATTCATAATTCATTTTGTTTAGGTCGTAGCATTTTAAAACAATCAAATTTAATTTGATTTGATTCTACGAATTATTGGCGTTAAATTCAACAGACGTGATTAAATTACACTGCGGTTCTGACACAAAAATCCACAATTCAAATCCAAAATATTCTACACAGGGATTCAACAACGACCAATACAAACAAAAAAAATCCTACTTAAATCCAACACGGAATCCACATAATCCATCAATATCCAACAATATTCCAACAACAGCCCTAAAACTAATTAGAGATCCAACGGCTTCAATCGTTCACGGTGAATTACTAATACTAACAACAGATCAACAATAGAATACAACAATAGATTCCAGGAATAAATCAATAGCTCGGGAACCGGGACTTATTGGAACTGGAATTGTTACACACCGGGTACAAGGAAGAGGTTCCTATCCGAAACAGAAAACAAGAGCAATACAGCTCCCAAACTACTGCCAAAAACCTAAGTTCAAATATCCGAATCCAAAACAACTCAAAATTCGCCAGTGATATTTTAACGCAGCTCTTATCATACGCCAACAATACACAATCCGTTCTTATCAAACGCTCTACGTAGAATGCCCGCACGCAAACAAAATCCAAAATCTAACAAGTTCGAAGCCATGCGAACGCGCGAGCTTTGTCTACTCTCTCTAATGCACAGTCCCTATCGATGCGTTCTCTCTCTCGTCAGCATCTCAACCGAGCTAGCTATAATATTCCTTCACAATGTGAACAGTTTCAAGTAAATCGGTGATCTTTGTTTAACTACCGGCAACATCGGATCTCTCACTCGCTCTCATTAGTTAAAATAAATATTATATCTAAAAAATATTCTAATGACAAATAATAATTATTCCAATAAAATAATATTATTAAAATTATTTTTTATAAATACTAGAATCGGATGTGGCCCAAATTTTAAAACGTTACAGCCTATCGGCACCTATATCTGAAATGCCTATCGGCACCTATTTTTGAAATGCCTATCGGAAACTACATCTGAAATGCCTATCAGCACCTATATTTGAAATGCCTATCGGCAACCATATCTAGAATGCCTATCGGCACCTATATTTGAAATGCCTATCGGCTTCTATTTCTGAAATGCCTATCGGCACCTATTTTTAAAATGGCTATCGGCAACTATATCTGAAATGCCTATCGACACCTATATTTGAAATGCATATCGGCATCAATTTTTGAAATGCCTATCGGCAACTACATCTAAAATGCCTATCAGCACCTATATTTGAAATGCCTATCGGCAACCATATCTGGAATGCCTGTCGGCATCTATATTTGAAATGCCTATCGGCTTCTATATCTGAAATGCCTATCGGCAACCATATCTGGGATTCCTATCGGCACCTATATTTGAAATGCCTATCGGCTTCTATATCTGAAATGCCTATTGGCTCCTATTTTTAAATTGCCAATTGGCAACTATATCTAAAATGCCTATCGGCACCTATATCTGAAATGCCTATCGGCACTTATTTTTGAAATGCCTATCGGAAACTACATCTGAAATGCCTATCAGCACCTATATTTGAAATGCCTATCGGCAACCATATCTGGAATGCCTATCGGCACCTATATTTGAAATGCCTATCGGCTTCTATATCTGAAATGCCTATCGGCACATATTTTTAAAATGCCAATCGGCAACTATATCTGAAATGCCTATCGGCACCTATATCTGAAATGCCTATCGGCACCTATTTTTGGAATGCCTATCGGAAACTACATCTGAAATGCCTATCAGCACCTATATTTGAAATGCCTATCGGCAACCATATCTGAAATGCCTATCGACACCTATATTTGAAATACCTATCGGCTTCTATATCTGAAATGCCTATCGGCACCTATTTTTAAAATGCAATCGGTAACTATATCTGAAATGCCTATCGGCACCTATATCTGAAATGCCTATCGGCACCAATTTTTGAAATGCCTATCGGAAACTACATCTGGAATGCCTATCAGCACCTATATTTGAAATGCCTATCGGCAACCATATCTGGAATGCCTATCGGCACCTATATTTGAAATGCCTATCGGCTTCTATATTTGAAATGCCTATCGACACCTATTTTTAAAGTGCCAATCGGCAACTATATCTGAAATGCCTATCGGCACCTATATCTGAAATGCCTATCGGCACTTATATCTTAAATGCCTATCGGTACCTATTTTTGAAATGCATATCGGAAACTACATCTGAAATGCCTATCAGCACCTATATTTGAAATGCCTATCGGCAACCATATCTGAAATGCCTATCGACACCTATATTTGAAATACCTATCGTCTTCTATATCTGAATTGCCTATCGGCACCTATTTTCAAAATGCCAATCGGCAACTATATCTGAAATGCCTATCGGCACTTATATCTGAAATGCCTATCGGCACCAATTTTTGGAATGCCTATCGGAAACTACATCTGAAATGCCTATTAGCACCTATATTTGAAATGCCTATCGGCAACCATATCTGGAATGCCTATCGGCACCTATATTTAAAATGCCTATCGGCAACCATATCTGAAATGCCTATCGGCACCTATATCTGAAATGCCTATCGGCACCTATTTTTGAAATGCCTATCGGAAACTACATCTGAAATGCCTATCAGCACCTATATTTAAAATGCTTATCGGCAACCATATCTGGAATGCCTATCGGCACCTATATTTGAAATGCCTATCGGCTTCTATATCTGAAATGCCTATCAACACCTATTTTTGAAATGCCTATCGGAAACTACATCTGAAATGCCTATCAGCACCTATATTTGAAATTGCTATCGGCAACCATATCCGGAATGCCTATCGGCACCTATATTTAAAATGCCTATCGGCTTCTATATCTGAAATGCCTATCGGCATATATTTTTCAAATGTAAATCGGCCACTATATCTGAAATGCCTATCGGCACCTATATCTGAATTGCCTATCGGCACCTATTTTTGAAATGCCTATCGGAAACTACATCTGAAATGCCTATCAGCACCTATATTTGAAATGCCTATCGGCAACCATATCTGGAATGCCTATCGGCACCTATATTTGAAATGCCTATCGGCTTCTTTATCTGAAATGCCTATCGGCACCTATTTTTAAAATGCCAATCGGCAACTATATCTGAAGTGCCTATCGGCACCTATATCTGAAATGCCTATCGGCACCTATTTTTGAAATGCCTATCGAAAACTACATCTGAAATGCCTATCAGCAGCTATATTTGAAATGCCTATCGGCAACCACATCAAAAATGCTTATCGGCACCTATATCTGAAATGCCTTTCGGCATTTAAAACTGAAATGCCTATCGACACCTATATTTGAAATGCCTATCGGCACCTATATTTTAAATGCCTATCGGTAACTATATCTGAAATGCCTTTCGACACCTACATTTGAAATGCCTATCAGCACCTATATTTTAAATGCCTATCGGTAACTATATCTGATATGCCTATCGGCACCTATATCTGAAATGCCTATCGGCACCTATTTTTAAAATGCCAATCGGCAACTATATCTGAAATGCCTATTGGCACCTATATCTGAAATGCATATCGGCACCTATTTTTGAAATGCCTCTCGGAAACTACATTTGAAATGCCTATCTGCTCCTATATTTGAAATGCCTATCGGCAACCATATCTAAAATGCCTATCGACACCTATATTTGAAATACCTATCGACTTCTATATCTAAAATGCCTATCGGCACCTGTTTTAAAAATGCCAATAGGCAACTATATCTGAAATGCCTATCGGCACCTATATCTGAAATGCCTATCGGCATCAATTTTTGAAATGCCTAACGGAAACTACATCTAAAATGCTTATCAGCACCTATATTTGAAATGCCTATCGGCAATCATATCTGGAATGCCTATCGGCACCTATATTTGAAATGCCTATCGGCTTCTATATCTGAAATGCCTATCGACACCTATTTTTAAAATGCCAATCAGCTACTTTATCTGAAATGCCTATCGGCACCTATATCTGAAATGCCAATCGGCACCTATTTTTGAAATGCCTATCGGAAACTACATCTGAAATGCCTATCAGCACCTATATTTGAAATGCCTATCGGCAACCATATCTGAAATGCCTATCGACACCTATATTTCAAATACCTATCGGCTTCTATATCTGAAATGCCTATCGGCACCTATTTTTAAAATGCCAATCGGCAACTATATCTGAAATGCCTATCGGCACCTATATCTAAAATGCGTATCGGTACTAATTTTTGAAATGCCTATCGGAAACTACATCTGAAATGCCTATCAGCACCTATATTTGAAATGCCTATCGGCAAACATATCTAGAATGCCTATCGGCACCTATATTTGAAATGCCTATCGACTCCTATATCTGAAATGCCTATCGGCAACAATTTTTAAAATGCCAATCGGCAACTATATCTGAAATGCCTATCGGCACCTATATCTGAAATGCCTATCGGCACCTATTTTTGAAATGCCTATCGAAAACTACATCTGCAATGCCTATCAGCACCTATATCTGAAATGCCTATCGGCACCTATTTTTAAAATGCCAATCGGCAACTATATCTGTAATACCTATCGGCACCTATATCTGAAATGCATATTGGCACTTATTTTTGAAATGCCTATCGGAAACTACATCTGAAATGCCTATCAGCACCAATATTTGAAATGCCTATCGGCAACCATATCTGAAATGCCTATCGACACCTATATTTGATATTCCTATCGGCTTCTATATCTGAAATGCCTATCGGCACCTATTTTTAAAATGCCAATCGGCAACTATATCTGAAATGCCTATCGGCACCTATATCTAAATTGCCTATCGGCACCAATTTTTGAAATGCCTATCGGAAACTACATCTGAAATGCCTATCAGCACCTATATTTGAAATGTCTATCGGCAACCATATCTGGAATGCCTATCGGCACCTATATTTGAAATGCCTATCGGCTTCTATATCTAAAATGTTTATCGGCACCTATTTTTAAAATGCCAATCGGCAACTATATCTGAAATACCTATCGGCACCTATATCTGAAATGCCTATCGGTACCTATTTTTGAAATGCTTATCGGAAACTACATCTGAAATGCCTATCAGCACCTATATTTGAAATGCTTATCGGCAACCATATCTGGAATGCCTATCGGCACCTATATTTGAAATGCCTATCGGCTTCTATATCTGAAATGCCTATCGGCACCTATTTTTAAAATGCCAATCGGCAACTATATCTGAAATGCCTATCAGCACCTATTTTTAAAATGCCAATTAGCAACTATATCTGAAAAGCCTATCGGCACCTATATCTGAAATGCCTATCGGCACCTATTTTTGAAATGCCTATCGGAAACTACATCTGAAATGCCTATCAGCACCTATATTTGAAATGCCTATCGGCAACCATATCTGAAATGCCTATCGACACCTATATTTGAAATACCTATCGGCTTATATATCTGAAATGCCTATCGGCACCTATTTTTAAAATGCCAATCAGTAACTATATCTGAAATGCCTATCGGCACCTATATCTGAAATGCCTATTGGCACCAATTTTTGAAATGCCTATCGGAAACTACATCTGAAATACCTATCAGCAACTATATTTGAAATGCCTATCGGCAACCATATCTGAAATGCCTATCGACACATATATTTGAAATACCTATCGGCTTCTATATCTGAAATGCCTATCGGCACCTATTTTTAAAATGCCAATCGGCAATTATATCTGAAATGCCTATCGGCACCTATTTTTGAAATGCCTATCGAAAATTACATCTGAAATGCCTATCAGCAACTATATTTTAAATCCCTATCGGCAACTATATCTGATATGCCTATCGGCACCTATATCTGAAATGCCTATCGGCACCTATTTTTGAAATGCCTATCTGAAACTACATCTAAAATGCCTATCGGCACCTATTTTTAAAATGCCAATCGGCAACTATATCTGAAATGCCTATCGGCACCTATATCTGAAATGCCTATCGGCACCTATTTTTGAAATGCCTATCGGAAACTACATCTGAAATGCCTATCAGCACCTATATTTGAAATGCCTATCGGCAACCATATCTGAAATGCCTATCGACACCTATATTTGAAATGCCTATCGGCTTCTATATCTAAAATGCCTATCGACACCTATTTTTAAAATGCCAATTGGCAACTATATCTGAAATGCCTATCGGCACCTATATCTGAAATGCCTATCGGTACCTATTTTTGAAATGCCTATCGGAAACTACATCTGAAATGCTTATCAGCATTTATATTTTAAATGCCTATCGGCAACCATATCTGGAATGCCTATCGGCACCTATATTTGAAATGCCTATCGGCTTCTATATCTGAAATGCCTATCGGCACCTATTTTTAAAATGCCAATGGGCAACTATATCTGAAATGCCTATCGGCACCTATATCTGAAATGCCTATCGGCACCTATTTTTGAAATGCCTTTCGGAAACTACATCTGAAATGCCTATCTGCTCCTATATTTGAAATGCCTATCGGCAACCATATCTGAAATGCCTATCGACACCTATATTTGAAATACCTATCGGCTTCTATATCTGAAATGCCTATCGGCACCTGTTTTTAAAATGCCAATCGGCAACTATATCTGAAATGCCTATCGACACCTATATCTGAAATGCCTATCGGCATCAATTTTTGAAATGCCTATCGGAAACTACATCTAAAATGCCTATCAGCACCTATATTTGAAATGCGTATCGGCAACCATATCTGGAATGCCTATCGGCACCTATATTTAAAATGCCTATCGGCTTCTATATCTGAAATGCCTATCGGCACCTATTTTTTATAATGCCAATTGGCAACTATATCTGAAATGCCTATCGGCACCTATATCTGAAATGTCTATCGACACCTATTTTTGAAATGCCTATCGGAAACTACATCTGAAATGCCTATCAGCACCTATATTTGAAATGCCTATCGGCAACCATATCTGGAATGCCTATCGGCACCTATATTTGAAATGCCTATCGGCTTCTATATCTGAAATGCCTATCGGCACCTATTTTTAAAATGCCAATCGGCAACTATATCTGAAATGCCTATCGGCACCTATATCTGAAATGCCTATCGGCACCTATTTTCGAAATGCCTATCGGAAACTACATCCGAAATGCCTATCAGCACCTATATTTGAAATGAAAATCGGCAACCATATCTGAAATGCCTATCGACACCTATATTTGAAATACCTATCGGCTTCTATATCTGAAATGCCTATCGGCACAAATTTTATAATGCCAATCGGCAACTATATCTGAAATGCCTATCGTCACCTATATCTGAAATGCCTATCGGCACCAATTTTCGAAATGCCTATCGGAAAGTACATCTGAAATGCCTATCAGCACCTATATTTGAAATGCCTATCGGCAACCATATCTGGAATGCCTATCGGCACCTATATTTGAAATGCCTATCGGCTTCTATATCTGAAATGCCTATCGGCACCTATTTTTTGAATGCCTCTCGGAAACTACATCCGAAATGCCTATCAGCACCTATATTTGAAATGCCAATCGGCAACCATATCTGAAATGCCTATCGACACTTATATTTAAAATACCTATCGGCTTCTATATCTGAAATGCCTATCGGCACAAATTTTAATATGCCAATCGGCAACTATATCTGAAATGCCTATCGGCACCTATATCTGATATGCCTATCGGCACCAATTTTCGAAATACCTATCGGAAACTACATCTGAAATGCCTATTAGCACCTATATTTGAAATGCCTATCGGCAACCATATCTGGAATGCCTATCGGCACCTATATTTGAAATGCCTATCGGCTTCTATATCTGAAATGCCTATCGGCACCTATTTTTAAAATGCCAATCGGCAACTATATCTGAAATGCCTATCGGCACCTATATCTGAAATGCCTATCGGCACCAATTTTTGAAATGCCTATCGAAAACTACATCTAAAATGCCTATCAGCACCTATATTTGAAATGCCTATCGGCAACCATATCTGGAATGCCTATCGGCACCTATATTTGAAATGCCTATCGGCTTCTATATCTGAAATGCCTATCGGCACCTATTTTTAAAATGCCAATCGGCAACTATATCTGAAATGCCTATCGGCACCTATATCTGAAATGCCTACGGCACCTATTTTTGAAATGCCTATGGGAAACTACATCTGAAATGCCTATCAGCACCTATATTTGAAATGCCTATCGGCAACCATTTCTGGAATGCCTATCGGCACCTATATTTGAAATGCCTATCGGCTTCTATATCTAAAATGCCTATCGGCACCTATTTTTAAAATGCCAATCGGCAACTATATCTGAAATGCCCATCGGCACCTATATCTGAAATGCCTATTGGCATCAATTTTTGAAATGCCTATCGGAAACTACATCTAAAATGCCTATCAGCACCTATATTTGAAATGCCTATCGGCAACCATATCTGGAATGCCTATCGGCACCTATATTTGAAATGCCTATCGGCTTCTATATCTGAATTGCCTATCGGCACCTATTTTTAAAATGCCAATTGGCAACTATATCTGAAATGCCTATCGGCACCTATATCTGAAATGCCTATCGGAAACTACATCTGAAATGCCTATCAGCACCTATATTTGAAATGCCTGTCGGCAACCATATCTGGAATGCCTATCGGCACCTATATTTGAAATGCCTATCGGCTTCTATATCTGAAATGCCTATCGGCACCTATTTTTAAAATGCCAATCGGCAACTATATCTAAAATGCCTATCGGCACCTATATCCGAAATGCCTATCGGCACCTATTTTTGAAATGCCTATCGGAAACTACATCTTAAATGCCTATCAGCACCTATATTTGAAATGCCTATCGGCCACCACATCAGAAATGCCTATCGGCACCTATATCTGAAATGCCTTTCGGCACCTATATCTGAAATGCCTACCGGCACCTATTTTTAAAATGCCAATCGGTAACTATATTTGAAATGCCTATCGGCACCTATATCTGAAATGCCTATCGGTACCTATTTTTTAAATGCCTATCGGAAACTACATCTAAAATGCCTATCAGCACTTATATTTAAAATGCCTCTCGGCAACCATATCTGGAATGCCTATCGGCACCTATATTTGAAATGCCTATCGGCTTCTATATCTGAAATTCCTATCGGCACCTATTTTTAAAATGCCAATCGGCAGCTATATCTGAAATGCCTATCGGCAACTATATCTGAAATGACTATCGGAACCTATTTTTGAAATGCCTTTCGGAAACTACATCTATAATGCCTATCTGCTCCTATATTTGAAATGCCTATCGGCAACCATATCTGAAATGCCTATCGACACCTATATTTGAAATACCTATCGGCTTCTATATCTGAAATGCCTATCGGCACTTGTTTTTAAACTGCCAATCGGCAACTATATCTTAAATGCCTATCGGCACCTATATCTGAAATGCCTATTAGGATCAATTTTTGAAATGCCTATCGGAAACTACATCTGAAATGCCTATCAGCACCTATATTTGAAATGCCTGTCGGCAACCATATCTGGAATGCCTATCGGCACCTATATTTGAAATGCCTACCGGCTTCTATATCTGAAATGCCTATCGACACTATTTTTTAAATGCCAATCAGCAACTATATCTGAAATGCCTATCGGCACCTATATCTGAAATGCCTACCGGCACCTATTTTTAAAATGCCAATCGGTAACTATATTTGAAATGCCTATCGGCACCTATATTTGAAATGCCTACCGGCTTCTATATCTGAAATGCCTATCGGCACCTATTTTTAAAATGCCAATCGGCAACTATATCTGAATTGCCTATCGGCACCTATATCTGAAATGCTTATCGGCACCTATTTTTGAAATGCCTATCGAAAACTACATCTGAAATGCCTATCAGCAACTATATTTGAAATGCCTATCAGCAACCACATCAGAAATGCCTATCGGCACCTATATCTGAAATGCCTATCGGCACCAATTTTTAAAATGCCTATCGGAAACTACATCTGGAATGCCTATCAGCACCTATATTTGAAATGTATATCGGCAACTATATCTGAAATGCCTATCGACACCTATATTTGAAATACCTATCGGCTTCTATTATCTAAAATGCCTATCGGCACCAATTTTTGAAATGCCTATCGAAAACTACATCTGAAATGACTGTCAGCACCTATATTTAAATTGCCTATCGGCAACCATATCTGGAATGCCTATCGGCACTTATATTTGAAATGCCTATCGGCTTCTATATCTGAAATGCCTATCGACACCTATATCTAAATTGCCTATCGGCACCTATTTTTGGAATGCCTATCGGAAACTACATCTGAAATGCCTATCAGCACCTATATTTGAAATGCCTATCGGCAACCATATCTGAAATGCCTATCGACACCTATATTTGAAATACCTATCGGCTTCTATATCTGAAATGCCTATCGGCACCTATTTTTAAAATGCAATCGGTAACTATATCTGAAATGCCTATCGGCACCAATTTTTGAAATGCCTATCGGAAACTACATCTGGAATGCCTATCAGCACCTATATTTGAAATGCCTATCGGCAACCATATCTGGAATGCCTATCGGCACCTATATTTGAAATGCCTATCGGCTTCTATATTTGAAATGCCTATCGACACCTATTTTTAAAGTGCCAATCGGCAACTATATCAGAAATGCCTATCGGCACCTATATCTGAAATGCCTATCGGCACCTATATCTTAAATGCCTATCGGCACCTATTTTTGAAATGCATATCGGAAACTACATCTGAAATGCCTATCAGCACCTATATTTGAAATGCCTATCGGCAACCATATCTGAAATGCCTATCGACACCTATATTTGAAATACCTATCGTCTTCTATATCTGAATTGCCTATCGGCACCTATTTTCAAAATGCCAATCGGCAACTATATCTGAAATGCCTATCGGCACTTATATCTGAAATGCCTATCGGCACCAATTTTTGGAATGCCTATCGGAAACTACATCTGAAATGCCTATTAGCACCTATATTTGAAATGCCTATCGGCAACCATATCTGGAATGCCTATCGGCACCTATATTTAAAATGCCTATCGGCAACTATATCTGAAATGCCTATCGGCACCTATATCTGAAATGCCTATCGGCACCTATTTTTGAAATGCCTATCGGAAACTACATCTGAAATGCCTATCAGCACCTATATTTGAAATGCTTATCGGCAACCATATCTGGAATGCCTATCGGCACCTATATTTGAAATGCCTATCGGCTTCTATATCTGAAATGCCTATCGACACCTATTTTTGAAATGCCTATCGGAAACTACATCTGAAATGCCTATCAGCACCTATATTTGAAATTGCTATCGGCAACCATATCCGGAATGCCTATCGGCACCTATATTTAAAATGCCTATCGGCTTCTATATCTGAAATGCCTATCGGCATATATTTTTCAAATGCCAATCGGCAACTATATCTGAAATGCCTATCGGCACCTATATCTGAAATGCCTATCGGCACCTATTTTTGAAATGCCTATCGGAAACTACATCTGAAATGCCTATCAGCACCTATATTTGAAATGCCTATCGGCAACCATATCTGGAATGCCTATCGGCACCTATATTTGAAATGCCTATCGGCTTCTTTATCTGAAATGCCTATCGGCACCTATTTTTAAAATGCCAATCGGCAACTATATCTGAAGTGCCTATCGGCACCTATATCTGAAATGCCTATCGGCACCTATTTTTGAAATGCCTATCGAAAACTACATCTGAAATGCCTATCAGCACCTATATTTGAAATGCCTATCGGCAACCACATCAAAAATGCCTATCGGCACCTATATCTGAAATGCCTATCGGCACCTATTTTTAAAATGCCAATCGGCAACTATATCTGAAGTGCCTATCGGCACCTATATCTGAAATGCCTATCGGCACCTATTTTTGAAATGCCTATCGAAAACTACATCTGAAATGCCTATCAGCACCTATATTTGAAATGCCTATCGGACCACATCAAAAATGCTTATCGGCACCTATTTTTGAAATGCCTATCGAAAACTACATCTGAAATGCCTATCAGCACCTATATTTGAAATGCCTATCGGCAACCACATCAAAAATGCCTATCGACACCTATATTTGAAATGCCTATCGGCACCTATATTTTAAATGCCTATCGGTAACCATATCTGAAATGCCTATCGGCACCTATTTTTAAAATGCCAATCGGCAACTATATCTGAAATGCCTATCGGCACCTATATCTGAAATGCATATCGGCACCTATTTTTGAAATGCCTTTCGGAAACTACATCTGAAATGCCTATCTGCTCCTATATTTGAAATGCCTATCGGCAACCATATCTGAAATGCCTATCGACACCTATTTTTAAAGTGCCAATCGGCAACTATATCTGAAATGCCTATCGGCACCTATATCTGAAATGCCTATCGGCACCTATATCTTAAATGCCTATCGGCACCTATTTTTGAAATGCATATCGGAAACTACATCTGAAATGCCTATCCGCACCTATATTTGAAATGCCTATCGGCAACCATATCTGAAATGCCTATCGACACCTATATTTGAAATACCTATCGTCTTCTATATCTGAATTGCCTATCGGCATCTATTTTCAAAATGCCAATCGGCAACTATATCTGAAATGCTTATCGGCACTTATATCTGAAATGCCTATCGGCACCAATTTTTGGAATGCCTATCGGAAACTACATCTGAAATGCCTATTAGCACCTATATTTGAAATGCCTATCGGCAACCATATCTGGAATGCCTATCGGCACCTATATTTAAAATGCCTATCGGCAACTATATCTGAAATGCCTATCGGCACCTATATCTGAAATGCCTATCGGCACCTATTTTTGAAATGCCTATCGGAAACTACATCTGAAACGCCTATCAGCACCTATATTTGAAATGCTTATCGGCAACCATATCTGGAATGCCTATCGGCACCTATATTTGAAATGCCTATCGGCTTCTATATCTGAAATGCCTATCAACACCTATTTTTGAAATGCCTATCGGAAACTACATCTGAAATGCCTATCAGCACCTATATTTGAAATTGCTATCGGCAACCATATCCGGAATGCCTATCGGCACCTATATTTAAAATGCCTATCGGCTTCTATATCTGAAATGCCTATCGGCATATATTTTTCAAATGCCAATCGGCAACTATATCTGAAATGCCTATCGGCACCTATATCTGAAATGCCTATGGGCACCTATTTTTGAAATGCCTATCGGAAACTACATCTGAAATGCCTATCAGCACCTATATTTGAAATGCCAATCGGCAACTATATCTGAAGTGCCTATCGGCACCTATATCTGAAATGCCTATCGGCACCTATTTTTGAAATGCCTATCGAAAACTACATCTGAAATGCCTATCAGCACCTATATTTGAAATGCCTATCGGCAACCACATCAAAAATGCTTATCGGCACCTATATCTGAAATGCCTATCGGCACCTATTTTTAAAATGCCAATCGGCAACTATATCTGAAGTGCCTATCGGCACCTATATCTGAAATGCCTATCGGCACCTATTTTTGAAATGCCTATCGAAAACTACATCTGAAATGCCTATCAGCACCTATATTTGAAATGCCTATCGGACCACATCAAAAATGCTTATCGGCACCTATTTTTGAAATGCCTATCGAAAACTACATCTGAAATGCCTATCAGCACCTATATTTGAAATGCCTATCGGCAACCACATCAAAAATGCCTATCGACACCTATATTTGAAATGCCTATCGGCACCTATATTTTAAATGCCTATCGGTAACCATATCTGAAATGCCTATCGGCACCTATTTTTAAAATGCCAATCGGCAACTATATCTGAAATGCCTATCGGCACCTATATCTGAAATGCATATCGGCACCTATTTTTGAAATGCCTTTCGGAAACTACATCTGAAATGCCTATCTGCTCCTATATTTGAAATGCCTATCGGCAACCATATCTGAAATGCCTATTGACACCTATATTTGAAATACCTATCGACTTCTATATCTAAAATGCCTATCGGCACCTGTTTTTAAAATGCCAATAGGTAACTATATCTGAAATGCCTATCGGCACCTATATCTGAAATGCCTATCGGCTACAATTTTTGAAATGCCTATCGGAAACTACATCTAAAATGCCTATCAGCACCTATATTAGAAATGCCTATCGGCAACCATATCTGGAATGCCTATCGGCACCTATATTTGAAATGCCTATCGGCTTCTATATCTGAAATGCCTATCGACACCTATTTTTAAAATGCCAATCAGTAACTATATCTGAAATGCCTATCGGGCCCTATATCTGAAATGCCTACGGCACCAATTTTTGAAATGCCTATCGGAAACTACATCTGGAATGCCTGTCAGCACCTATATTTGAAATGTCTATCGGCAACCATATCTGGAACGCCTATCGGCACCTATATTTGAAATGCCTATCGGCTTCTATATCTGAAGTGCCTATCGACACCTATTTTTAAAATGCCAATCGGCAACTATATCTGAAATGCCTATGGGCACCTATATCTGAAATGCCTATCGGCACCTATTTTTGAAATGCCTATCGGAAACTACATCTGAAATGCCTATCAGCACCTATATTTGAAGTGCTTATCGGCAACCATATCTGGAATGCCTATCGGCACCTATATTTGAAATGCCTATCGGCTTCTATAGCTGAAATGCCTATCGGCACCAATTTTTAAAATGCCAATCGGCAACTATATCTGTAATGCCTATCGGCACCTATATCTGAAATGCATATCGGCACTTATTTTTTAAATGCCTATCGGAAACTACATCTGAAATGCCTATCAGCACCAATATTTGAAATGCCTATCGGCAACCATATCTGAAATACCTATCGAGACCTATATTTGAAATACTTATCGGCTTCTATATCTGAAATGCCTATCGGCACCTATTTTTAAAATGCCAATCGGCAACTATATCTGAAATGCCAATCGGCACCTATATCTAAATTGCCTATCAGCACCAATTTTTGAAATGCCTATCGGAAACTACATCTGAAATGCCTATCAGCACCTATATTTGAAATGTCTATCGGCAGCCATATCTGGAATGCCTATCGGCACCTATATTTGAAATGCCTATCGGCTTCTATATCTGAAATGTTTATCGGCACCTATTTTTAAAATGCCAATCGGCAACTATATCTGAAATGCCTATCGGCACCTATATCTGAAATGCCTATCGGCACCTATTTTTGAAATGCCTATCGGAAACTACATCTGAAATGCCTATCAGCACCTATATTTGAAATGCTTATCGGCAACCATATCTGGAATGCCTATCGGCACCTATATTTGAAATGCCTATCGGCTTCTATATCTAAAATGCCTATCGGCACCTATTTTTAAAATGCCAATCGGCAACTATTACTGAAATGCCTATCGGCACCCATATCTGAAATGCCTATCGGCACCTATTTTTGAAATGCCTATCGGAAACTACATCTGAAATGCCTATCAGCACCTATATTTGAAATGCCTATCGGCAACCATATCTGAAATGCCTATCGACACCTATATTTGAAATACCTATCGGCTTCTATATCTTAAATGCCTATCGGCACCTATCGTAAAAATGCCAATCGGTAACTATATCTGAAATACCTATCGGCACCTATATCTGAAATGCCCATCGGCACCAACTTTTGAAATGCCTATCGGAAAATACATCTGGAATGCCTATCAGCACCTATATTTGAAATGCCTATCGGCAACCATATCTGGAATGCCTATCGGCAACTATTTTTAAAATGCCAATCGGCAACTATATCTGAAATGCCTATCGGCACCTATATCTGAAATGCCTATCGGCACCTATTTTTGAAATGCCTATCGGAAACTACATCTGAAATGCCTATCAGCACCTATATTTGAAATGCCTATCGGCAACCTAATCTGGAATGCCTATCGGCACCTATATTTGAAATAACTATCAGCTTCTATATCTGAAATGCCTATCAACACCTATTTTTAAAATGCCAATCGGTAACTATATCTGAAATACCTATTGGAACCTATATCTGAAATGCCTATCGGCACCAATTTTTGAAATGCCTATCGGAAACTACATCGGAAATGTCTATCAGCACCTATATTTGAAATGCCTATCGGCAAGCATATCTGGAATGCCTATCGGCACCTATATTTGAAATGCCTATCAGCTTCTATATCTGAAATGCCTATCGACACCTATTTTTAAAATGCCAATCGGCAAATATATCTGAAATGCCTATCGGCATCTATATCTGAAATGCCTATCGGCACCTATTTTTGAAATGCCTATCGGAAACTACATCTAAAATGCCTATCAGCACCTATATTTGAAATGCCTATCGGCAACCATATCTGGAATGCTAATCGGCACCTATATTTGAAATGCCTATCGGCTTCTATATCTGAAATGCCTATCGGCACCTATTTTTAAAATGCCAATCGGCAACTATATCTGAAATGCCTATCGGCACCTATATCTGAAATGCCTATCGGCACCTATTTTTGAAATGCCTATCGGAAACTACATCTGAAATGCCTATCAGCACCTATATTTGAAATGCCTATCGGCAACCATATCTAGAATGCCTATCGGCACCTATATTTGAAATGCCTATCGGCTTCTATTTCTGAAATGCCTATCGGCACTTTTTTTTAAAATGGCTATCGGCAACTATATCTGAAATGCCTATCGACACCTATATTTGAAATGCTTATCGGCATCAATTTTTGAAATGCCTATCGGAAACTACATCTAAAATGCCTATCAGCACCTATATTTGAAATGCCTATCGGCAACCATATCTGGAATGCCTGTCGGCATCTATATTTGAAATGCCTATCGGCTTCTATATCTGAAATGCCTATCGGCACCTATTTTTAAAATGCCAATTTGCATCTATATCTGAAATGCCTATAGTCACCTATATCTGAAATGCCTATCGGCACCTATTTTTGAAATGCCTATCGGAAACTACATCTAAAATGCCTATCAGCACCTATATTTGAAATGCCTATCGGCAACCATATCTGGAATGCTAATCGGCACCTATATTTGAAATGCCTATCGGCTTCTATATCTGAAATGCCTATCGGCACCTATTTTTAAAATGTCAATCGGCAACTATATCTGAAATGCCTATCGGCACCTATATCTGAAATGCCTATCGGCACCTATTTTTGAAATGCCTATCGGAAACTACATCTGAAATGCCTATCAGCACCTATATTTGAAATGCCTATCGGCAACCATATCTAGAATGCCTATCGGTACCTATATTTGAAATGCCTATCGGCTTCTATTTCTGAAATGCCTATCGGCACCTATTTTTAAAATGGCTATCGGCAACTATATCTGAAATGCCTATCGACACCTATATTTGAAATGCCCATCGGCATCAATTTTTGAAATGCCTATCGGAAACTACATCTAAAATGCCTATCAGCACCTATATTTGAAATGCCTATCGGCAACCATATCTGGAATGCCTGTCGGCATCTATATTTGAAATGCCTATCGGCTTCTATATCTGAAATGCCTATCGGCACCTATTTTTAAAATGCCAATTGGCAACTATATCTGAAATGCCTATAGTCACTTATATCTGAAATGCCTATCGGCACCTATTTTTGAAATGCCTATCGGAAACTACATCTGAAATGCCTATCAGCACCTATATTTGAAACGCCTATTGGCAACCATATCTGAAATGCCTATCGACACCTATATTTGAAATACCTATCGGCTTCAATATCTGAAATGCCTATCGGCACCTGTTTTTAAAATGCCAATCGGCAACTATATCTGAAATGCCTATTGGCATCAATTTTTGAAATGCCTATCGGAAACTACATCTAAAATGCCTATCAGCACCTATATTTGAAATGCCTATCGGCAACCATATCTGGAATGCCTATCGGCACCTATATTTGAAATGCCTATCGGCTTCTATATCTGAAATGTTTATCGGCACCTATTTTAATGCCAATTGGCAACTATATCTGAAATGCCTATCGGCACCTATATCTGAAATGCCTATCGGGACATATTTTTGAAATGCCTATCGGAAACTACATCTGAAATGCCTATCGGAAACCACATCTGAAATGCCTATCAGCACCTATATTTGAAATGCCTATCGGCAACTATGTCTGGAATGCCTATCGTCACCTATATTTGAAATGCCTATCGGCTTCTATATCTAAAAGGCCTATCGGCACCTATTTTTAAAATGCCAATCGGCAACTATATCTGAAATGCCTATCGGCACCTATATCTGAAATGCCTATCGGCACCTATTTTTGAAATGCCTATCGGAAACTACATCTGAAATGCCTATCAGCACCTATATTTGAAATGCCTATCGGCAACCATATCTGGAATGCCTATCGGCACCTATATTTGAAATAACTATCAGCACCTATATTTGAAATGCCTATCGGCAAGCATATCTGGAATGCCTATCGGCACCTATATTTGAAATGCCTATCAGCTTCTATATCTGAAATGCCTATCGACACCTATTTTTAAAATGCCAATCGGCAAATATATCTGAAATGCCTATCGGCACCTATATCTGAAATTGCTATCGGCACCTATTTTTGAAATGCCTATCGGAAACTACATCTAAAATGCCTATCAGCACCTATATTTGAAATGCCTATCGGCAACCATATCTAGAATGCCTATCGGCACCTATATTTGAAATGCCTATCGGCTTCTATTTCTGAAATGCCTATCGGCACCTATTTTTAAAATGGCTATCGGCAACTATATCTGAAATGCCTATCGACACCTATATTTGAAATGCCTATCGGCATCAATTTTTGAAATGCCTATCGGAAACTACATCTAAAATGCCTATCAGCACCTATATTTGAAATGCCTATCGGCAACCATATCTGGAATGCCTGTCGGCATCTATATTTGAAATGCCTATCGGCTTCTATATCTGAAATGCCTATCGGCACCTATTTTTAAAATGCCAATTTGCATCTATATCTGAAATGCCTATAGTCACCTATATCTGAAATGCCTATCGGCACCTATTTTTGAAATGCCTATCGGAAACTACATCTGAAATGCCTATCAGCACCTATATTTGAAACGGCTATCGGCAACCATATCTGAAATGCCTATCGACACCTATATTTGAAATACCTATCGGCTTCAATATCTGAAATGCCTATCGGCACCTGTTTTTAAAATGCCAATCGGCAACTATATCTGAAATGCCTATCGGCATCAATTTTTGAAATGCCTATCGGAAACTACATCTAAAATGCCTATCAGCACCTATATTTGAAATGCCTATCGGCAACCATATCTGGAATGCCTATCGGCACCTATATTTGAAATGCCTATCGGCTTCTATATCTGAAATGCCTATCGGCACCTATTTTAATGCCAATTTGCAACTATATCTAAAATGCCTATCGGCACCTATATCTGAAATGCCTATCGGCACATATTTTTGAAATGCCTATCGGAAACTACATCTGAAATGCCTATCAGCACCTATATTTGAAATGCCTATCGGCAACTATGTCTGGAATGCCTATCGGCACCTATATTTGAAATGCTTATCGGCTTCTATATCTAATATGCCTATCGGCACCTATTTTTAAAATGCCAATCGGCAACTATTACTGAAATGCCTATCGGCACCCATATCTGAAATGCCTATCGGCACCTATTTTTGAAATGCCTATCGGGAACTACATCTGAAATGCCTATCAGCACCTATATTTGAAATGCCTATCGGCAACCATATCTGAAATGCCTATCGACACCTATATTTGAAATACCTATCGGCTTCTATATCTTAAATGCCTATCGGCACCTATTTTTAAAATGCCAATCGGTAACTATATCTGAAATGCCTATCGGCACCTATATCTGAAATGCCCATCGGCACCAACTTTTGAAATGCCTATCGGAAAATACATCTGGAATGCCTATCAGCACCTATATTTGAAATGCCTATCGGCAACCATATCTGGAATGCTAATCGGCAACTATATTTGAAATGCCTGTCGGCTTCTATATCTGAAATGCCTATCGGCACCTATTTTTAAAATGCCAATCGGCAACTATATCTGAAATGCCTATCGGCACCTATATCTGAAATGCCTATCGGCACCTATTTTTGAAATGCCTATCGGAAACTACATCTAAAATGCCTATCAGCACCTATATTTGAAATGCCTATCGGCAACCATATCTGGAATGCTAATCGGCACCTATATTTGAAATGCCTATCGTCTTCTATATCTGAAATGCCTATCGGCACCTATTTTTAAAATGCCAATCGGCAACTATATCTGAAATGCCTATCGGCACCTATATCTGAAATGCCTATCGGCACCTATTTTTGAAATGCCTATCGGAAACTACATCTGAAATGCCTATCAGCACCTATATTTGAAATGCCTATCGGCAACCATATCTAGAATGCCTATCGGCACCTATATTTGAAATGCCTATCGGCTTCTATTTCTGAAATGCCTATCAGAAACTACATCTAAAATGCCTATCAGCACCTATATTTGAAATGCCTATCGGCAACCATATCTGGAATGCCTGTCGGCATCTATATTTGAAATGCCTATCGGCTTCTATATCTGAAATGCTTATCGGCACCTATTTTTAAAATGCCAATTGGCAACTATATCTGAAATGCCTATAGTCACCTATATCAGAAATGCCTATCGGCACCTATTTTTGAAATGCCTATCGGAAACTACATCTGAAATGCCTATCAGCACCTATATTTGAAACGCCTATCGGCAACCATATCTGAAATGCCTATCGACACCTATATTTGAAAGACCTATCGGCTTCAATATCTGAAATGCCTATCGGCACCTGTTTTTAAAATGCCAATCGGCAACTATATCTGAAATGCCTATCGGCATCAATTTTTGAAATGCCTATCGGAAACTACATCTAAAATGCCTATCAGCACCTATATTTGAAATGCCTATCGGCAACCATATCTGGAATGCCTATCGGCACCTATATTTGAAATGCCTATCGGCTTCTATATCTGAAATGCCTATCGGCACCTATTTTAATGCCAATTGGCAACTATATCTGAAATGCCTATCGGCACCTATATCTGAAATGCCTATCGGCACATATTTTTGAAATGCCTATCGGAAACTACATCTTAAATGCCTATCGGCACCTATTTTTAAAATGCCAATCGGTAACTATATCTGAAATGCCTATCGGCTGTCACGGTTGAAATTGTCGTATTGTCGAATTTATCGTTATTTCTAATATTTTATGGCCGTGTTGCCATAGTGAGCAGATGGTAAAAAAGTTTGGTAAATCGAGTGTGCGGATAGGAAAAAAAAAAGAAGGGTTTTGACAGAAAAAAAAAAGTGAGGACAGTGCCTTCAACTTCGTGGCTGTTGAAATTGGGAAAAACAAGGCTGAAACTTATCATTATTCGAAGGTAGACGATTCTGTGGTATCTAAATGTGAAGGCGATGTATTGCGAGGCTTCGGTAATAGTTTGCCAACCGTCTCGTTAAGTAAAGTCCACACTGGGGAACTCCAAGTTTGCGGAAATAATCCAGAAATTGGGGAATATTGAAAAGAGAAAGTTAAGTTTTTTTTTTTTTTTTTGGCGTTTTCTACGTACTTAATCATACGAGTATTATTTGATTATATTATTAGGACTGCCAACACACCATAGTTCAATTTATTTTGATTGTACCGACTTTCGAATACTTGTCAACACTTGAGTTGAAATTATTATATTATACTAGTGTCACGCGGTTTTGCACATAGTCCGGTTATAATAACCTCGTTTGTACTATTATAGTAAATAAGTGTTTATTTTACTCCTCATCGTTGGTTTAAAGTGCCGAATGTTATCTGAATTATTTTGCATTATTGTAGAATTAATTACTGTGAATTTCGGTTGATAGATAACTTAAACTTTCGTTGACAGAGATATAATCTATTAATTGTAGATTCATCGCTGGCTATTTTTAAAGTGTAATTTGTATCGGTGTTTATTGACATTTTGTTAGATATGGTCTGCAACTGTTTAGTGTAATATAAATCAAAGCTTATAAGTGATTGTTAGATAAATAATTTTTGATTTCTACATAATATTTTTGTATGCTTAGTGTCATGTCGTTATTCTACATGTTAACGTTCAGCTTTTGATTATTTGCCTAGCAACACGTTAGTATATTTCATAGCGCTTACATTGTTTCTTGTTAACGTTAAGTGCGAATATTACGTGATATAATAATTGGTTTGCTTGCTTTGGTGTCGACCAGAATCTGAACGGTAACTGTGATATTATTTTTATTTAATAAGGTATTCTTGTTTAATTATTAGTGATTTCTGCTAAGATTAACAATTGCGATCGCAATTAAATGTGTTCAACGATCTCGATTGCTCAGCACTACTACGGTTGTTAAAGAGCAACGTCCGTGTCGTTAAGTACGTATTCGAGGTTTTACTTTTTAGCTGGCGGCACGATATTATGCACGTATTTCAGGTGTACTGAGCGATCGGGCTAGTAATGTCTATGTGTTTTTTTTATAACCTTGTATTCAATTTTACGGCCGTGTTCCCCTCTGGACTCAGCTACCCGGAGTTAGTTTTTTTTTTTTTTTTCAATAAAGTTTATTAATTTATATCTTAAAATATTCTCATTTGATTTTTGACTTCCCTGATTAAATTTCTCACTAGTCGGCTGAACAGTGAGACGTTTCTGGCAGGTGGATCGTTCAGCCAGGCGCCCGCAAGATTACAACGTTAAGCATAACACCCACTTTAAGTTGCTTGGTCCCCTGTTCACAACTTTCTACTAATCAGGTAAGTCACGGTTTCTCGTAATTGTCCCCGTCCACCCACGCCCCTCGCCGCTATTGACCGCTAGCCGTTGCCCCTTTTGTACCTCGCAAAGAATCCGGGTTACAAATTTGGCGCCCAACGTGGGGCCTTTTTTTTTCGCAAAGGGAACTCCCCTTCAAGTATTAGATAATATTTAGTAGATTTGGTGGAAATTTCGAGATTTATATTTTATTTATGTTTGGATATTCTCTTGTGTACGTGTGTCCATTGAATGTACAAAATCTCGACGCCTTGTGCAGCTTAGTGTTTAGTTTGGTCTAGTATTATTACTTTATTTTTTTTAAGCTGTTTGGTCAACCTTCCTTGATCCGTCTCGTTTTATTGTTCCCCCATTTTTTTTTGTGTGGTGTGCGAAATTGGATTGGTCATTTCGACTTCTATTACTATGGACGTGAATCGCTTGCTCAAACCGGAGCTTCAGGCTGAACTTAAGTCTCGTGGCATCAGTGATGATGGTACCGTAGAACTTCTCCGGAAACGCCTGCGTAGCGTTTTACAGTTAGAAGAGACCGGTTATACGTTTGCGCGTAATGAGACACCTTTGACCGCCTTGGAGATCTCCAACTTTCGGCGAGCTGTCCAAGAAGTCAGACATCTTACGGATCATAACTCTGGATCGTTGGCGGACTTCTTGACTCTAAAGGCAGAACTGGATCAGTTGCAACGTAGACTAGCGTCCTACAGCATCTTTGGTGAGTTAGCGGAGAAATATCGACAAGACCTTCAGGATTTATTGGATGGTACTCGAATTACGTTGGAGGCAAAATTTACCGAACTTTTGCCAGCACCGAACGCACCTCAGACTCGGGAACCAGAAGTCTCCCTAATGGATTTCCCCGCCACCGAAACGGCTGTTGATACCAATTCACCGAATAGGCCTCGTACCTCTCCGCCTCTGACCGGACGCAATCTGCTCTCCAACGAGGTGCCCCAAACACATACGGTGCAATTTCAAGACGACGTCGCTCGAAGACCTACAGCTTCGCATCTACAGACGTCCCACAACGAGTCCGTGCGACCTACTTCCTCGTATGATCAGATGTCCCTTCCCGAATTTCGACTACGCCCAACCCCGGTTCATCTGTGGAATATAACTTTCGATGGCGAGCGCTCCCCTACGAGTGTCAACGCATTCATAGAAGATGTACGGGAATATCAACGAACTAGACACGTTTCTGAGCGGGAACTTTTCATCTCTGCGTCGGACCTGTTTCGCGGCAAGGCCCTTATATGGTTTAGAGCCAACCGGAGGAAATTCCATTCCTGGAGCGATATAGAGATAGCGTTGCGTACAACGTTCCTCCCCCCGGATTATGACTTTCGCCTCCTCGGAGAGATCCGCGAACGAACTCAAGGACCTGAAGAACCGGTGGCCGTATATGTGGCTGTGATGGAAAATCTATTTGCCCGCTTAGTCACCCCTCTATCTGAAGAATACGTACTACAGATGATACGTCGTAATCTACATCCGTCTTACGTTTCCCAGCTAGGTTTGGTTCCGATTGCTTCCCTAGATCAACTGGTCGCCTTCGGGCAACGATTAGAACAGACGAAGTTCGTGGTAGAGAATTATCGCCCGCCACCCGTCGCGCGCTCTGTTTTGGAACCTGACCTGGCATATGAAAAACCACCCTTACGCCCGAGTACCCGACTCGAGCAGGAAATGTTGGAATTGTCGCCAGCCTAATCATTCTTTTAGACAGTGTACTGCTCCAAAACGGATGCACTGTTATGTCTGTGGACGAGAAAATGTCACTTCTCGCAATTGTCCGACCTGTTCTCGAGGAAATCGTCCTCCCCGACAACAGAACCCAAACCCGGAAAACCCAACCCGAAACTCTTAAGTGGTCGAGTGGGAGTTTCTGAACCCGTTTCGACCGCCTTTATTAAATTGCAACGCAAGCAAGTGCTCTTAGATTATGTTATCGCCCATGCAAAAGGAGATCAACGACCTTACTTACGTGTAAGCATATTAGGTGTTTCTCTTCTCGGTCTCTTAGATTCTGGCGCATCGTGTACCATTGTAGGAAAATCCGGCTGGGAAGTTCTCCAACAACTTGGATTAGCATTAAATTCCGCAGATATGATCAAATGTTCTGTAGCTAATGGAAATTCATGTACTAGTATTGGCAGTGTTCAAGTCCCTTTTTGTCTTATGGACAAACTCCGTATTATTAAAGTTTTAGTTGTTCCGGATTTAACACATACTCTCCTTCTTGGTATGGATTTTTGGTTAGCCATGGACCTCATCCCAGATTTGAAACGTGATACTTGGCAGTTCGCCTTTGAAACCAATTTGGTTAGCTTGGCCTCAATTCAAAGTAGTAATGACCTTCATCCTGGACAGAAGAATGCTCTGGATCAACTTATTGAGAAGAAGTTTGCCATTATGGGAAATAAATTAGGGTCTACCACAGCCACCGAACATGAAATCATCACCGAATCACGCCCAATAAAACAGCGTTACTATCCCGTTTCACCAGCCAAACAAAGAATTATCGATGAAGAAATAAATCAGATGTTAGCTCAAGGAGTTATCGAACCATCTAAAAGTGCTTGGTCATCACCAATATTACTCGTACCTAAAAAGGACGGAAGCTATCGCTTTTGTGTGGACTATATTTCCGCTATTTTGGATCAACTACGTAATGCGCACTATCTTAGTTCTATCGATATTAAATCTGCCTACTGGCAAGTCCCTGTTTCGGAATCTTCTCGTGAGTACACCGCTTTCACTGTTCCTGGAGGTTTATATCAATTTAGAAAGATGCCCTTCGAACTCACCAATGCCCCTGCAACTTTTCAACGTTTGATAGACAATGTCCTTGGTGCCGATTTACAACCATTCGTCTTTGTATATCTTGACGACATCGTTATTATTTCTCCCGACTTTCATTCCCATCTTGAAGTTTTGAATAAGGTATTTGACCGTTTGATAGCCGCTGGCTTAACCGTGAATGGAGAAAAATGTCAGTTTTGTTTACCCCAATTAAAATATCTAGGCTACGTTGTTGACCGTTTAGGACTTCGTGTGGATCCCGAAAAGGTGGAAGCTATTATTAATATATCTTCTCCTACTACTGTCTCGGAAGTTAGACGTTTCATCGGAATGACATCTTGGTACCGTCGCTTTGTTAAAGATTTTTCTACTTTAATCTCCCCTCTAACTCAGTTAACCAAAAAGAATGTTCGTTGGAATTGGACTGACGAATGTGAACGCTCCTTTCAAACTTTGAAAGAACAATTAATTTCCGCTCCCATTTTGAACTGCCCTGATTTCAATCGACCCTTTGTGTTGCAAACCGACGCCTCTGCATATGGCCTCGGCGCCGTGTTAACTCAAACTTTTGACGATGGAGAAAAGGTTATTTGTTATCTGTCCCGCTCCTTATCAAGACAAGAACGCAATTATTCGCCTACCGAACGTGAATGCTTGGCCGTTATTTGGGCAATAGAGAAACTTCGACATTATTTGGAAGGCACGTATTTCACTGTGATAACCGATCATTATTCGTTATTATGGCTGCATCGACTCAAAGACCCAACTGGTCGTTTAGCTCGTTGGGCTGTCCGCCTGCAGCCTTATTCTTTTGAAATTATTCACCGCAAAGGTAAAGATCATGTTGTCCCCGATTTCTTGTCTCGCTCTGTCCCAACTGAATTAATTGATGTGGTTGAACCGAATCAGATGGTTCCTAATTTCGCTACTACTTCTGATAAATGGTATCTTCGAATGTTACGCGACGTTGAACAACATCCTGATAAGTACCCGCTATGGCGCACCGAAAATCTTACGCTTTTCAAATACATCAAGAGTCCTATACCTGAACTGAACAAGGAAGCTGATGATTGGAAACTCGTCATCCCAAAAGATGAAAGACGTGAACTTCTTCGGAAACATCATGACGACCCTACCTCTGGACATGTTGGTATCTACAAAACTTATTGGAAATTACGAATCCGATACTATTGGCCTGGTATGAAGAGAGATGTATCCCAGTATATTGCAAGATGCAGAATTTGTGCAGAGCAGAAACCTGAACAGAAAGCTCCTGCAGGTCTTATGGGTTTACGTCCTTTACCAACTCAACCTTGGCAAACTATTAGTCTTGATTTTATCGGTCCTCTCCCTCGTTCATCGTCTGGCTATACTCATATATTAGTGGTAGTTGATTCCTTCACGAAGTTTGTAGTTTTATTCCCGTTACGTTCTGCGACGGCAAAAATTCTTGTTAAACATATGGAAGATGGAATATTCTTACATTATGGCGTTCCGCAGACTATCATATGTGACAATGGTGTGCAAATGCGAAGCAATGAATTCAAGAATCTCTGTCAAAAATATCAAGTTAAAATTTCGTTTACTCCGTTATATTATCCACGAGCCGATCCCGCTGAACGCGTGAACAAAGTCATCAAAACGATGCTATCCTCCTTTGTTAAATCTAATCATCGAAATTGGGATGTTTATCTTCAATCTGTAGCTTGTGCAATTAGATCTTCAAGACACGAAGTTACTGGATATTCACCGTACTTTGCTAATTTTGGTCGTGAATATGTGAATTCTGGAAACTATTATGGACATATTCTGCCCGATGAAAATGAACAAGAGAACGTACTTTCAAAACGTTTGTCCGGTTATCAAAAGATGTACGAAAATATTCGCCGAAAATTACAACAAGCCCAGCTTCGAAACCAGCACCGTTATAATTTACGACGTAGACCTGTTCATTTTGATGTTGGTCAATATGTTTGGCGTAAGAATAAAGTTTTATCGGACGCAACTCACTATTTTACCGCTAAGCTAGCACCGAAATACGTTGGACCTTATAGAATTAGACGAAAATTGGGCGAATGGACTTACGAATTAGAAACTCAAAATGGAGAACTCTCTGGGACGTGGCACGTACAAGATCTGAAACCCACTGAAGAGCACTCCGATTCTGAATGATTGACTTTATTAAGGAAATAGCTGCCGTTCATGACAAATACCCGATTTTGACAATGTAGTCACCTTGGTGACAAACTACCGATTAGGACTATTATTATTAATATTTGTTTTTCCTTTTTCTTCCCTCTGAGTAGTGTTAATATTCGTTGAGATTCTGAAGATTTTCTCTTGTGAGTAGTGGGTTCGGTTGAGGTGAAATTATAAGCCGTTTTCTTTTGTCGGGATGTATTCACCATGTATCAACCATGTTTAGAGTTGTGTGAGTATCTCGTTTCTTGTGTACTAGTGTACAACTGGGGTATCGTAAATGCATATCGCGTGGAGTTGGTTCTTTATCTCGGATTCATTCCGGATTTTACATTGTACGGATTACCTTGTATGTTATCGATGATTCGGATTTGTGTTCCGTATGATAAGTGCATTATGATAGCAGAATTAATTCCAGTGGGAAAAGGGTAGTATCTTTTTTGTTGTTTTGTTGTGTTATATCATTTCTCTCTCGTCACTGTTGCACACAACTCGATACGAATTTTTCGGATTTGGAATCCTATCTTCTTTCTCGATGTTGACTGTTCGTCATTCGACGACATGTTGCTTGTAGTTCGACGTTGGATAAGTATTAATGTTTTTTTTTTTGGGCGCTAGTTGCGTATGATTTTGGCTAAGTTCCGATACTGTTTTACAGGATTGTCTATGCTCTAGTGTTGCGTTAGGAGTTATCATGTTTATTTTGTTGGTATGAGTGAATTTTATGGTGTACGATAAGTGAAGTACGATATTATCGGATTATAAGTCTTCTCTTGTCTTGCCTGTTAATGCGATTCAGTCGCAAATGTATGATATAGTATATGTGGATTTAGGTAATTGAGTTACCCGTATGTATTTTGATGTTTAATGATAACCTCCGTACTGTTTATTCAGGATTTAGCTTTACCCGAAACTGAGTATGTACTGTACCGACGATTCTGACCTAGTAAATTATTATGACTATTTTCTTGGTTGTTGTGTCATTAACGACAACATCTCAGTTTATAAGTCCAATGGCGGACGGGCGTCACTACCGACAAGAATATCCCCATGGTGTGTTATCCTACCTGTCGTAAAAGGCGACTGTCGCGTGTAACAAATTACAATTTTCTACCGATTTTGACTAAACAAAAAAAAAATTAACCTTACCTGAATTTTTTTTTTCTCTTCTCTGTTTTCTGCCCATACTGTGTTAGACATGAGTATTATGTGTCTCTAGAAATGTTTCAAGTGTTCCTTTCTTTATTGTTGTGCGTGACTTTAAAAGTTTTAAGTTTAGTAAATTCTGAACCCATAGTTGTGAGTACTGGAGGTAGTCAGACCTTGTATGTCTTGAACCCAGATCTACGAATTATGGAGATAGTCGAATTTTTCCTTTGTGAAGTATTTTGTTCTTGTTAAATTGAATTTTTGTGGCTGTTGATGTTTTCTTGTGGACGTCAATTGTTGTATTCGTGGGCTCGGTTCGTAGGTTATTTCCTTCTCTGTTTAGATTAAGTGTAGTCTTTTTTTTTTATTATAATTTTTTTTTGTGGACTGATTCATGAAGATTACGGATTTGTGTCGGAGTCTCGACCATGCTGTGTCGTCATTCTTTTATTATGTTGCATTCGACTGAATGTTTGGTTATCGTCGGAAAACTCTAGAGAGTTTCCCTCCTGTCGGAGAAGAGGGGGGGTTTGTCACGGTTGAAATTGTCGTATTGTCGAATTTATCGTTATTTCTAATATTTTATGGCCGTGTTGCCATAGTGAGCAGATGGTAAAAAAGTTTGGTAAATCGAGTGTGCGGATAGGAAAAAAAAAGAAGGGTTTTGACAGAAAAAAAAAGTGAGGACAGTGCCTTCAACTTCGTGGCTGTTGAAATTGGGAAAAACAAGGCTGAAACTTATCATTATTCGAAGGTAGACGATTCTGTGGTATCTAAATGTGAAGGCGATGTATTGCGAGGCTTCGGTAATAGTTTGCCAACCGTCTCGTTAAGTAAAGTCCACTTCGGGAACTCCAAGTTTGCGGAAATAATCCAGAAATTGGGGAATATTGAAAAGAGAAAGTTAAGTTTTTTTTTTTTTTTTTAGCGTTTTCTACGTACTTAATCATACGAGTATTATTTGATTATATTATTAGGACTGCCAACACACCATAGTTCAATTTATTTTGATTGTACCGACTTTCGAATACTTGTCAACACTTGAGTTGAAATTATTATATTATACTAGTGTCACGCGGTTTTGCACATAGTCCGGTTATAATAACCTCGTTTGTACTATTATAGTAAATAAGTGTTTATTTTACTCCTCATCGTTGGTTTAAAGTGCCGAATGTTATCTGAATTATTTTGCATTATTGTAGAATTAATTACTGTGAATTTCGGTTGATAGATAACTTAAACTTTCGTTGACAGAGATATAATCTATTAATTGTAGATTCATCGCTGGCTATTTTTAAAGTGTAATTTGTATCGGTGTTTATTGACATTTTGTTAGATATGGTCTGCAACTGTTTAGTGTAATATAAATCAAAGCTTATAAGTGATTGTTAGATAAATAATTTTTGATTTCTACATAATATTTTTGTATGCTTAGTGTCATGTCGTTATTCTACATGTTAACGTTCAGCTTTTGATTATTTGCCTAGCAACACGTTAGTATATTTCATAGCGCTTACATTGTTTCTTGTTAACGTTAAGTGCGAATATTACGTGATATAATAATTGGTTTGCTTGCTTTGGTGTCGACCAGAATCTGAACGGAAACTGTGATATTATTTTTATTTAATAAGGTATTCTTGTTTAATTATTAGTGATTTCTGCTAAGATTAACAATTGCGATCGCAATTAAATGTGTTCAACGATCTCGATTGCTCAGCACTACTACGGTTGTTAAAGAGCAACGTCCGTGTCGTTAAGTACGTATTCGAGGTTTTACTTTTTAGCTGGCGGCACGATATTATGCACGTATTTCAGGTGTACTGAGCGATCGGGCTAGTAATGTCTATGTGTTTTTTTTATAACCTTGTATTCAATTTTACGGCCGTGTTCCCCTCTGGACTCAGCTACCCGGAGTTAGTTTTTTTTTTTTTTCAATAAAGTTTATTAATTTATATCTTAAAATATTCTCATTTGATTTTTGACTTCCCTGATTAAATTTCTCACTAGTCGGCTGAACAGTGAGACGTTTCTGGCAGGTGGATCGTTCAGCCAGGCGCCCGCAAGATTACAACGTTAAGCATAACACCCACTTTAAGTTGCTTGGTCCCCTGTTCACAACTTTCTACTAATCAGGTAAGTCACGGTTTCTCGTAATTGTCCCCGTCCACCCACGCCCCTCGCCGCTATTGACCGCTAGCCGTTGCCCCTTTTGTACCTCGCAAAGAATCCGGGTTACACGGCACCTATATCTGAAATGCCCATCGGCACCAACTTTTGAAATGCTTATCGGAAAATACATCTGGAATGCCTATCAGCACCTATATTTGAAATGCCTATCGGCAACCATATCTGGAATGCCTATCGGCAACTATTTTTAAAATGCCAATCGGCTACTATATCTGAAATGCCTATCGGCACCTATATCTGAAATGCCTATCGGCACCTATTTTTGAAATGCCTATCGGAAACTACATCTGAAATGCCTATCAGCACCTATATTTGAAATGCCTATCGGCAACCATATCTGGAATGCCTATCGGCACCTATATTTGAAATACCTATCAGCTTCTATAACTGAAATGCCTATCAACACCAATTTTTTAATGCCAATCGGCAACTATATCTGAAATGCTTATCGGAACCTATATCTGAAATGCCTATCGGCACCAATTTTTGAAATGCCTATCGGAAACTACATCTGAAATGCCTATCAGCACCTATATTTGAAATGCCTATCGAAAAGCATATCTGGAATGCCTATCGGCAACTATATTTGAAATGCCTATCGGCTTCTATATCTGAAATGCCTATCGGCACCTATTTTTAAAATGCTAATCGGCAACAATATCTGAAATGCCTATCGGCACCTATATCTGAAATGCCTATCGGCACCTATTTTTGAAATGCCTATCGGAAACTACATCTAAAATGCCTATCAGCACCTATATTTGAAATGCCTATCGGCAACCATATCTGGAATGCCTATCGGCAACTATTTTTAAAATGCCAATCGGCTACTATATCTGAAATGCCTATCGGCACCTATATCTGAAATGCCTATCGGCACCTATTTTTGGAATGCCTATCGGAAACTACATCTGAAATGCCTATCAGCACCTATATTTGAAATGCCTATCGGCAACCATATCTGAAATGCCTATCGACACCTATATTTGAAATACCTATCGGCTTCTATATCTGAAATGCCTATCGGCACCTATTTTTAAAATGCAATCGGTAACTATATCTGAAATGCCTATCGGCACCTATATCTGAAATGCCTATCGGCACCAATTTTTGAAATGCCTATCGGAAACTTCATCTGGAATGCCTATCAGCACCTATATTTGAAATGCCTATCGGCAACCATATCTGGAATGCCTATCGGCACCTATATTTGAAATGCCTATCGGCTTCTATATCTGAAATGCCTATCGACACCTATTTTTAAAGTGCCAATCGGCAACTATATCTGAAATGCCTAT
Source organism: Venustoraphidia nigricollis (assembly GCA_034508555.1). Taxonomy (NCBI): domain Eukaryota; kingdom Metazoa; phylum Arthropoda; class Insecta; order Raphidioptera; family Raphidiidae; genus Venustoraphidia; species Venustoraphidia nigricollis. The sequence goes on from JAVRKA010000073.1 coordinate 2,244,496, forward strand.
CAGCACCTATATCTGAAATGCCTATCGGCACCTATATCTTAAATGCCTATCGGCACCTATTTTTGAAATGCATATCGGAAACTACATCTAAAATGCCTATCAGCACCTATATTTGAAATGCCTATCGGCAACCATATCTGAAATGCCTATCGACACCTATATTTGAAATACCTATCGTCTTCTATATCTGAATTGCCTATCGGCACCTATTTTCAAAATGCCAATCGGCAACTATATCTGAAATGCCTATCGGCACTTATATCTGAAATGCCTATCGGCACCAATTTTTGAAATGCCTATCGGAAACTACTTCTGAAATGCCTATTAGCACCTATATTTGAAATGCCTATCGGCAACCATATCTGGAATGCCTATCGGCACCTATTTTTAAAATGCCAACCGGCAACTATATCTGAAATGCCTATCGGCACCTATATCTGATATGCCTATCGGCACCTATTTTTGAAATGCCTATCGGAAACTACATCTGAAATGCCTATCAGCACCTATATTTGAAATGCCTATCGGCAACCATATCTGGAATGCCTATCGGCACCTATATTTGAAATACCTATCAGCTTCTATATCTGAAATGCCTATCAACACCTATTTTTTAAATGCCAATCGGCAACTATATCTGAAATGCTTATCGGCACCTATATCTGAAATGCCTATCGGCACCAATTTTTGAAATGCCTATTGGAAACTACATCTGAAATGCCTATCAGCACCTATATTTGAAATGCCTATCGGCTTCTATATCTGAAATGCCTATCGGCACCTATTTTTAAAATGCCAACCGGCAACTATATCTGAAATGCCTATCGGCACCTATATCTGAAATGCCTATCGGCACCTATTTTTGAAATGCCTATCGGAAACTACATCTGAAATGCCTATCAGCACCTATATTTGAAATGCCTATCGGCAACCATATCTGGAATGCCTATCGGCACATATATTTGAAATGCCTATCGGCTTCTATTTCTGAAATGCCTATCGGCACCTATTTTTAAAATGGCTATCGGCAACTATATCTGAAATGCCTATCGGCACCTATATCTGAAATGTCTATCGGCACCTATTTTTGAAATGCCTATCGGAAACTACATCTAAAATGCCTATCAGCACCTATATTTGAAATGCCTATCGACAACCATATCTGGAATGCTAATCGGCACCTATATTTGAAATGCCTATCGGCTTCTATATCTGAAATGCCTATCGGCACCTATTTTTAAAATGCCAATCGGCAACTATATCTGAAATGCCTATCGGCACCTATATCTGAAATGCCTATCGGCACCTATTTTTGAAATGCCTATCGGAAACTACATCTGAAATGCCTATCAGCACCTATATTTGAAATGCCTATCGGCAACCATATCTAGAATGCCTATCGGCACCTATATTTGAAATGCCTATCGGCTTCTATTTCTGAAATGCCTTTTGGCACCTATTTTTAAAATGGCTATCGGCAACTATATCTGAAATGCCTATCGACATATATATTTGAAATGCCTATCGGCATTAATTTTTGAAATGCCTATCGAAAACTACATCTAAAATGCCTATCAGCACCTATATTTGAAATGCCTATCGGCAACCATATCTGGAATGCCTGTCGGCATCTATATTTGAAATGCCTATCGGCTTCTATATCTGAAATGCCTATCGGCACCTATTTTTAAAATGCCAATTGGCAACTATATCTGAAATGCCTATAGTCACCTATATCTGAAATGCCTATCGGCACCTATTTTTGAAATGCCTATTGGAAACTACATCTGAAATGCCTATCAGCACCTATATTTGAAACGGCTATCGGCAACCATATCTGAAATGCCTATCGACACCTATATTTAAAATACCTATCGGCTTCAATATCTGAAATGCCTATCGGCACCTGTTTTTAAAATGCCAATCGGCAACTATATCTGAAATGCCTATCGGCATCAATTTTTGAAATGCCTATCGGAAACTACATCTAAAATGCCTGTCAGCACCTATATTTGAAATGCCTATCGTAAACCATATCTGGAATGCCTATCGGCACCTATATTTGAAATGCCTATCGGCTTCTATATCTGAAATGCCTATCGGCACCTATTTTAATGCCAATTGGCAACTATATCTAAAATGCCTATCGGCACCTATATCTGAAATGCCTATCGGCACCTATTTTTGAAATGCCTATCGGAAACTACATCTGAAATGCCTATCAGCACCTATATTTGAAATGCCTATCGGCAACCATATCTGAAATGCCTATGGACACCTATATTTGAAATACCTATCGGCTTCTATATCTTAAATGCCTATCGGCACCTATTTTTAAAATGCCAATCGGTAACTATATCTGAAATGCCTATCGGCACCTATATTTAAAATGCCCATCGGCACCAACTTTTGAAATGCCTATCGGAAAATACATCTGGAATGCCTATCAGCACCTATATTTGAAATGCCTATCGGCAACCATATCTGGAATGCCTATCGGCAACTATATTTGAAATGCCTATCGGCTTCTATATCTGAAATGCCTATCGGCACCTATTTTTTAAATGCCAATCGGCAACTATATCTGAAATGCCTATCGGCACCTATATCTGAAATGCCTATCGGCACCTATTTTTGAAATGCCTATCGGAAACTACATCTAAAATGCCTATCAGCACGTATATTTGAAATGCCTATCGGCAACCATATCTAGAATGCCTATCGGCACCTATATTTGAAATGCCTATCGGCTTCTATTTCTGAAATGCCTATCGGCACCTATTTTTAAAATGGCTATCGGCAACTATATCTGAAATGCCTATCGACACCTATATTTGAAATGCCTATCGGCATCAATTTTTGAAATGCCTATCGGAAACTACATCTTAAATGCCTATCAGCACCTATATTTGAAACGCCTATCGACTTCTATATCTGAAATGCCTATCGGCACCTATTTTTAAATTGCCAATCGGCAACTATATCTGAAATGCCTATCGGCTCCTATATCTGAAATGCCTATCGGCATCAATTTTTGAAATGCCTATCGGGAGCTACATCTAAAATGCCTATCAGCACCTATATTTGAAACGCCTATCGGCAACCATATCTGAAATGCCTGTCGGCATCTATATTTGTAATGCCTATCGGCTTCTATATCTGAGATGCCTATCGGCACCTATTTTAAAAATGCCAATTGGCAACTATATCTGAAATGCCTATCGTCACCTATATCTGAAATGCCTATCGGCACCTATTTTTGAAATGCATATCGGAAACTACATCTGAAATGCCTATCAGCACCTATATTTGAAACGCCTATCGGCAACCATATCTGAAATGCCTATCGACACCTATATTTGAGATACCTATCGGTTTCTATATCTGAAATGCCTATCGGCACCTATTTTTAAAAAAACCAATCTGCAACTATATCTGAAATGCCTATCGACACCTATATCTGAAATGCCTATCGGCACCAATTTTTGAAATGCCTATCGGAAACTACATCTGAAATGCCTATCAGCACCTATATTAGAAATGCCTATCGGCAACCATATCTGGAATGCCTATCGGCACCTATATTTAAAATGCCTATCGGCTTCTATATGTGAAATGCCTATCGACACTTATTTTTAAAATGCCAATTGGCAACTATATCTGAAATGCCTATCGGCACCTATATCTGAAATGCCTATCGGCACCAATTTTTGAAATGCCTATCGGAAACTACATCTGGAATGCCTATCAGCATATACATTTGAAATGCCTATCGGCAACCATATCTGGAATGCCTATTGGCACCTATATTTGAAATGCCTATCGGCTTCTATATCTGAAATGCCTATCGACACCTATTTTTAAAGTGCCAATCGGCAACTATATCTGAAATGCCTATCGGCACCTATATCTGAAATGCCTAACGGCACCTATATCTGAAATGCCTATCGGCACCTATTTTTGAAATGCATATCGGAAACTACATCTGAAATGCCTATCAGCACCTATATTTGAAATGCCTATCGGCAACCATATCTGAAATGCCTATCGACACCTATATTTGAAATACCTATCGGCTTCTATATCTGAAATGCCTATCGGCACCTATTTTTAAAGTGCCAATCGGCAACTATATATGAAATGCCTATTGGCACCTATATCTGAAATGCCTATCGGCACCTATATCTGAAATGCCTATCGGCACCTATTTTTGGAATGCCTATCGGAAACTACATCTGAAATGCCTATCAGCACCTATATTTGAAATGCCTATCGGCAACCATATCTGGAATGCCTATCGGCACCCATATCTGAAATGCCTATCGGCACCAATTTTTGAAATGCCTATCGGAAACTACATCTGGAATGCCTATCAGCACCTATATTTGAAATGCCTATCGGCAACCATATCTGGAATGCCTATCGGCACCTATATCTGAAATGCCTCTCGGCACCTATATCTGAAATGCCTATCGGCACCTATATCTGAAATGCCTATCGGCACCTATTTTTGAAATGCATATCGAAAACTACATCTGAAATGCCTATAAGCACCTATATTTGAAATGCCTATCGGCAACCATATCTGAAATGCCTATTGACACCTATATTTGAAATACCTATCGGCTTCTATATCTGAAATGCCTATCGGCACCTATTTTTAAAGTGCCAATAGGCAACTATATCTGAAATGCCTATCAGCACCTATATCTGAAATGCCTATCGGCACTAATTTTTGAAATGCCTATCGGAAACTACATCTGAAATGCCTATCAGCACCTATATTTGAAATGCCTATCGGCAACCATATCTGGAATGCTTATCGGCACCTATATTTGAAATGCCTATCGGCTTCTATATCTGAAATGCCTATCGGCACCTATTTTTAAAATGCCAATCGGCAACTATATCTGAAATGCCTATCGGCACCTATATCTGAATTGCCTATCGGCACCTATTTTTAAAATGCCTATCGGAAACTACATCTGAAATGCCTATCAGCACCTATATTTGAAATGCATATCGGCAACCATATCTGGAATGCTTATCGGCACCTATATTTGAAATGCCTATCGGCTTCTATATCTGAAATGCCTATCGGCACCTATTTTTAAAATGCTAATCGGCAACTATATCTGAAATGCCCATCGGCACCTATATCTGAAATGCCTATCGGCATCTATTTTTGAAATGCCTATCGGAAACTACATCTGAAATGCCTATCAGCACCTATATTTAAATTGCCTATCGGCAACCATATCTAGAATGCCTATCGGCACCTATATTTGAAATGCCTATCGGCTTCTATTTCTGAAATGCCTATCGGCACCTATTTTTAAAATGGCTATCGGCAACTATATCTGAAATGCCTATCGACACCTATATCTGAAATGCCTATCGGCACCTATTTTTGAAATGCCTATCGGAAACTACATCTGAAATGCCTATCAGCACCTATATTTGAAATGCCTATCGGCAACCATATCTGGAATGCCTATCGGCACCTATATTTGAAATGCCTATCGGCTTCTACATCTGAAATGCCTATCGGCACCTATTTTTAAATTGCCAATCGGCAACTATATCTGAAATGCCTATCGGCTCCTATATCTGAAATGCCTATCGGCATCAATTTTTGAAATGCCTATCGGGAACTACATCTAAAATGCCTATCAGCACCTATATTTGAAACGCCTATCGGCAACCATATCTAGAATGCCTGTCGGCATCTATATTTGAAATGCCTATCGGCTTCTATATCTGAAATGCCTATCGGCACCTATTTTAAAAATGCCAATTGGCAACTATATCTGAAATGCCTATCGTCACCTATATCTGAAATGCCTATCGGCACCTATTTTTGAAATGCATATCGGAAACTACATCTGAAATGCCTATCAGCACCTATATTTGAAACGCCTATCGGCAACCATATCTGAAATGCCTATCGACACCTACATTTGAGATACCTATCGGTTTCTATATCTGAAATGCCTATCGGCACCTATTTTTAAAAAAACCAATCGGCAACTATATCTGAAATGCCTATCGACACCTATATCTGAAATGCCTATCGGCACCAATTTTTGAAATGCCTATCGGAAACTACATCTGAAATGCCTATCAGCACCTATATTAGAAATGCCTATCGGCAACCATATCTGGAATGCCTATCGGCACCTATATTTAAAATGCCTATCGGCTTCTATATGTGAAATGCCTATCGACACTTATTTTTAAAATGCCAATTGGCAACTATATCTGAAATGCCTATCGGCACCTATATCTGAAATGCCTATCGGCACCAATTTTTGAAATGCCTATCGGAAACTACATCTGGAATGCCTATCAGCATATATATTTGAAATGCCTATCGGCAACCATATCTGGAACGCCTATTGGCACCTATATTTGAAATGCCTATCGGCTTCTATATCTGAAATGCCTATCGACACCTATTTTTAAAGTGCCAATCGGCAACTATATCTGAAATGCCTATCGGCACCTATATCTGAAATGCCTAACGGCACCTATATCTGAAATGCCTATCGGCACCTATTTTTGAAATGCATATCGGAAACTACATCTGAAATGCCTATCAGCACCTATATTTGAAATGCCTATCGGCAACCATATCTGAAATTCCTATCGACACCTATATTTGAAATACCTATCGGCTTCTATATCTGAAATGCCTATCGGCACCTATTTTTAAAGTGCCAATCGGCAACTATATATGAAATGCCTATCGGCACCTATATCTGAAATGCCTATCGGCACCTATATCTGAAATGCCTATCGGCACCTATTTTTGGAATGCCTATCGGAAACTACATCTGAAATGCCTATCAGCACCTATATTTGAAATGCCTATCGGCAACCATATTTAGAATGCCTATCGGCACCCATATCTGAAATGCCTATCGGCACCAATTTTTGAAATGCCTATCGGAAACTACATCTGGAATGCCTATCAGCACCTATATTTGAAATGCCTATCGGCAACCATATCTGGAATGCCTATCGGCACCTATATTTGAAATGCCACTCGGCACCTATATCTGAAATGCCTATCGGCACCTATATCTGAAATGCCTATCGGCACCTATTTTTAAAATGCCTATCGGCAACTATATCTGAAATGCCTATCGGCACCTATATCTGAATTGCCTATCGGCACCTATTTTTAAAATGCCTATCGGAAACTACATCTGAAATGCCTATCAGCACCTATATTTGAAATGCATATCGGCAACCATATCTGAAATGCCTATCGGCACCTATATTTGGAATGCCTATCGGTTTCTAAATCTGAAATGCCTATCGGCACCTATTTTTAAAATGCCAATCGGCAACTATATCTGATATGCCTATCTGCACCTATATCTGAAATGCTTATCGGCACCTATTTTTGAAATGCCTATCGGAAACTGCATCTGAAATGCCTATCAGCACCTATATTTGAAATGCCTATCGGCAACTATATCTGTAATGCCTATCGGCAACCATATCTGAAATGCCTATCGGCACGTATATTTGAAATGCCTATCGGCTTCTATATCTGAAATGCCTATCGGCACCTATTTTTAAAATGCCAACCGGCAACTATATCTGAAATGCCTATCGGCACCTATATCTGAAATGCCTATCGGCACCTATTTTTGAAATGCATATCGGAAACTACATCTGAAATGCCTATCAGCACCTATATTTGAAATGGCTATCGGCAACCATATCTGGAATGCCTATCGGCACCTATATTTGAAATACCTATCGGCTTCTATATCTGAAATGCCTATCGGCACCTATTTTTAAAGTGCCAATCGGCAACTATATCTGAAATGCCTATCGGCACTAATTTTTGAAATGCCTATCGGAAACTACATCTGAAATGCCTATCAGCACCTATATTTGAAATGCCTATCGGCAACCATATCTGGAATGCTTATCGGCACCTATATTTGAAATGCCTATCGTCTTCTATATCTGAAATGCCTATCGGCACCTATTTTTAAAATGCCAATCGGCAACTATATCTGAAATGCCTATCGGCACCTATATCTGAATTGCCTATCGGCACCTATTTTTAAAATGCCTATCGGAAACTACATCTAAAATGCCTATCAGCACCTATATTTAAAATGCCTATCGGCAACCATATCTGGAATGCCCATCGGCACCTATATTTGGAATGCCTATCGGCTTCTATATCTGAAATGCCTATCGGCACCTATTTTTAAAATGCCAATCGGCAACTATATCTGATATGCCTATCGGCACCTATATCTGAAATGCTTATCGGCACCTATTTTTAAAATGCCAATCGGCAACTATATCTGAAATGCCTATCGGCACCTATATCTGAAAAGCCTATCGGCACCTATATCTGAAATGCCTATTGGCACCAATTTTTGAAATGCCTATCGGAAACTACATCTGAAATGCCTATCAGCACCTATATTTGAAATGCCTATCGGCAACCATATCTGGAATGCCTATCGGCACCTATATTTGAAATGCCTATCGGCTTCTATATCTGAAATGCCTATCGGCACCTATTTTTAAAATGCTAATCGGTAACTATATCTGAAATGCCTATCGGCACCTATATCTGAAATGCCTATCGGCACCAATTTTTGAAATGCCTATCGGAAACTACATCTGAAATGACTATCAGCACCTATATTTGAAATGCCTATCGGCAACCATATCTGAAATGCCTATCGGCACCTATATTTGAAATGCCTATCGGCTTCTATATTTGAAATGCCTATCGGAACCTATTTTTTAAAATGCCAATCGGCAACTATATCTGAAGTGACTATCAGCACCTATATCTGAAATGCCTATTGGCACCTATTTTTGAAATGCCTATCGAAAACTACATCTGAAATGCCTATCAGCACCTATATTTGAAATGCCTATCGGCAACCACATCAGAAATGCCTTTCGGCACCTATATCTGAAATGCCTTTCGGCATTTATATCTGAAATGCCTATCGACACCTATATTTGAAATGCCTATCGACACCTATATTTGAAATGCCTATCGGCACCTATATTTTAAATGCCTATCGGCAACTGTATCTGATATGCCTATTGGCACCTATATCTGAAATGCCTATCTGCACCTATTTTTGAAATGCCTATCGGAAACAACATCTGAAATGCCTATCAGCACCTATATTTGAAATGCCTATCGGCAACAATATCTGGAATGCCTATCGGCACCTATATTTGAAATGCCTATCGGCTTCTATATCTGAAATGCCTATCGACACCTATTTTTAAAATGCCAATTGGCAACTATATCTAAAATGCCTATCGGCACCTAAATCTGAAATGCCTATCGGTACCTATTTTTGAAATGCCTATCGGAAACAACATCTGAAATGCCTATCAGCACTTATATTTGAAATGCCTATCGGCAACCATAACTGGAATGCCTATCGGCACCTATATTTGAAATGCCTATCGGCTTCTATATCTGAAATGCCTATCGGCACCTATTTTTAAAATGCCAATCGGCAACTATATCTGAAATTCCTATCGGCACCTATATCTGAAATGCCTATCGGCACCTATTTTTGAAATGCCTTTTGGAAACTACATCTGAAATGCCTATCTGCTTCTACATTTGAAATGCCTATCGGCAACCATATCTGAAATGCCTATCGACACCTATATTTGAAATACCTATCGGCTTCTATATCTGAAATGCCTATCGGCACCTGTTTTTAAAATGCCAATCGGCAACTATATCTGAAATGCCTATCGGCATCAATTTTTGAAATGCCTATCGGAAACTACATCTAAAATGCCTATCAGCACCTATACTTGAAATGCCTATCGGCAACCATATCTGGAATGGATATCAGCACCTATATTTGAAATGCCTATCGGCTTCTATCTCTGAAATGCCTATCGGCACCCATTTTTAAAATGCGAATTGGCAACTATATATAAAATGCCTATCGGCACCTATATCTGAAATCCCTATCGGCACCTATTTTTGAAATGCCTATCGGAAACTACATCTGAAATGCCTATCTGCTCCTATATTTGAAATGCCTATCGGCAACCATATCTGAAATGCCTATCGACACCTATATTTGAAATACCTATCGACTTCTATATCTGAAATGCCTATCGGCACCTGTTTTTAAAATGCCAATCGGCAACTATATTTAAAATGCCTATCGGCACCCATTTTTAAAATGCCAATTGGCAACTATATCTAAAATGCCTATCGGCACCTATATCTGAAATGCCTATCGGCACCTATTTTTGAAATGCCTATCGGAAACTACATCTGAAATGCCTATCAGCACCTATATTTGAAATGCCTATCGGCAACCATATCTGAAATGCCTATCGACACCTATATTTGAAATGCCTATCGGCTTCTATTTCTGAAATGCCTATCGGCACCTATTTTGAAAATGGCTATCGGCAACTATATCTGAAATGCCTATCGGCACCTATTTTTGAAATGCCTATGGGAAACTACATCTGAAATGCCTATCAGCACCTATATTTGAAATGCCTATAGGCAACCATATCTGGAATGCCTATCGGCACCTATGTTTGAAATGCCTATCGGCTTCTATATCTGAAATACCTATCGGCACCTATTTTTAAAATGCCAATCGGCAACTATATCTGAAATGCCTATCGGCACCTATATCTGAAATGCCTATTGGCACCTATTTTTGAAATGCCTATCGGAAACTACATCTGAAATGCCTATCAGCACCTATATTTACAATGCCTATCGGCAACCATATTTGGAATGCCTATCGGCACCTATATTTGAAATGCCTATCGGCTACTATATCTGAAATGCCTAGCGGCACCTATTTTTAAAATGCCAATCGGCACGTATATCTGAAATACCTATCGGCAACTATTTTTGAAATGCCTGTCGAAAACTACATCTGAAATGCCTATCAGCACCTATATTTGAAATGCCTATTGGCAACCACATCAGAAATGCCTATCGGCACCTATATCTGAAATGCCTTTCGGCATTTATATCAGAAATGCCTATCGACACCTATATTTGAAATGCCTATCGGCACCTATATTATAAATGCATATCGGCAACTATATCTGATATGCCTATCGGCACCTATATCTGAAATGCCTATCGGCACCTATTTTTGAAATGCCTATCGGAAACAACATCTAAAATGCCTATCGGCACCTATTTTTAAAATGCCAATCGGCAGCTATATCTGAAATGCCTATCGGCACCTATATCTGAAATGCCTATCGGCACCTATTTTTGAAATGCCTATCGGAAACTACATCTGAAATGCCTATCAGCACCTATATTTGAAATGCCTATCGGCAACCATATCTGAAATGCCTTTCGACACCTATATTTGAAATACCTATCGGCTTCTATATCTGAAATGCCTATCGGCACCTATTTTTAAAATGCCTATCAGCAACTATATCTGAAATGCCTTTTGGCACCTATATCTAAAATGCCAATCGGCACCAATTTTTGAAATGCCTATCGGAAACTACATCTGAAATGCCTATCATCACCTATATTTAAAATGCCTATCGGCAACCATATCTGGAATGCCTATCGGCACCTATATTTGAAATGCCTATTGGCTTCTCTATCTGAAATGCCTATCGACACCTATTTTTAAAATGCCAATTGGCAACTATATCTGAAATGCCTATCGGCACCTATATCTGAAATGCCTATCGGTACGTATTTTTAAAATGCCTATCGGAAACTACATCTGAAATGCCTATCAGCACTTATATTTGAAATGCCTATCGGCAACCATATCTGGAATGCCTATCGGCACCTATATTTGAAATGCCTATCGTCTTCTATATCTGAAATGCCTATCGGCACCTATTTTTATAATGCCAATCGGCAACTATATCTGAAATGCCTATCGGCACCTATATCTGAAATGCCTATCGGCACCTATTTTTGAAATGTCTTTCGGAAACTACATCTGAAATGCCTATCTGCTCCTAAATTTGAAATGCCTACCGGCAACCATATCTGAAATGCCTATCGACACCTATATTTGAAATACCTATCGGCTTCTATATCTGAAATGCCTATCGGCACCTGTTTTTAAAATGCCAATCAGCAACTATATCTGAAATGCCTATCGGCACATATATCTGAAATGCCTATCGGCATCAATTTTTGAAATACCTATCGGAAACTACATCTAAAATGCCTATCAGCACCTATATTTGAAATGCCTATCGGCAACGATATCTGGAATGCCTATCGGCACCTATATTTAAAATGCCTATCGGCTTCTATATCTGAAATGCCTATCGGCACCTATTTTTAAAATGCCAATTGGCAACTATATCTGAAATGCCTATCGGCACCTATATCTGAAATGTCTATCGGCACCTATTTTTGAAATGCCTATCGGAAACTACATTTGAAATGCCTATCAGCACTTATATTTGAAATGCCTATCGGCAACCATATCTGGAATGCCTATCGGCACCTATATTTGAAATGCCTATCGGCTTCTATATCTGAAATGCCTAGCGGCACCTATTTTTAAAATGCCAATCGGCAACTATTTCTGAAGTGCCTATCGGCACGTATATCTGAAATGCCTATCGGCACCTATTTTTGAAATGCCTACCGAAAACTACATCTGAAATGCCTATCAGCACCTATATTTGAAATGCCTATCGGCAACTACATCAGAAATGCCTATCGGCACCTATATCTGAAATGCCTTTCGGCATTTATAATAGAAATGCCTATCGACACCTATATTTGAAATGTCTATCGGCACCTATATTTTAAATGCCTATCGGCAACTATATCTGATATGCCTATCGGCACCTACATCTGAAATGCCTATCGGCTCCTATTTTTGAAATGCCTATCGGAAACTACATCTAAAATGCCTATCTGCACCTATTTTTAAAATGCCATTCGGCAACTATATCTGAAATGCCTATCAGCACCTATATTTGAAATGCCTATCGGAAACTACATCTGAAATGCCTATCAGCACCTATATTTGAAATGCCTATCGGCAACCATATCTGGAATGCCTATCGGCACCTATATTTGAAATGCCTATCGGCTTCTATATCTGAAATGCCTATCGACACCTATTTTTAAAATGCCAATTGGCAACTATATCTGAAATGCCTATCGGCACCTATATCTGAAATGCCTATCGGTACCTATTTTTGAAATGCCTATCGGAAACTACATCTGAAATGCCTATCAGCACTTATATTTGAAATGCCTATCGGCAACCATATCTGGAATGCCTATCGGCACCTATATTTGAAATGCCTATCGGCTTCTATATCTGAAATGCCTATCGGCACCTATTTTTAAAATGCCAATCGGCAATCATATCTGAAATGCCTATCGGCACCTATATCTGAAATGCCTATCGGCACCTATTTTTGAAATCGCTTTCGGAAACTACATCTGAAATGCCTATCTGCTCCTATATTTGAAATGCCTATCGGCAACCATATCTGAAATGCCTATCGACACCTATATTTGAAAAACCTATCGGCTTCTATATCTGAAATGCCTATCGGCACCTTTTTTTAAAATGCCAATCGGCAACTATATCTGAAATGCCTATCGGCACCTATATCTGAAATTCCTATCGGCATCAATTTTTGAAATGCCTATCGGAAACTACATCTAAAATGCCTATCAGCACCTATATTTGAAATGCCTATCGGCAACCATATCTGGAATGCCTATCGGCACCTATATTTAAAATGCCTATCGGCTTCTACATCTGAAATGCCTATCGGCACCTATTTTTAAAATGCCAATTGGCAACTATATCTGAAATGCCTATCGGCACCTATATCTGAAATGCCTATCGGCACCTATTTTTGAAATGCCTATCGGAAACTACATCTGAAATGCCTATCAGCACCTATATTTGAAATGCCTATCGGCAACCATATCTGGAATGCCTATCGGCACCTATATTTGAAATGCCTATCGGCTTCTATATCTGAAATGCCTATCGGCACCTATTTTTAAAATGCCAATCGGCAACTATATCTGAAATGCCTATCGGCACCTATATCTGAAATGTCTATCGGCAACTATTTTTGAAATGCCTATCGGAAACTACATTTGAAATGCCTATCAGCACTTATATTTGAAATGCCTATCGGCAACCATATCTGGAATGCCTATCGGCACCTATATTTGAAATGCCTATCGGCTTCTATATCTGAAATGCCTAGCGGCACCTATTTTTAAAATGCCAATCGGCAAGTATTTCTGAAGTGCCTATCGGCACGTATATCTGAAATGCCTATCGGCACCTATTTTTGAAATGCCTACCGAAAACTACATCTGAAATGCCTATCAGCACCTATATTTGAAATGCCTATCGGCAACTACATCAGAAATGCCTATCGGCACCTATATCTGAAATGCCTTTCGGCATTTATATCAGAAATGCCTATCGACACCTATATTTGAAATGTCTATCGGCACCTATATTTTAAATGCCTATCGGCAACTATATCTGATATGCCTATCGGCACCTACATCTGAAATGCCTATCGGCTCCTATTTTTGAAATGCCTATCGGAAACTACATCTAAAATGCCTATCTGCACCTATTTTTAAAATGCCAATCGGCAACTATATCTGAAATGCCTATCAGCACCTATATTTGAAATGCCTATCGGAAACTACATCTGAAATGCCTATCAGCACCTATATTTGAAATGCCTATCGGCAACCATATCTGGAATGCCTATCGGCACCTATATTTGAAATGCCTATCGGCTTCTATATCTGAAATGCCTATCGACACCTATTTTTAAAATGCCAATTGGCAACTATATCTGAAATGCCTATCGGCACCTATATCTGAAATGCCTATCGGTACCTATTTTTGAAATGCCTATCGGAAACTACATCTGAAATGCCTATCAGCACTTATATTTGAAATGCCTATCGGCAACCATATCTGGAATGCCTATCGGCACCTATATTTGAAATGCCTATCGGCTTCTATATCTGAAATGCCTATCGGCACCTATTTTTAAAATGCCAATCGGCAATCATATCTGAAATGCCTATCGGCACCTATATCTGAAATGCCTATCGGCACCTATTTTTGAAATCTCTTTCGGAAACTACATCTGAAATGCCTATCTGCTCCTATATTTGAAATGCCTATCGGCAACCATATCTGAAATGCCTATCGACACCTATATTTGAAAAACCTATCGGCTTCTATATCTGAAATGCCTATCGGCACCTGTTTTTAAAATGCCAATCGGCAACTATATCTGAAATGCCTATCGGCACCTATATCTGAAATTCCTATCGGCATCAATTTTTGAAATGCCTATCGGAAACTACATCTAAAATGCCTATCAGCACTTATATTTGAAATGCCTATCGGCAACCATATCTGGAATGCCTATCGGCACCTATATTTAAAATGCCTATCGGCTTCTACATCTGAAATGCCTATCGGCACCTATTTTTAAAATGCCAATTGGCAACTATATCTGAAATGCCTATCGGCACCTATATCTGAAATGCCTATCGGCACCTATTTTTGAAATGCCTATCGGAAACTACATCTGAAATGCCTATCAGCACCTATATTTGAAATGCCTATCGGCAACCATATCTGGAATGCCTATCGGCACCTATATTTGAAATGCCTATCGGCTTCTATATCTGAAATGCCTATCGGCACCTATTTTTAAAATGCCAATCGGCAACTATATCTGAAATGCCTATCAACACCTATTTTTGAAGTGCCTATCGGAAACTACATCTGAAATGCCTATCAGCACCTATATTTGAAATGCCTATTGGCAACCATATCTGGAATGCCTATCGGCACCTATATTTGAAATACCTATCGGCTTCTATAACTGAAATGCCTATCGGCACCTATTTTTAAAATGCCAATCGGTAACTATATCTGAAATGCCTATCGGCACCTATATCTGAAATGCCTATCGGCACCAATTTTTGAAATGCCTATCGGAAAATACACCTGGAATGCCTATCAGCACCTATATTTGAAATGCCTATCGGCAGCCATATCTGGAATGCCTATCGGCACCTATATTTGAAATGCCTATCGGCTTCTATATCTGAAATGCCTATCGACACCTATTTTTAAAATGCCAATCGTCAACTATATCTGAAATGCCTATCGGCACCTATATCTGAAATGCCTATCGGCACCTATTTTTGAAATGCCTATCGGAAACTACATCTAAAATGCCTATCAGCACCTATACTTGAAATGCCTATCGGCAACCATATCTGGAATGCCTATCAGCACCTATATTTGAAATGCCTATCGGCTTCTATCTCTGAAATGCCTATCGGCACCCATTTTTAAAATGCCAATTGGCAACTATATATAAAATGCCTATCGGCACCTATATCTGAAATGCCTATCGGCACCTATTTTTGAAATGCCTATCGGAAACTACATCTGAAATGCCTATCTGCTCCTATATTTGAAATGCCTATCGGCAACCATATCTGAAATGCCTATCGACACCTATATTTGAAATACCTATCGACTTCTATATCTGAAATGCCTATCGGCACCTGTTTTTAAAATGCCAATCGGCAACTATATTTAAAATGCCTATCGGCACCCATATCTGAAATGCCTATCGGCACCTATTTTTGAAATGCCTATCGGAAACTACATCTGAAATGCCTATCAGCACATATATTTGAAATGCCTATCGGCAAACATATCTGAAATGCCTATCGACACCTATATTTGAAATAACTATCGGCTTCTATATCTGAAATGCCTATCGGCAACTATTTTTAAAATGCCAATCGGTAACTATATCTGAAATGCCTATCGGCACCTATATCTGAAATGCCTATCGGCACCAATTTTTGAAATGCCTATCGGAAACTACATCTGGAATGCCTATCAGCACCTATATTTGAAATGCCTATCGGCAACCATATCTGGAATGCCTATCGGCACCTATATTTGAAATGCCTATCGGCTTCTATATCTGAAATGCCTATCGACACCTATTTTTTAAAATGCCAATCGGCAACTATATCTGAAATGCCTATCGGCACCTATATCTGAAATGCCTATCGGCACCTATTTTTGAAATGCCTATCGGAAACTACATCTGAAATGCCTATCAGCACCTATATTTGAAATGCCTATCGGCAACCATATCTGAAATGCCTATCGACACCTATATTTGAAATGCCTATCGGCTTCTATTTCTGAAATGCCTATCGGCACCTATTTTGAAAATGGCTATCGGCAACTATATCTGAAATGCCTATCGGCACCTATTTTTGAAATGCCTATCGGCACCTATTTTTGAAATGCCTATCGGAAACTACATCTGAAATGCCTATCAGCACCTATATTTGAAATGCCTATCGGCAACCATATCTGAAATGCCCATACGCACCTATATTTGAAATACCTATCGGCTTCTATATCTGAAATGCCTATCGGCACCTATTTTTAAAATGCCAATCGGCAACTATATCTGAAAATGCCTATCGGCACCTATATCTAAAATGCCAATCGGCACCAATTTTTGAAATGCCTATCGGAAACTACATCTGAAATGCCTATCAGCACCTATATTTGAAATGCCTATCGGCAACCATATATGGAATGCCTATCCGCACCTATATTTGAAATGCCTATTGGCTTCTATATTTGAAATGCCTATCGACACCTATTTTTAAAATGCCAATTGGCAACTATATCTGAAATGCCTATCGGCACTTATATCTGAAATGCCTATTGGCAACCATATCTGGAATGTCTATCAGCACCTATATTTGAAATGCCTATCGGCTTCTATATCTGAAATGCCTATCGGCACCTATATCTGAAATGCCTATCGGCACCTATTTTTGAAATGTCTTTCGGAAACTACATCTGAAATGCCTATCTGCTCCTATATTTGAAATGCCTATCGGCAACTATATCTGAAATGCCTATCGACACCTATATTTGAAATACCTACCGGCTTCTATATCTGAAATGCCTATCGGCACCTGTTTTTAGAATGCCAATCGGCAACTATATCTGAAATGCCTATCGGCACCTATATCTGAAATGCCTATCGGCCTCAATTTTTGAAATGCCTATAGGAAACTACATCTAAAATGCCTATCAGCACCTATATTTGAAATGCCTATCGGCAACCGTATCTGGAATGCCTATCGGCACCTATATTTGAAATGCCTATCGGCTTCTATATCTGAAATGCCTATCGGCACCTATTTTTAAAATGCCAATCGGCAACTATATCTGAAATGCCTATCGGCACCTATATCTGAAATGCCTATCGGCACCTATTTTTGAAATGCCTATCGAAAACTACATCTGAAATGCCTATCAGCACCTATATTTGAAATGCCTATCGGCAACCACATCAGAAATGCCTATCGGCACCTATATGTGAAATGCCTTTCGGCATTTATATCTGAAATGCCTATCGACACCTATATTTAAATTGCCTATCGGCACCTATATTTGAAAATGCCTATCGGCAACTATATCTGATAGGCCTATCGGCACCTATATCTGAAATGCTTATCGGCACCTATTTTTGAAACGCCTATCGGAAACTACATCTAAAATGCCTATCGGCACCTATTTTTAAAATGCCAATCGGCAACTATATTTGAAATGCTATCGGCACCTATATCTGAAATGCAAATCGGCACCTATTTTTGAAATGCCTATCGGAAACTACATCTGAAATGCCTATCAGCACCTTTATTTGAAATGCCTATCGGCAACCATATCTGAAATGCCTATCGACACCTATATTTGAAATACCTATCGGCTTCTATATCTGAAATGCCTATCGGCACCTATTTTTAAAATGCCAATCGGCAACTATATCTGAAATGCCTATTGGCACCTATATCTAAAATGCCAATCGGCGCCAATTTTTGAAATGCCTATCGGAAACTACATCTGAAATGCCTATCCGCACCTATATTTGAAATGCCTATCGGCAACCATATCTGGAATGCCTATCGGCATTTATATTTGAAATGCTTATCGGCTTCTATATCTGAAATGCCTATCGACACCTATTTTTAAAATGCCAATTGGCAACTTTATCTGAAATGCCTATCGGCACCTATATCTGAAATGCCTATCGGTACCTATTTTTAAAATGCCTATCGGAAACTACATCTGAAATGCCTATCAGCACTTATATTTGAAATGCCTATCGGCAACCATATCTGGAATGCCTATCATCACCTATATTTGAAATGCCTATCGGCTTCTATATCTGAAATGCCTATCGGCACCTATTTTTAAAATGCCAATCGGCAACTATATCTGAAATGCCTATCGGCACCTATATCTGAAATGCCTATCGGCACCTATTTTTGAAATGTCTTTCGAAAACTACATCTCTAATGCCTATCTGCTCCTATATTTGAAATGCCTATCGGCAACTATATCTGAAATGCCTATCGACACCTATATTTGAAATACCTATCGGCTTCTATATCTGAAATGCCTATCGGCACCTGTTTTTAAAATGCCAATCGGCAACTATATCTGAAATGCCTATCGGCACCTTTAACTGAAATGCCTATCGGCATCAATTTTTGAAATGCCCATCGGAAACTACATCTAAAATGCCTATCAGCACCTATATTTGAAATGCCTATCGGCAACCATATCTGGAATGCCTATCGGCACCTATATTTGAAATGCCTATCGGCTTCTATATCTGGAATGCCTATCGGCACCTGTTTTTAAAATGCCAATCGGCACCTATATCTGAAATGCCTATCAGCACCTGTTTTTAAAATGCCAATCGGCACCTATATCTGAAATGCCTATCGGCACCTATTTTTGAAATGCCTATCGGAAACTACATCTGAAATGCCTATCAGCACCTATATTTGAAATGCCTATCGGCAACCATATCTAGAATGCCTATCGGCACCTATATTTGAAATGCCTATCGGCTTCTATATCTGAAATGCCTATCGGCACCTATTTTTAAAATGCCAATCGGCAACTATATCTGAAATGCCTATCGGTACTTATATTTGAAATACCTATCGGCACCAATTTTTGAAATGCCTATCGGAAACTACATCTTAACCCTAGAAAGATAACCTACGTCGCAGAGGCGCCTGCGTGGTAAACACATTGCTATCTCTTTTTATTCAGCGCATGTATTAACTTATCCTTCTCAGCCAACTCAGTCGTTGGCATAACCTGTCGCGGGACGGTAGTTTCTATGCAGTAAGTACCATACTTTTGTAGTTATGACTAGTTCATGTGCTCGCGAGGCGTATGATTATCTTTTGTGTAACTTTTAGTGTTACTCAATATTTTTTATAGATGGCCAATGACCATGTTTTATGGTATATTGAACATCGCATTTATCAATTCATATGTCATTTACTGTCATAATGTTCTTTCAAAACATGATAAGCCCATGAATCGAAGAGAATACATGAAAAAACTCAGTACTCAGCTGACTACACCGTGGATGACGCAAAGACTAGAAGCTCCCACTTTGCCAAGGCATGTGCGGAGCAACATTGAAAATATTCTCCCAAGATCTACTGCACTGGCTCCCACAGATGACGAAGAAGAACCTCCAGGCAAAAAAAGGCGTTACTGCAGCTACTGCACGTATAAAAAAAAAAGAATGTCAAAGATGACCTGCGCCAAATGCAAAAAGACAGTTTGTGGCGAACACAAGAATGACGTTTGCTATGACTGTCTCTAAACCAAAATATTATGGTATTAAATTTTTTTTAGTCTGATAACATTATCCGTCTATTATTTTGTAAGAAAAATATTTTTTTTGGTGATAATTTAAGGAATTTGTTCCTATAAACCGAAGACTTAGTTTTTGTTAATTTTTCATAAAGCTCTAGTCATTTAAGTTGAAAATTATTTAAAATATATAAATTTCTAATATAAATGCATTTTATTTTTAAAACTATTCCGTCCTTTTAACATTTCTAAATTAGTTAAAATAAATATAAATTATTGGCATAAAATAGACACATTAGAAAAACCTGCGCCTATGAAGCGTATGGTTATCCTTTACGTACTTTATCATATGGTTATCTTTCTAGGGTTAAATGCCTATCAGCACCTATATTTGAAATGCCTCTCGGCAACCATATCTGGAATGCCTATCGGCACCTATATTTAAAATGCCTATCGGCTTCTATATCTGAAATGCCTATCGGCGCCTATTTTTAAAATGTCAATCGGCAACTATATCTGTAATGCCTATCGGCACCTATATCTGAAATGCCTATCGGCACCTATTTTTGAAATGCCTATCGGAAACTACATCTGAAATGCCTATCAGCACCAATATTTGAAATGCCTATCGGCAACCATTTCTGAAATGCCTATCGACACCTATATTTGAAATACCTATCGGCTTCTATATCTGAAATGCCTATCGGCACCTATTTTCAAAATGCCAATCGGCAACTATATCTGAAATGCCTATCGGCACCTATATCTGAAACGCCTATCGGCACCTATTTTTGAAATGCCTATCGGGAACTACATCTGAAATGCCTATCAGTACATATATTTGAAATGCCTATCGGCAACCATATCTGGAATGCCTATCGGCACCTATATTTTAAATGCCTATCGGCTTCTATATCTGAAATGCCTATCGGCACCTATTTTTAAAATGCTAGTCGGCACCTATATCTGAAATGCCTATCGGTACTTTTTTTTGAAATGCCTATCGGAAACTACATCTGAAATGCCTATCAGCACTTATATTTGAAATGCCTATCGGCAACCATTTCTGGAATGCCTATCGGCACCTATATTCGAAATGCTTATCGGCTTCTATATCTGAAATGCCTATCGGCACCTTTTTTTAAAATGCCGGTCGGCAACTATATCTGAAATGCCTATCCGCACCTGTTTTTAAAATGCCAATCGGCAACTATATCTGAAATGCCTATCGGCACCTATATCTGAAATGCCTATCGGCATCAATTTTTGAAATGCCTATCGGAAACTACATCTAAAATGCCTATCAGCACCTATATTTGAAATGCCTATCGGCAACCATATCTGGAATGCCTATCGGCACCTATATTTGAAATGCCTATCAGCTTCTATATCTGAAATGCCTATCGGCACCTATTTTTAAAATGCCAATTGGCAACTATATCTGAAATGCCTATCGGCACCTATATCTGAAATGCCTATCGGCACCTATTTTTGAAATGCCTATCGGGAACTACATCTGAAATGCCTATCAGTACATATATTTGAAAACCTTATCGGCAACCATATCTGGAATGCCTATCGGCACCTATATTTTAAATGCCTATCGGCTTCTATATCTGAAATGCCTATCGGCACCTATTTTTAAAATGCTAGTCGGCAACTATATCTGAAATGCCTATCGGCACCTATATCTGAAATGCCTATCGGCACATATTTTTGAAATGCCTTTCGGAAACTACATCTGAAATGCCTATCAGCACCTATATTTGAAATGCCTATCGGCAACCATATCTGAAATGCCTATCGACACCTATATTTGAAATACCTATCGGCTTCTATATCTGAAATGCCTATCGGCACCTATTTTTGAAATGCCTATCAGGAACTACATCTGAAATGCCTATCAGCACCTATATTTAAAATGCCTATCGGCTAACATATCTGGAATGCCTATCGGCACCTATATTTGATATGCCTATCGGCTTCTATATTTGAAATGCCAATCTGCACCTATTTTTAAAATGACAATCGGCAACTATATCTGTAATGCCTTTCGGCACCTATATCTGAAATGCCTATCGGCACCTATTTTTAAAATGCTAGTCGGCAACTATATCTGAAATGCCTATCGGCACCTATATCTGAAATGCCTATCGGCACATATTTTTGAAATGCCTTTCGGAAACTACATCTGAAATGCCTATCAGCACCTATATTTGAAATGCCTATCGGCAACCATATCTGAAATGCCTATCGACACCTATATTTGAAATACCCATCGGCTTCTATATCTGAAATGCCTATCGGCACCTATTTTTAAAATGCCAATCGACAACTATATCTGAAACGCCTATCGGCACCTATATCTGAAATGACTATCGGCACTTATTTTTGAAATGCCTATCGGCAACCATATCTAGAATGCCTATCGGCACCTATATTTGAAATGCCTATCGGCTTCTATATCTGAAATGCCTATCGGCACCTATTTTTAAAATGCCAATCGGCAACTATATCTAAAGTGCCTATCGGCACCTATATCTGAAATGCTTATCGGCACCTATTTTTGAAATGCCTATCGAAAACTACATCTGAAATGCCTATCAGCACCTATATTTAAAATGCCTATCGGCAACCACATCAGAAATGCCTATCGGCACCTATATCTGAAATGCCTTTCGGCATTTATATCTGAAATGCCTATCGACACCTATATTTGAAATGCCTATCGGCTCCTATATTTTAAATGCCTATCGGCAAATATATCTGATATGCCTAGCGGCACCTATATCTGAAATGCCTATCGGCACCTATTTTTGAAATGCCTATCGGAAACTACATTTGGAATGCCTATCAGCACCTATATTTGAAATGCCTATCGGCAACCATTACTGGAATGCCCATCGGCACCTATATTTGAAATGCCTATCGGCTTCTATATCTGAAATGCCTATCGGCACCTGTTTTTAAAATGCAAATCGGCAACTATATCTGAAATGCCTATCGGCACCTATATCTGAAATGCTTGTCGGCACCTATTTTTGAAATGCCTATCGGAAACTACATCTGAAATGCCTATCAGCACCTATATTTGAAATGCCTATCGGCAACCATATCTGAAATGCCTATCGACACCTATATTTGAAATACCTATCGGCTTCTATATCTGAAATGCCTATCGGCACCTATTTTTTAAATGCCAATCGGCAACTATATCTGAAATGCCTATCGGCACCTATATCTGAAATGCCTATCGGCACCAATTTTTGAAATGCCTATCGGAAACTACATCTGAAATGCCTATCAGCCCCTATATTTGAAATGCCTATCGGCAACCATATCTGGAATGCTTATCGGCACCTATATTTGAAATGCCTATCGGCAACCATATCTGGAATGCTTATCGGCACTTATATTTGAAATGCCTATCGGCTTCTATATCTGAAATGCCTATCGGCACCTATTTTTAAAATGCCATTCGGCAACTATATCTGAAATGCCTATCGGCACCTATATCTGAAATGCCTATCGGCACCTATATCTGAAATGCCTATCGGCATCTATATTTGAAATGCCTATCGGCAACCATATCTGTAATGCCTATCGACACCTATATTTGAAATACCTATCGGCTTTTATATCTGAAATGCCCATCGGCACCTATTTTAAAAATGCCAATCGGCAACTATATCTGAAATGCCTATCGGCAGCTATATCTGAAATGCCTATCGGCACCAATTTTTGAAATGCCTATCGGAAACTACATCTGAAATGCCTATCAGCACCTATATTTGAAATGCCTATCGGCAACCATATCTGGAATGCCTATCGGCACCTATATTTGAAATGCCTATCGGCTTCTATATCTGAAATGCCTATAGACACCTATTTTTAAAATGCCAATTGGCAACTATATCTTAAATGCCTATCGGCACCTATATCTGAAATGCCTATCGGTACCTATTTTTGAAATGCCTATCGGAAACTACATCTGAAATGCCTATCAGCACTTATATTTGAAATGCCCATCGGCAACCATATCTGGAATGCCTATCGGCACCTATATTTAAAATGCCTATCGGCTTCTATTTCTGAAATGCCTATCGGCACCTATTTTTAAAATGCTAATCGGCAACTATATCTGAAATGTCTATCGGCACCTATATCTGAAATGCCTATCGACACCTATATTTGAAATTCCTATCGGCTTCTATATCTGAAATGCCTATCGGCACCTGTTTTTAAAATGCCAATCGGCAACTATATCTGAAATGCCTATCGGCACCTATATCTAAAATGCCTATCGGCATCAATTTTTGAAATGCCTATCGGAAACTACATATAAAATGCCTATCAGCATCTATATTTGAAATGCCTATCGGCAATCATATCTGGAATGCCTATCGGCACCTATATTTGAAATGCCTATCGGCTTCTATATCTGAAATGCCTATCAGCACCTATTTTTAAAATGCCAATTGGCAACTATATCTGAAATGCCTATCGGCACCTATATCTGAAATGCCTATCGGCACCTATTTTTGAAATGCTTATCCGAAACTACATCTGAAATGCCTATCAGTACCTATATTTGAAATGCCTATCGGCAACTATATCTGAAATGCCTATCGACACCTATATTTGAAATACCTATCGGCTTCTATATCTGAAATGCCTATCGGCATTTATATCTGAAATGCCTATCGGCACCTATTTTTGAAATGCCTATCGGAAACTACATCTGAAATGCCTATCAGTACCTATATTTGAAATGCCTATCGGCAACTATATCTGAAATGCCTATCGACACCTATATTTGAAATACCTATCAGCTTCTATATCTGAAATGCCTATCGGCACCTATTTTTAAGATGCCAATCGGCAACTATATCTGAAATGCCTCTCGGCACCTATATCTGAAATGCCTATCGGCACAAATTTTTGAAATGCCTATCGGATACTACATCTGAAATGCCTATCAGCACCTATATTTGAAATGCCTATCGGCAACCATATCTGGAATGCCTATCGGCACCTATATTTGAAATGCCTATCGGCTTCTATATCTGAAATGCCTATCGGCACCTATTTTTAAAATGCCAATCGGCAACTATATCTGAAATGCCTATCGGCCCCTATATCTGAAATGCCTATCGACACCTATATCTGAAATGCCTATCGACACCTTTATCTGAAATGCCTATCGACACCTATATCTGAAATGCCTATCGACACCTATATCTGAAATGCCTATCGACCCCTATATCTGAAATGCCTATCGACACCTATATCTGAAATGCCTATCGACACCTATATCTGAAATGCCTATCGACACCTATTTTTGAAATGCCTATCGGAAACTACATCTGAAATGCCTATCAGCACCTATATTTGAAATGCCTATCGGCAACCATATCTGGAATGCCTATCGGCACCTATATTTGAAATGCCTATCGGCTTCTATATCTGAAATGCCTATCGGCACCTATTTTTAAAATGCCAATCGGCAACTATATCTGAAATGCCTATCGGCCCCTATATCTGAAATGCCTATCGACACCTATATCTGAAATGCCTATCGACAGCTTTATCTGAAATGCCTATCGACACCTATATCTGAAGTGCCTATCGACACCTATATCTGAAATGCCTATCGACCCCTATATCTGAAATGCCTATCGACACCTATATCTGAAATGCCTATCGACACCTATATCTGAAATGCCTATCGACACCTATTTTTGAAATGCCTATCAAAAACTACATCTGAAATGCCTATCAGCACCTATATTTGAAATGCCTATCGGCAACCATATCTGGAATGCCTATCGGCACCTATATTTGAAATGCCTATCGGTTTCTATATCTGAAATGCCTATCGGCACCTATTTTTAAAATGCCAATCGGCAACTATATCTGAAATGCCTATCGGCACCTATATCTGAAATGCCTATCGACACCTATATCTGAAATGCCTATCGACACCTATATCTGAAATGCCTATCGACACCTATATCTGAAATGCCTATCGACACCTATATCTGAAATGCCTATCGACACCTATATCTGAAATGCCTATCGACACCTATATCTGAAATGCCTATCGACACCTATATCTGAAATGCCTATCGACACCTATATCTGAAATGCCTATCGACACCTATTTTTGAAATGCCTATCGGAAACTACATCTGAAATGCCTATCAGCACCTATATTTGAAATGCCTATCGGCAACCATATCTGGAATGCCTATCGGCACCTATATTTGAAATGCCTATCGGCTTCTATATCTGAAATGCCTATCGGCACCTATTTTTAAAATGCCAATCGGCAACTATATCTGAAATGCCTATCGGCACCTATATCTGAAATGCCTATCGACACCTATATCTGAAATGCCTATCGACACCTATATCTGAAATGCCTATCGACAACTATATCTGAAATGCCTATCGACACCTATATCTGAAATGCCTATCGATACCTATATCTGAAATGCCTATCGACACCTATATCTGAAATGCCTATCGACACCTATATCTGAAATGCCTATCGACACCTATATCTGAAATGCCTATCGACACCTATATCTGAAATGCCTATCGACACCTATATCTGAAATGCCTATCAACACCTATTTTTGAAATGCCTATCGGAAACTACATCTGAAATGCCTATCAGCACCGATATTTGAAATGCCTATCGGCAACCATATCTGGAATGCCTATCGGCACCTATATTTGAAATGCCTATCGGCTTCTATATCTGAAATGCCTATCGGCACCTATTTTTAAAATGCCAATCGGCAACTATATCTGAAATGCCTATCGGCACCTATATCTGAAATGCCTATCGACACCTATATCTGAAATGCCTATCGACACCTATATCTGAAATGCCTATCGACACCTATATCTGAAATGCCCATCGACACCTATATCTGAAATGCCTATCGACACCTATATCTGAAATGCCTATCGACACCTATATCTGAAATGCCTATCGACACCTATATCTGAAATGCCTATCGACACCTATTTTTGAAATGCCTATCGGAAACTACATCTGAAATGCCTATCAGCACCTATATTTGAAATGCCTATCGGCAACCATATCTGGAATGCCTATCGGCACCTATATTTGAAATGCCTATCGGCTTCTATATCTGAAATGCCTATCGGCACCTATTTTTAAAATGCCAATCGGCAACTATATCTGAAATGCCTATCGGCACCTATATCTGAAATGCCTATCGACACCTATATCTGAAATGCCTATCGACACCTATATCTGAAATGCCTATCGACACCTCTATCTGAAATGCCTATCGACACCTATATCTGAAATGCCTATCGACACCTATATCTGAAATGCCTATCGACACCTATATCTGAAATGCCTATCGACACCTATATCTGAAATGCCTATCGACACCTATTTTTGAAATGCCTATCGGAAACTACATCTGAAATGCCTATCAGCACCTATATTTGAAATGCCTATCGGCAACCATATCTGGAATGCCTATCGGCACCAATATTTGAAATGCCTGTCGGCTTCTATATCTGAAATGCCTATCGGCACCTATTTTTAAAATGCCAATCGGCAACTATATCTGAAATGCCTATCGGCACCTATATCTGAAATGCCTATCGACACCTATATCTGAAATGCCTATCGACACCTATATCTGAAATGCCTATCGACACCTATATCTGAAATGCCTATCGACACCTATATCTGAAATGCCTATCGACACCTTTATCTGAAATGCCTATCGACACCTATATCTGAAATGCCTATCGACACCTATATCTGAAATGCCTATCGACACCTATATCTGAAATGCCTATCGGCACCTATTTTTAAAATGCCAATCGGCAACTATATTTGAAATGCCTATCGGCACCTATATCTGAAATGCCTATCGACACCTATATCTGAAATGCCTATCGACACCTATATCTGAAATGCCTATCGACACCTATATCTGAAATGCCTATCGACACCTATATCTGAAATGCCTATCGACACCTATATCTGAAATGCCTATCGACACCTATATCTGAAATGCCTATCGACACCTATATCTGAAATGCCTATCGACACCTATATCTGAAATGCCTATCGACACCTATATCTGAAATGCCTATCGACACCTATTTTTGAAATTCCTATCGGAAACTACATCTGAAATGCCTATCAGCACCTATATTTGAAATGCCTATCGGCAACCATATCTGGAATGCCTATCGGCACCTATATTTGAAATGCCTATCGGCTTCTATATCTGAAATGCCTATCGGCACCTATTTTTAAAATGCCAATCGGCAACTATATCTGAAATGCCTATCGGCACCTATATCTGAAATGCCTATCGACACCTATATCTGAAATGCCTATCGACACCTATATCTGAAATGCCTATCGACACCTATATCTGAAATGCCTATCGACACCTATATCTGAAATGCCTATCGACACCTATATCTGAAATGCCTATCGACACCTATATCTGAAATGCCTATCGACACCTATTTTTGAAATGCCTATCGGAAACTACATCTGAAATGCCTATCAGCACCTATATTTGAAATGCCTATCGGCAACCATATCTGGAATGCCTATCGGCACCTATATTTGAAATGCCTATCGGCTTCTATATCTGAAATGCCTATCGGCACCTATTTTTAAAATGCCAATCGGCAACTATATCTGAAATGCCTATCGGCACCTATATCTGAAATGCCTATCGACACCTATATCTGAAATGCCTATCGACACCTATATCTGAAATGCCTATCGACACCTATATCTGAAATGCCTATCGACACCTATATCTGAAATGCCTATCGACACCTGTATCTAAAATGCCTATCGACACCTATTTTTGAAATGCCTATCGGAAACTACATCTGAAATGCCTATCAGCACCTATATTTGAAATGCCTATCGACACCTATATCTGAAATGCCTATCGACACCTATATCTGAAATGCCTATCGACACCTATATCTGAAATGCCTATCGACCCCTATATCTGAAATGCCTATCGACACCTATATCTGAAATGCCTATCGACACCTATATCTGAAATGCCTATCGACACCTATATCTGAAATGCCTATCGACACCTATATCTGAAATGCCTATCGACACCTATATCTGAAATGCCTATCGACACCTATATCTGAAATGCCTATCGACACCTATTTTTGAAATGCCTATCGGAAACTACATCTGAAATGCCTATCAGCACCTATATTTGAAATGCCTATCGGCAACCATATCTGGAATGCCTATCGGCACCTATAGTTGAAATGCCTATCGGCAACTATATCTGAAATGCCTATCGGCACCTATATCTGAAATGCCTATCGACACCTATATCTGAAATGCCTATCGACACCTATATCAAAAATGCCTATCGACACCTATATCTGAAATGCCTTCGACACCTATATCTGAAATGCCTATCGACACCTATTACTGAAATGCCTATCGACACCTATATCTGAAATGCCTATCGACACCTATATCTGAAATGCCTATCGACACCTATTTTTGAAATGCCTATCGGAAACTACATCTGAAATGCCTATCAGCACCTATATTTGAAATGCCTATCGGCAACCATATCTGGAATGCCTATCGGCACCGATATTTGAAATGCCTATCGGCTTCTATATTTGAAATGCCTATCGGCACTTATTTTTAAAATGCCAATCGGCAACTATATCTGAAATGCCTATCGGCACCTATATCTGAAATGCCTATCGACACCTATATCTGAAATGCCTATCGACACCTATATCTGAAATGCCTATCGACACCTATATCTGAAATGCCTATCGACACCTATATCTGAAATGCCTATCGACACCTATATCTGAAATGCCTATCGACACCTATATCTGAAATGCCTATCGACACCTATTTTTGAAATGCCTATCGGAAACTACATCTGAAATGCCTATCAGAACCTATATTTGAAATGCCTATCGGCAACCATATCTGGAATGCCTATCGGCACCTATATTTGAAATGCCTATCGGCTTCTATATCTGAAATGCCTATCGGCACCTATTTTTAAAATGCCAATCGGCAACTATATCTGAAATGCCTATCGGCACCTATATCTGAAATGCCTATCGACACCTATATCTGAAATGCCTATCGACACCTATATCTGAAATTTCTATCGACACCTATATCTGAAATGCCTATCGACACCTATATCTGAAATGCCTATCGACACCTATATCTGAAATGCCTATCGACACCTATATCTGAAATGCCTATCGACACCTATATCTGAAATGCCAATCGACACCTATATCTGAAATGCCTATCGACACCTATTTTTGAAATGCCTATCGGAAACTACATCTGAAATGCCTACCAGCACCTATATTTGAAATGCCTATCGGCAACCATATCTGGAATGCCTATCGGCACCTATATTTGAAATGCCTATCGGCTTCTATATCTAAAATGCCTATCGGCACCTATTTTTAAAATGCCAATCGGCAACTATATCTGAAATGCCTATCGGCACCTATATCTGAAATGCCTATCGACACCTATATCTGAAATGCCTATCGACACCTATATTTGAAATGCCTATCGACACCTATATCTGAAATGCCTATCGACACCTATATCTGAAATGCCTATCGACACCTATATCTGAAATGCCTATCGACACCTATATCTGAAATGCCTATCGACACCTATTTTTGAAATGCCTATCGGAAACTACATCTAAAATGCCTATCAGCACCTATATTTGAAATGCCTATCGGCAACCATATCTGGAATGCCTATCGGCACCTATATTTGAAATGCCTATCGGCTTCTATATCTGAAATGCCTATCGGCACCTATTTTTAAAATGCCAATCGGCAACTATATCTGAAATGCCTATCGGCACCTATATCTGAAATGCCTATCGACACCTATATCTGAAATGCCTAACGACACCTATATCTGAAATGCCTATCGACACCTATATCTGAAATGCCTATCGACACCTATATCTGAAATGCCAATCGACACCTATATCTGAAATGCCTATCGACACCTATATCTGAAATGCCTATCGACACCTATATCTGAAATGCCTATCGACACCTATATCTGAAATGCCTATCGACACCTATATCTGAAATGCCTATCGACACCTATATCTGAAATGCCTATCGACACCTATTTTTGAAATGCCTATCGGAAACTACATCTGAAATGCCTATCAGCACCTATATTTGAAATGCCTATCGGCTACCATATCTGGAATGCCTATCGGCACCTATATTTGAAATGCCTTTCGGCTACTATATCTGAAATGCCTATCGGCACCTATTTTTAAAATGCCAATCGGCAACTATATCTGAAATGCCTATCGGCACCTATATCTGAAATGCCTATCGACACCTATATGTGAAATGCCTATCGACACCTATATCTGAAATGCCTATCGAAGCCTATATCTGAAATGCCTATCGACACCTATATCTGAAATGCCTATCGACACCTATATCTGAAATGCCTATCGACACCTATATCTGAAATGCCTATCGACACCTATATCTGAAATGCCTATCGACACTTATATCTGAAATGCCTATCGACACCTATTTTTGAAATGCCTATCGGAAACTACATCTGAAATGCCTATCAGCACCTATATTTGAAATGCCTATCGGCAACAATATCTGGAATGCCTATCGGCACCTATATTTGAAATGCCTATCGGCTTCTATATCTGAAATGCCTATCGGCACCTATTTTTAAAATGCCAATCGGCAACTATATCTGAAATGCCTATCGGCACCTATATCTGAAATGCCTATCGACACCTATATCTGAAATGCCTATCGACACTTATATCTGAAATGCCTATCGACACCTATATCTGAAATGCCTATCGACACCTATATCTGAAATGCCTATCGACACCTATATCTGAAATGCCTATCGACACCTATATCTGAAATGCCTATCGACACCTATATCTGAAATGCCTATCGACACCTATTTTTGAAATGCCTATCGGAAACTACATCTGAAATGCCTATCAGCACCTATATTTGAAATGCCTATCGGCAACCATATCTGGAATGCCTATCGGCACCTATATTTGAAATGCCTATCGGCTTCTATATCTGAAATGCCTATCGGCACCTATTTTTAAAATGCCAATCGGCAACTATATCTGAAATGCCTATCGGCACCTATATCTGAAATGCCTATCGACACCTATATCTGAAATGCCTATCGACACCTATATCTGAAATGCCTATCGACACCTATATCTGAAATGCCTATCGACACCTATATCTGATATGCCTATCGACACCTTTATCTGAAATGCCTATCGACACCTATATCTGAAATGCCTATCGACACCTATATCTGAAATGCCTATCGACACCTATTTTTGAAATGCCTATCGGAAACTACATCTGAAATGCCTATCAGCACCTATATTTGAAATGCCTATCGGCAACCATATCTGGAATGCCTATCGGCACCTATATTTGAAATGCCTATCGGCTTCTATATCTGAAATGCCTATCGGCACCTATTTTTAAAATGCCAATCGGCAACTATATCTGAAATGCCTATCGGCACCTATATCTGAAATGCCTATCGACACCTATATCTGAAATGCCTATCGACACCTATATCTGAAATGCCTATCGACACCTATATCTGAAATGCCTATCGACACCTATATCTGAAATGCCTATCGACACCTATATCTGAAATGCCTATCGACACCTATATCTGAAATGCCTATCGACACCTATTTTTGAAATGCCTATCGGAAACTACATCTGAAATGCCTATCAGCACCTATATTTGAAATGCCTATCGGCAACCATATCTGGAATGCCTATCGGCACCTATATTTGAAATGCCTATCGGCTTCTATATCTGAAATGCCTATCGGCACCTATTTTAAAAATGCCAATCGGCAACTATATCTGTAATGCCTATCGGCACCTATTTCTGAAATGCATATCGACACCTATATCTGAAATGCCTATCGACACCTATATCTAAAATGCCTATCGACACCTATATCTGAAATGCCTATCGACACCTATATCTGAAATGCCTATCGGCACCTATTTTTAAAATGCCAATCGGACACTATATCTGAAATGCCTATCGGCACCTATATCTGAAGTGCCTATCGACACCTATATCTGTAATGCCTATCGACACCTATATCTGAAATGCCTATCGACACCTATATCTGAAATGCCTATCGACACCTATATCTGAAATGCCTATCGACACATATATCTGATATGCCTATCGACACCTATATCTGAAATGCCTATCGACACCTATATCTGAAATGCCTATCGACACCTATTTTTGAAATGCCTATCGGAAACTACATCTGAAATGCCTATCAGCACCTATATTTGAAATGCCTATCAGCACCTATATTTGAAATGCCTATCGGCAACCATATCTGGAATGCCTATCGGCACCTATATTTGAAATGCCTATCGGCTTCTATATCTGAAATGCTTATCGGCACCTATTTTTAAAATGCCAATCGGCAACTATATCTGAAATGCCTATCGGCACCTATATCTGAAATGCCTATCGACACCTATATCTGAAATGCCTATCGACACCTATATCTGAAATGCCTATCGACACCTATATCTGAAATGCCTATCGACACCTATATCTAAAATGCCTATCGACACCTATATCTGAAATGCCTATCGACACCTATATCTGAAATGCCTATCGACACCTATTTTTGAAATGCCTATCGGAAAATACATCTGAAATGCCTATCAGCACCTATATTTGAAATGCCTATCGGCAACCATATCTGGAATGCCTATCGGCACCTATATTTGAAATGCCTATCGGCACCTATTTTTAAAATGCCAATCGGCAACTATATCTGAAATGCCTATCGGCACCTATATCTAAAATGCCTATCGACACCTATATCTGAAATGCCTATCGACACCTATATCTGAAATGCCTATCGACACCTATATCTGAAATGCCTATCGACACCTATATCTGAAATGCCTATCGACACCTATATCTGAAATGCCTATCGACACCTATATCTAAAATGCCTATCGACACCTATATCTGAAATGCCTATCGACACCTATTTTTGAAATGCCTATCGGAAACTACATCTGAAATGCCTATCAGCACCTATATTTGAAATGCCTATCGGCAACCATATCTGGAATGCCTATCGGCACCTATATTTGAAATGCCTATCGGCTTCTATATCTGAAATGCCTATCGGCACCTATTTTTAAAATGCCAATCGGCAACTATATCTGAAATGCCTATCGGCACCTATATCTGAAATGCCTATCGACACCTATATCTGAAATGCCTATCGACACCTATATCTGAAATGCCTATCGACACCTATATCTGAAATGCCTATCGACACCTATATCTGAAATGCCTATCGACACCTATATCTGAAATGCCTATCGACACCTATATCTGAAATGCCTATCGACACCTATATCTGAAATGCCTATCGACACCTATTTTTGAAATGCCTATCGGAAACCACATCTGAAATGCCTATCAGCACCTATATTTGAAATGCCTATCGGCAACCATATCTGGAATGCCTATCGGCACCTATATTTGAAATGCCTATCGGCTTCTATATCTGAAATGCCTATCGGCACCTATTTTAAAAATGCCAATCGGCAACTATATCTGAAATGCCTATCGGCACCTATATCTGAAATGCATATCGACACCTATATCTGAAATGCCTATCGACACCTATATCTAAAATGCCTATCGACACCTATATCTGAAATGCCTATCGACACCTATATCTGAAATGCCTATCGACACCTATATCTGAAATGCCTATCGACACCTATATCTGAAATGCCTATCGACACCTATATCTGAAATGCCTATCGACACCTATTTTTGAAATGCCTATCGGAAACTACATCTGAAATGCCTATCAGAACCTATATTTGAAATGCCTATCGGCAACCATATCTGGAATGCCTATCGGCACCTATATTTGAAATGCCTATCGGCTTCTATATCTGAAATGCCTATCGGCACCTATTTTTAAAATGCCAATCGGCAACTATATCTGAAATGCCTATCGGCACCTATATCTGAAATGCCTATCGACACCTATATCTGAAATGCCTATCGACACCTATATCTGAAATGCCTATCGACACCTATATCTGAAATGCCTATCGACACCTATATCTGAAATGCCTATCGACACCTATATCTGAAATGCCTATCGACACCTATATCTGAAATGCCTATCGACACCTATATCTGAAATGCCTATCGACACCTATATCTGAAATGCCTATCGGAAACTACATCTGAAATGCCTATCAGCACCTATATTTGAAATGCCTATCGGCAATTATATATGGAATGCCTATCGGCACCTATATTTGAAATGCCTATCGGCTTCTATATCTAAAATGCCTATCGGCACCTATTTTTAAAATGCCAATCGGCAACTATATCTGAAATGCCTATCGGCACCTATATCTGAAATGCCTATCGACACCTATATCTGAAATGCCTATCGACACCTATATCTGAAATGCCTATCGACACCTATATCTGAAATGCCTATCGACACCTATATCTGAAATGCCTATCGACACCTATATCTGAAATGCCTATCGACACCTATTTTTGAAATGCCTATCGGAAACTACTTCTGAAATGCCTATCAGCACCTATATTTAAATGCCTATCGGCAACCATATCTGGAATGCCTATCGGCACCTATATTTGAAATGCCTATCGGCTTCTATATCTGAAATGGCTATCGGCACCTATTTTTAAAATGCCAATCGGCAACTATACCTGAAATGCCTATCGGCACCTATTTTTGAAATGCCTATCGGAAACTACATCTGAAATGCCTATCAGCACCTATATTTGAAATGCCTATCGGCAACCATATCTGGAATGCCTATCGGCACCTATATTTGAAATGCCTATCGGCTTCTATATCTGAAATGCCTATCGGCACCTATTTTTAAAATGCCAATCGGCAACTATATCTGAAATGCCTATCGGCACCTATATCTGAAATGCCTATCGACACCTATATCTGAAATGCCTATCGACACCTATATCTGAAATGCCTATCGACATCTATATCTGAAATGCCTATCTACACCTATATCTGAAATGCCTATCGACACCTATTTTTGAAATGCCTATCGGAAACTACATCTGAAATGCCTATCAGCACCTATATTTGAAATGCCTATCGGCAACCATATCTGGAATGCCTATCGGAAACTATATTTGAAATGCCTATCGACTTCTATATCTGAAATGCCTATCGGCACCTATTTTTAAAATGCCAATCGGCAACTATATCTGAAATGCCTATCGGCACCTATATCTAAAATGCCTATCGACACCTATATCTGAAATGCCTATCGACACCTATATCTGAAATGCCTATCGACACCTATATCGTAAATGCCTATTGACACCTATATCTGAAATGCCTATCGACACCTATATCTGAAGAGCCTATCGACACCTATATCTGAAATGCCTATCGACACCTATATCTGAAATGCCTATCGACACCTATTTTTGAAATGCCTATCGGAAACTACATCTGAAATGCCTATCAGCACCTATATTTAAAATGCCTATCGGCAACCATATCTGGAATGCCTATCGGCGCCTATATTTGAAATGCCTATCGGCTTCTATATCTGAAATGCCTATCGGCACCTATTTTTAAAATGCCAATCGGCAACTATATCTGAAATGCCTATCGGCACCTATATCTGAAATGCCTATCGACACCTATATCTGAAATGCCTATCGACACCTATATCTGAAATGCCTATTGACACCTATATCTGAAATGCCTATCGACACTAATATCTGAAATGCCTATCGACACCTATATCTGAAATGCCTATCGACACCCATATCTGAAATGCCTATCGACACCTATATCTGAAATGCCTATCGACACCTATTTTTGAAATGCCTATCGGAAACTACATCTGAAATGCTATCAGCACCTATATTTGAAATGTTTATCGGCAACCATATCTGGAATGCCTATCGGCACCTATATTTGAAATGCCTCTCGGCTTCTATATCTGAAATGCCTATTGGCGCCAATTTTTAAAATGCCAATCGGCAACTACATCTGAAATGCCTATCGGCACCTATATCTGAAATGCCTATCGACACCTATATCTGAAATGCCTATCGACACCTATATCTGAAATGCCTATCGACAACTATATCTGAAATGCCTATCGACACCTATATCTGAAATGCCTATCGACACTTATATATCTGAAATGCCTATCGACACCTATATCTGAAATGCCTATCGACACCTATATCTGAAAT
This sequence comes from Venustoraphidia nigricollis, assembly GCA_034508555.1. NCBI lineage: Eukaryota > Metazoa > Arthropoda > Insecta > Raphidioptera > Raphidiidae > Venustoraphidia > Venustoraphidia nigricollis. Next base: position 2,282,689 of record JAVRKA010000073.1, read on the forward strand.
GCCTATCGACACCTATATCTGAAATGCCTATCGACACCTATTTTTGAAATGCCTATCGGAAACTACATCTGAAATGCCTATCAGCACCTATATTTGAAATGCCTATCGGCAACCATATCTTGAATGCCTATCGGCACCTATATTTGAAATGCCTATCGGCTTCTATATCTGAAATGCCTATCGGCACCTATTTTTAAAATGCCAATCGGCAACTATATCTAAAATGCCTATCGGCACCTATATCTTAAACGCCTATCGACACCTATATCTGAAATGCCTATCGACACGTATATCTGAAATGCCTTTCGACACCTATATCTGAAATGCCTATCGACACCGATATCTGAAATGCCTATCGACACCTATATCTGAAATGCCTATCGACACCTATATCTGAAATGCCTATCGACGCCTATATCTGAAATGCCTATCGACACTTATTTTTGAAATGCCTATCGGAAACTACATCTGAGATGCCTATCAGCACCTATATTTGAAATGCCTATCGGCAACCATATCTGGAATGCCTATCGGCACCTATATTTGAAATGCCTATCGGCTTCTATATCTGAAATGCCTATCGGCACCTATTTTTAAAATGCCAATCGGCAACTATATTTGAAATGCCTATCGGCACCTATATCTGAAATGCCTATCGACACCTATATCTGAAATGCCTATCGACACCTATATCTGAAATGCCTATCGACACCTATATTTGAAATGCCTATCAACACCTATATCTGAAATGCCTATCGACACCTATATCTGAAATGCCTATCGACACCTATATCTGAAATGCCTATCGACACCTATATCTGAAATGCCTATCGACACCTATTTTTGAAATGCCTATCGGAAACTACATCTGAAATGCCTATCAGCACCTATATTTGAAATGCCTATCGGCAACTATATCTGGAATGCCTATCGGCACCTATATTTGAAATGCCTATCGGCTTCTATATCTGAAATGCCTATCGGCACCTATTTTTTAAATGCCACTCGGCAACTATATCTGAAATGCCTATCAGCACCTATATCTGAAATGCCTGTCGACACCTATATCTGAAATGCCTATCAACACCTATATCTGAAATGCCTATCGACACCTATATCTGAAATGCCTATCGACACCTATATCTGAAATGCCTATCGACACATATATCTGAAATGCCTATCGACACCTATTTTTGAAATGCCTATCGGAAACTACATCTGAAATGCCTATCAGCACCTATATTTGAAATGCCTATCGGCAACCATATCTGGAATGCCTATCGGCACCTATATTTGAAATGCCTATCGGCTTCTATATCTGAAATGCCTATCGGTACCTATTTTTAAAATGCCAATCGGCAACTATATCTGAAATGCCTATCGGCACCTATATCTGAAATGCCTATCGACACCTATATCTGAAATGCCTATCGACACCTATATCTGAAATGCCTATCGACACCTATATCTGAAATGCCTATCGACACCTATATCTGAAATGCCTATCGACACCTATATCTGAGATGCCTATCGACACCTATATCTGAAATGCATATCGACACCTATATCTGAAATGCCTATCGACACCTATTTTTGAAATGCCTATCGGAAACTACATCTGAAATGCCTATCAGCACCTATATTTGAAATGCCTATCGGCAACCATATCTGGAATGCCTATCGGCACCTATATTTGAAATGCCTATCGGCTTCTATATCTGAAATGCCTATCGGCACCTATTTTTTAAATGCCACTCGGCAACTATATCTGAAATGCCTATCAGCACCTATATCTGAAATGCCTATCGACACCTATATCTGAAATGCCTATCGACACCTATATCTGAAATGCCTATCGACACCAATATCTGAAATGCCTATCGACACCTATATCTGAAATGCCTATCGACACCTATATCTGAAATGCCTATCGACACCTATTTTTGAAATGCCTATCGGAAACTACATCTGAAATGCCTATCAGCACCTATATTTGAAATGCCTATCGGCAACCATATCTGGAATGCCTATCGGCACCTATATTTGAAATGCCTATCGGCTTCTATATCTGAAATGCCTATCGGCACCTATTTTTAAAATGCCAATCGGCAACTATATCTGAAATGCCTATCGGCACCTATATCTGAAATGCCTATCGACACCTATATCTGAAATGCCTATCGACACCTATATCTGAAATGCCTATCGACACCTATATCTGAAATGCCTATCGACACCTATATCTGAAATGCCTATCGACACCTATATCTGAAATGCCTATCGACACCTATATCTGAAATGCCTATCGACACCTATATCTGAAATGCCTATCGACACCTATTTTTGAAATGCCTATCGGAAACTACATCTGAAATGCCTATCAGCACCTATATTTGAAATGCCTATCGGCAACCATATCTGGAATGCCTATTGGCAACTATATTTGAAATGCCTATCGGCTTCTATATCTGAAATGCCTATCGGCACCTATTTTTAAAATGCCAATCGGCAACTATATCTGAAATGCCTATCGGCACCTATATCTAAAATGCCTATCGACACCTATATCTGAAATGCCTATCGACACCTATATCTGAAATGCCTATCGACACCTATATCTGAAATGCCTATCGACACTTATATCTGAAATGCCTATCGACACCTATATCTGAAATGCCTATCGACGCCTATATCTAAAATCCCTATCGACACCTATATCTGAAATGCCTATCGACACCTATTTTTGAAATGCCTATCGGAAACTACATCTGAAATGCCTATCAGCACCTATATTTGAAATGCCTATCGGCAACCATATCTGGAATGCCTATCGGCACCTATATTTGAAATGCCTATCGGCTTCTATATCTGAAATGCCTATCGGCACCTATTTTTAAAATGCCAATCGGCAACTATATCTGAAATGCCTATCGGCACCTATATCTGAAATGCCTATCGACACATATATCTGAAATGCCTATCGACACCTATATCTGAAATGCCTATTGACACCTATATCTGAAATGGCTATCGACACCTATATCTGAAATGCCTATCGACACCTATATCTGAAATGCCTATCGACACCTATATCTGAAATGCCTATCGACACCTATATCTGAAATGCCTATCGACACCTATATCTGAAATGCCTATCGACACCTATATCTGAAATGCCTATCGACACCTATATCTGAAATGCCTATCGACACCTATTTTTGAAATGCCTATCGGAAACTACATCTGAAATGCCTATCAGCACCTATATTTGAAATGCCTATCGGCAACCATATCTGGAATGCCTATCGGCACCTATATTTGAAATGCCTATCGGCTTCTATATCTGAAATGCCTATCGGCACCTATTTTTAAAATGCCAATCGGCAACTATATCTGAAATGCCTATCGGCACCTATATCTAAAATGCCTATCGACACCTATATCTGAAATGCCTATCGACACCTATATCTGAAATGCCTATCGACACCTATATCTGAAATGCCTATCGACACCTATATCTGAAATGCCTATCGACACCTATATCTGAAATGCCTATCGACACCTATATCTGAAATGCCTATCGACACCTATATCTGAAATGCCTATCGACACCTATATCTGAAATGCCTATCGACACCTATATCTGAAATGCCTATCGACACCTATTTTTGAAATGCCTATCGGAAACTACATCTGAAATGCCTATCAGCACCTATATTTGAAATGCCTATCGGCTTCTATATCTGAAATGCCTATCGGCACATATTTTTAAAATGCCAATCGGCAACTATATCTGAAATGCCTATCGGCACCTATATCTGAAATGCCTATCGACACCTATATCTGAAATGCCTATCGACACCTATATCTGAAATGCCTATCGACACCTATATCTGAAATGCCTATCGACACCTATATCTGAAATGCCTATCGACACCTATATCTGAAATGCCTATCGACACCTGTATCTGAAATGCCTATCGACACCTATATCTGAAATGCCTATCGACACCTATATCTGAAATGCCTATCGACACCTCTATCTGAAATGCCTATCGACACCTATATCTGAAATGCCTATCGACACCTATTTTTGAAATGCCTATCGGAAACTACATCTGAAATGCCTATCAGCACCTATATTTGAAATGCCTATCGGCAGCCATATCTGGAATGCCTATCGGCACCTATATTTGAAATGCCTATCGGCTTCTATATCTGAAATGCCTATCGGCACCTATTTTTAAAATGCCAATCGGCAACTATATCTGAAATGCCTATCGACACCTATATCTGAAATGCCTATCGACACCTATATCTGAAATGCCTATCGACACCTATATCTGAAATGCCTATCGACACCTATATCTGAAATGCCTATCGACACCTATATCTGAAATGCCTATCGACACTCATATCTGAAATGCCTATCGACACCTATATCTGAAATGCCTATCGACACCTATATCTGAAATGCCTATCGACACCTATATCTGAAATGCCTATCGACACCTATATCTGAAATGCCTATCGACACCTATATCTGAAATGCCTATCGACACCTATATCTGAAATGCCTATCGACACCTATTTTTGAAATGCCTATCGGAAACTACATCTGAAATGCCTATCAGCACCTATATTTGAAATGCCTATCGGCAACCATATATGGAATGCCTATCGGCACCTATATTTGAAATGCCTATCGGCTTCTATATCTAAAATGCCTATCGGCACCTATTTTTAAAATGCCAATCGGCAACTATATCTGAAATGCCTATCGGCACCTATATCTGAAATGCCTATCGACACCTATATCTGAAATGCCTATCGACACCTATATCTGAAATGCCTATCGACACCCATATCTGAAATGCCTATCGACACCTATATCTGAAATGCCTATCGACACCTATATCTGAAATGCCTATCGACACCAATATCTGAAATGCCTATCGACACCTATTTTTGAAATGCCTATCGGAAACTACTTCTGAAATGCCTATCAGCACCTATATTTGAAATGCCTATCGGCAACCATATCTGGAATGCCTATCGGCACCTATATTTGAAATGCCTATCGGCTTCTATATCTGAAATGCCTATCGGCACATATTTTTAAAATGCCAATCGGCAACTATATCTGAAATGCCTATCGGCACCTATATCTGAAATGCCTATCGACACCTATATCTGAAATGCCTATCGACACCTATATCTGAAATGCCTATCGACACCTATATCTGAAATGCCTATCGACACCTATATCTGAAATGCCTATCGACACCTATATCTGAAATGCCTATCGACACCTATATCTGAAATGCCTATCGACACCTATTTTTGAAATGCCTATCGGAAACTACATCTGAAATGCCTATCAGCACCTATATTTGAAATGCCTTTTAGCAACCATATCTGGAATGCCTATCGGCACCTATATTTGAAATGCCTATCGGCTTCTATATCTGAAATGCCTATCGGCACCTATTTTTAAAAAACCAATCGGCAACTATATCTGAAATGCCTATCGGCACCTATATCTGAAATGCCTATCGACACCTATATCTGAAATGCCTATCGACACCTATATCTGAAATGCCTATCGACACCTATATCTGAAATGCCTATCGACACCTATATCTGAAATGCCTATCGACACCTATATCTGAAATGCCTATCGACACCTATATCTGAAATGCCTATCGACACCTATATCTGAAATGCCTATCGACACCCATATCTGAAATGCCTATCGACACCTATATCTGAAATGCCTATCGACACCTATTTTTGTAATGCCTATCGGAAACTACATCTGAAATGCCTATCAGCACCTATATTTGAATTGTCTATCGGCAACCATATCAGGAATGCCTATCGGCACCTATATTTGAAATGCCTATCGGCTCCTATATCTGAAATGCCTATCGGCACCTATTTTTAAAATGCCAATCGGCAACTATATCTGAAATGCCTATCGGCACCTATATCTGAAATGCCTATCGACACCTATATCTGAAATGCCTATCGACACCTATATCTGAAATGCCTATCGACACCTATATCTGAAATGCCTATCGACACCTATATCTGAAATGCCTATCGACACTTATATCTGAAATGCCTATCGACACCTATATCTGAAATGCCTATCGACACCTATATCTGAAATGCCTATCGACACCTATATCTGAAATGCCTATCGACACCTATTTTTGAAATGCCTATCGGAAACTACATCTGAAATTCCTATCAGCACCTATATTTGAAATGCCTATCGGCAACCATATCTGGAATGCCTATCGGCACCTATATTTGAAATGCCTATCGGCTTCTATATCTGAAATGCCTATCGGCACCTATTTTTAAAATGCCAATCGGCAACTATATCTGAAATGCCTATCGGCACCTATATCTGAAATGCCTATCGACACCGATATCTGAAATGCCTATCGACACCTATATCTGAAATGCCTATCGACACCTATATCTGAAATGCCTATCGACACCTATATCTAAAATGCCTATCGACACCTATTTTTGAGATGCCTATCGGAAACTACATCTGAAATGCCTATCAGCACCTATATTTAAAATGCCTATCGGCAACCATATCTGGAATGCCTATCGGCACCTATATTTGAAATGCCTATCGGCCTCTATATCTGAAATGCCTATCGGCACCTATATCTGAAGTGCCTATCGACACCTATATCTGTAATGCCTATCGACACCTATATCAGAATTGCCTATCGACACCTATATCTGAAATGCCTATCGACACCTATATCTGAAATGCCTATCGACACCTATATCTGAAATGCCTATCGACACCTATATCTGAAATGCCTATCGACACCTATATCTGAAATGCCTATCGACACCTATTTTTGAAATGCCTATCGGAAACTACATCTGAAATGCCTATCAGCACCTATATTTGAAATGCCTATCGGCAACCATATCTGGAATGCCTATCGGCGCCTATATTTGAAATGCCTATCGGCTTCTATATCTGAAATGCCTATCGGCACCTATTTTTAAAATGCCAATCGGCAACTATATCTGAAATGCCTATCGGCACCTATATCTGAAATGCCTATAGACACCTATATCTGAAATGCCTATCGACACCTATATCTGAAATGCTTTTCGACACCTATATCTGAAATGCCTATCGACACCGATATCTGAAATGCCTATCGACACCTATATCTGAAATGCCTATCGACACCTATATCTGAAATGCCTATCGACACCTATATCTGAAATGCCTATCGACACCTATTTTTGAAATGCCTATCGGAAACTACATCTGAAATGCCTATCAGCACCTATATTTGAAATGCCTATCGGCAACCATATCTGGAATGCCTATCGGCACCTATATTTGAAATGCCTATCGGCTTCTATATCTGAAATGCCTATCGGCACCTATTTTTAAAATGCCAATCGGCAACTATATCTGAAATGCCTATCGGCACCTATATCTGAAATGCCTATCGACACCTATATCTGAAATGCCTATCGACACCTATATCTGAAATGCCTATCGACACCTATATCTGAAATGCCTATCGACACCTATATCTGAAATGCCTATCGACACCTATATCTGAAATGCCTATCGACACCTATTTTTGAAATGCCTATCGGAAACTACATCTGAATTGCCTATCAGCACCTATATTTGAAATGCCTATCGGCAACCATATCTGGAATGCCTATCGGCACCTATATTTGAAATGCCTATCGGCTTCTATATCTGAAATGCCTATCGGTACCTATTTTTAAAATGCCAATCGGCAACTATATCTGAAATGCCTATCGGCACCTATATATGAAATGCCTGTCGACACCTATATCTGAAATGCCTATCGACACCTATATCTGAAATGCCTATCGACACCTATATCTGAAATGCCTATCGACACCTATATCTGAAATGCCTATCGACACCTATATCTGAAATGCCTATCGACACCTATATCTGAAATGCCTATCGACACCTATTTTTGAAATGCCTATCGGAAACTACATCTGAAATGCCTATCAGCACCTATATTTGAAATGCCTATCGGCAACCATATCTGGAATGCCTATCGGCACCTATATTTGAAATGCCTATCGGCTTCTATATCTGAAATGCCTATCGGCACCTATTTTTAAAATGCCAATCGGCAACTATATCTGAAATGCCTATCGGCACCTATATCTGAAATGCCTATCGACACCTATATCTGAAATGCCTATCGACACCTATATCTGAAATGCCTATCGACACCTATATCTGAAATGCCTATCGACACCTATATCTGAAATGCCTATCGACACCTATATCTGAAATGCCTATAGACACCTATATCTGAAATGCCTATCGACACCTATATCTGAAATGCCTATCGACACCTATTTTTGAAATGCCTATCGGAAACAACATCTGAAATGCCTATCAGCACCTATATTTGAAATGCCTATCGGTACCCATATCTGGAATGCCTATCGGCACCTATATTTGAAATGCCTATCGGCTTCTATATCTGAAATGCCTATCGGCACCTATTTTTAAAATGCTAATCGGCAACTATATCTGAAATGCCTATCGGCACCTATATCTGAAATGCCTATCGACACCTGTATCTGAAATGCCTATCGACACCTATATCTGAAATGCCTATCGACACCTATATCTGAAATGCCAATCGACACCTATATCTGAAATGCCTATCGACACCTATATCTTAAATGCCTATCGACACCTATATCTGAAATGCCTATCGACACCTATATCTGAAATGCCTATCGACACCTATATCTGAAATGCCTATCGACACCTATTTTTGAAATGCCTATCGGAAACTACATCTGAAATGCCTATCAGCACCTATATTTGAAATGCCTATCGGCAACCATATCTGGAATGCCTATCGGCACCTATATTTGAAATGCCTATCGGCTTCTATATCTGAAATGCCTATCGGCACCTATTTTTAAAATGCCAATCGGCAACTATATCTGAAATGCCTATCGGCACCTATATCTGAAATGCCTATCGACACCTATATCTGAAATGCCTATCGACACCTATATCTGAAATGCCTATCGACACCTATATCTGAAATGCCTATCGACACCTATATCTGAAATGCCTATCGACACCTATATCTGAAATGCCTATCGACACCTATATCTGAAATGCCTATCGACACCTATATCTGAAATGCCTATCGACACCTATATCTGAAATGCCTATCGACACCTATATCTGAAATGCCTATCGACACCTATTTTTGAAATGCCTATCGGAAACTACATCTGAAATGCCTATCAGCACCTATATTTGAAATGCCTATCGGCAACCATATGTGGAATGCCTATCGGCACCTATATTTGAAATGCCTATCGGCTTCTATATCTGAAATGCCTATCGGCACCTATTTTTAAAATGCCAATCGGCAACTATATCTGAAATGCCTATCGGCACCTATATCTGGAATGCCTATCGACACCTATATCTGAAATGCCTATCGACACCTATATCTGAAATGCCTATCGACACCTATATCTGAAATGCCTATCGACACCTATATCTGAAATGCCTATCGACACCTATATCTGAAATGCCTATCGACACCTATATCTGAAATGCCTATCGACACCTATATCTGAAATGCCTATCGACACCTATTTTTGAAATGCCTATCGGAAACTACATCTGAAATGCCTATCAGCACCTATATTTGAAATGCCTATCGGCAACCATATCTGGAATGCCTATCGGCACCTATATTTGAAATGCCTATCGGCTTCTATATCTGAAATGCCTATCGGCACCTATTTTTAAAATGCCAATCGGCAACTATATCTGAAATGCCTATCGGCACCTATATCTGAAATGCCTATCGACACCTATATCTGAAATGCCTATCGACACCTATATCTGAAATGCCTATCGACACCTATATCTGAAATGCCTATCGACACCTATTTTTGAAATGCCTATCGGAAACTACATCTGAAATGCCTATCAGCACCTATATTTGAAATGCCTATCGGCAACCATATATGGAATGCCTATCGGCACCTATATTTGAAATGCCTATCGGCTTCTATATCTAAAATGCCTATCGGCACCTATTTTTAAAATGCCAATCGGCAACTATATCTGAAATGCCTATCGGCACCTATATCTGAAATGCCTATCGACACCTATATCTGAAATGCCTATCGACACCTATATCTGAAATGCCTATCGACACCTATATCTGAAATGCCTATCGACACCTATATCTGAAATGCCTATCGACACCTATATCTGAAATGCCTATCGACACCTATATCTGAAATGCCTATCGACACCTATTTTTGAAATGCCTATCGGAAACTACATCTGAAATGCCTATCAGCACCTATATTTGAAATGCCTATCGGCAACCATGTCTGGAATGCCTATCGGCGCCTATATTTGAAATGCCTATCGGCTTCTATATCTGAAATGCCTATCGGCACCTATTTTTAAAATGCCAATCGGCAACTATATCTGAAATGCCTATCGGCACCTATATCTGAAATGCCTATAGACACCTATATCTGAAATGCCTATCGACACCTATATCTGAAATGCTTTTCGACACCTATATCTGAAATGCCTATCGACACCGATATCTGAAATGCCTATCGACACCTATATCTGAAATGCCTATCGACACCTATATCTGAAATGCCTATCGACACCTATATCTGAAATGCCTATCGACACCTATTTTTGAAATGCCTATCGGAAACTACATCTGAAATGCCTATCAGCACCTATATTTGAAATGCCTATCGGCAACCATATTTGGAATGCCTATCGGCACCTATATTTGAAATGCCTATCGGCTTCTATATCTGAAATGCCTATCGGCACCTATTTTTAAAATGCCAATCGGCAACTATATCTGAAATGCCTATCGGCACCTATATCTGAAATGCCTATCGACACCTATATCTGAAATGCCTATCGACACCTATATCTGAAATGCCTATCCACACCTATATCTGAAATGCCTATCGACACCTATATCTGAAATGCCTATCGACACCTATATCTGAAATGCCTATCGACACCTATTTTTGAAATGCCTATCGGAAACTACATCTGAATTGCCTATCAGCACCTATATTTGAAATGCCTATCGGCAACCATATCTGGAATGCCTATCGGCACCTATATTTGAAATGCCTATCGGCTTCTATATCTGAAATGCCTATCGGTACCTATTTTTAAAATGCCAATCGGCAACTATATCTGAAATGCCTATCGGCACCTATATATGAAATGCCTGTCGACACCTATATCTGAAATGCCTATCGACACCTATATCTGAAATGCCTATCGACACCTATATCTGAAATGCCTATCGACACCTATATCTGAAATGCCTATCGACACCTATATCTGAAATGCCTATCGACACCTATATCTGAAATGCCTATCGACACCTATTTTTGAAATGCCTATCGGAAACTACATCTGAAATGCCTATCAGCACCTATATTTGAAATGCCTATCGGCAACCATATCTGGAATGCCTATCGGCACCTATATTTGAAATGCCTATCGGCTTCTATATCTGAAATGCCTATCGGCACCTATTTTTAAAATGCCAATCGGCAACTATATCTGAAATGCCTATCGGCACCTATATCTGAAATGCCTATCGACACCTATATCTGAAATGCCTATCGACACCTATATCTGAAATGCCTATCGACACCTATATCTGAAATGCCTATCGACACCTATATCTGAAATGCCTATCGACACCTATATCTGAAATGCCTATAGACACCTATATCTGAAATGCCTATCGACACCTATATCTGAAATGCCTATCGACACCTATTTTTGAAATGCCTATCGGAAACAACATCTGAAATGCCTATCAGCACCTATATTTGAAATGCCTATCGGTACCCATATCTGGAATGCCTATCGGCACCTATATTGGAAATGCCTATCGGCTTCTATATCTGAAATGCCTATCGGCACCTATTTTTAAAATGCTAATCGGCAACTATATCTGAAATGCCTATCGGCACCTATATCTGAAATGCCTATCGACACCTGTATCTAAAATGCCTATCGACACCTATATCTGAAATGCCTATCGACACCTATATCTGAAATGCCAATCGACACCTATATCTGAAATGCCTATCGACACCTATATCTTAAATGCCTATCGACACCTATATCTGAAATGCCTATCGACACCTATATCTGAAATGCCTATCGACACCTATATCTGAAATGCCTATCGACACCTATTTTTGAAATGCCTATCGGAAACTACATCTGAAATGCCTATCAGCACCTATATTTGAAATGCCTATCGGCAACCATATCTGGAATGCCTATCGGCACCTATATTTGAAATGCCTATCGGCTTCTATATCTGAAATGCCTATCGGCACCTATTTTTAAAATGCCAATCGGCAACTATATCTGAAATGCCTATCGGCACCTATATCTGAAATGCCTATCGACACCTATATCTGAAATGCATATCGACACCTATATCTGAAATGCCTATCGACACCTATATCTGAAATGCCTATCGACACCTATATCTGAAATGCCTATCGACACCTATATCTGAAATGCCTATCGACACCTATATCTGAAATGCCTATCGACACCTATATCTGAAATGCCTATCGACACCTATATCTGAAATGCCTATCGACACCTATATCTGAAATGCCTATCGACACCTATATCTGAAATGCCTATCGACACCTATTTTTGAAATGCCTATCGAAAACTACATCTGAAATGCCTATCAGCACCTATATTTGAAATGCCTATCGGCAACCATATGTGGAATGCCTATCGGCACCTATATTTGAAATGCCTATCGGCTTCTATATCTGAAATGCCTATCGGCACCTATTTTTAAAATGCCAATCGGCAACTATATCTGAAATGCCTATCGGCACCTATATCTGGAATGCCTATCGACACCTATATCTGAAATGCCTATCGACACCTATATCTGAAATGCCTATCGACACCTATATCTGAAATGCCTATCGACACCTATATCTGAAATGCCTATCGACACCTATATCTGAAATGCCTATCGACACCTATATCTGAAATGCCTATCGACACCTATATCTGAAATGCCTATCGACACCTATATCTGAAATGCCTATCGACACCTATTTTTGAAATGCCTATCGGAAACTACATCTGAAATGCCTATCAGCACCTATATTTGAAATGCCTATCGGCAACCATATCTGGAATGCCTATCGGCACCTATATTTGAAATGCCTATCGGCTTCTATATCTGAAATGCCTATCGGCACCTATTTTTAAAATGCCAATCGGCAACTATATCTGAAATGCCTATCGGCACCTATATCTGAAATGCCTATCGACACCTATATCTGAAATGCCTATCGACACCTATATCTGAAATGCCTATCGACACCTATATCTGAAATGCCTATCGACACCTATTTTTGAAATGCCTATCGGAAACTACATCTGAAATGCCTATCAGCACCTATATTTGAAATGCCTATCGGCAACCATATATGGAATGCCTATCGGCACCTATATTTGAAATGCCTATCGGCTTCTATATCTAAAATGCCTATCGGCACCTATTTTTAAAATGCCAATCGGCAACTATATCTGAAATGCCTATCGGCACCTATATCTGAAATGCCTATCGACACCTATATCTGAAATGCCTATCGACACCTATATCTGAAATGCCTATCGACACCTATATCTGAAATGCCTATCGACACCTATATCTGAAATGCCTATCGACACCTATATCTGAAATGCCTATCGACACCTATATCTGAAATGCCTATCGACACCTATTTTTGAAATGCCTATCGGAAACTACTTCTGAAATGCCTATCAGCACCTATATTCTAAATGCCTATCGGCAACCATATCTGGAATGCCTATCGGCACCTATATTTGAAATGCCTATCGGCTTCTATATCTGAAATGCCTATCGGCACCTATTTTTAAAATGCCAATCGGCAACTATATCTGAAATGCCTATCGGCACCTATATCTGAAATGCTTATCGACACCTATATCTGAAATGCCTATCGACACCTATATCTGAAATGCCTATCGACACCTATATCTGAAATGCCTATAGACACCTATATCTGAAATGCCTATCGACACCTATATCTGAAATGCCTATCGACACCTATATCTGAAATGCCTATCGACACCTATTTTTGAAATGCCTATCGGAAACTACATCTGAAATGCCAATCAGCACCTATATTTGAAATGCCTATCGGCAACCATATCTGGAATGCCTATCGGCACCTATATTTGAAATGCCTATCGGCTTCTATATCTGAAATGCCTATCGGCACCTATTTTTAAAATGCCAATCGGAAACTATATCTGAAATGCCTATCGGCACCTATATCTGAAATGCCTATCGACACCTATATCTGAAATGCCTATCGACACCTATATCTGAAATGCCTATCGACACCTATATCTGAAATGCCTATCGACACCTATATCTGAAATGCCTATCGACACCTATATCTGAAATGCCTATCGACACCTAGATCTGAAATGCCTATCGACACCTATTTTTGAAATGCCTATCGGAAACTACATCTGAAATGCCTATCAGCACCTATATTTGAAATGCCTTTTAGCAACCATATCTGGAATGCCTATCGGCACCTATATTTGAAATGCCTATCGGCTTCTATATCTGAAATGCCTATCGGCACCTATTTTTAAAAAACCAATCGGCAACTATATCTGAAATGCCTATCGGCACCTATATCTGAAATGCCTATCGACACCTATATCTGAAATGCCTATCGACACCTATATCTAAAATGCCTATCGACACCTATATCTGAAATGCCTATCGACACCTATATCTGAAATGCCTATCGACACCTATATCTGAAATGCTATCGACACCTATATCTGAAATGCCTATCGACACCTATATCTGAAATGCCTATCGACACCTATTTTTGAAATGCCTATCGGAAACTACATCTGAAATGCCTATCAGCACCTATATTTGAAATGCCTATCGGCAACCATATCTGGAATGCCTATCGGCGCCTATATTTGAAATGCCTATCGGCTTCTATATCTGAAATGCCTATCGGCACCTATTTTTAAAATGCCAATCGGCAACTATATCTGAAATGCCTATCGGCACCTATATCTGAAATGCCTATCGACACCTATATCTGAAATGCCTATCGACACCTATATCTGAAATGCCTATCGACACCTATATCTGAAATGCCTATCGGAAACTACATCTGAAATGCCTATCAGCACCTATATTTGAAATGCCTATCGGCAACCATATCTGGAATGCCTATCGGCACCTATATTTGAAATGCCTATCGGCTTCTATATCTGAAATGCCTATCGGCACCTATTTTTAAAATGCCAATCGGCAACTATATTGAAATGCCTATCGGCACCTATATCTGAAATGCCTATCGACACCTATATCTGAAATGCATATCGACACCTATATCTGAAATGCCTATCGACACCTATATCTGAAATGCCTATCGACACCTATATCTGAAATGCCTATCGACACCTATATCTGAAATGCCTATCGACACCTATATCTGAAATGCCTATCGACACCTATATCTGTAATGCCTATCGACACCTTTATCTGAAATGCCTATCGACACCTATTTTTGAAATGCCTATCGGAAACTACATCTGAAATGCCTATCAGCACCTATATTTGAAATGCCTATCGGCAACCATATCTGGAATGCCTATCGGCACCTATATTTGAAATGCCTATCGGCTTCTATATCTGAAATGCCTATCGGCACCTATTTTTAAAATGCCAATCGGCAACTATATCTGAAATGCCTATCGGCACCTATATCTGAAATGCCTACCGACACCTATATCTGAAATGCCTATCGACACTTATATCTGAAATGCCTATCGACACCTATATCTGAAATGCCTATCGACACCTATATCTGAAATGCCTATCGACACCTATATCTGAAATGCCTATAGACACCTATATCTGAAATGCCTATCGACACCTATATCTGAAATGCCTATCGACACCTATTTTTGAAATGCCTATCGGAAACTACATCTGAAATGCCTATCAGCACCTATATTTGAAATGCCTATCGGCAACTATATCTGGAATGCCTATCGGCACCTATATTTGAAATGCCTATCGGCTTCTATATCTGAAATGCCTATCGGCACCTATTTTTAAAATGCTAATCGGCAACTATATCTGAAATGCCTATCGGCACCTATATCTGAAATGCCTATCGACACCTATATCTGAAATGCCTATCGACACCTATATCTGAAATGCCTATCGACACCTATATCTGAAATGCCAATCGACACCTATATCTGAAATGCCTATCGACACCTATATCTGAAATGCCTATCGACACCTATATCTGAAATGCCTATCGACAC